>JAWNKZ010000183.1:0-316884 GCA_035041615.1 Drosophila anomalipes
CTGTAGTAAGTTATACTCTAACGGAATAAGAAGAGTACGTAATACTTTTTGACGTTGGCCATCTGCAGTGAGAACATTGCCTTTAAATTTTTTTAACTTTAGGTCTGCTGCAAGCAATCGTGCGGCCAATTGTCCTCCGATCACGCTTTTATTAGCTCCAATATCCAATAATATATAGTATATAGTAATATAATATAAAAAATAGTTTTGAACAAACAACATAAGATCTATATATGGACGCGAATCATTACATTTGCGGATGGTAGAGACAACTGTAATGTTCTTTAGCGATCGCATGTTTTTCCAAAATTCATTCATTCTAACTGAAGAACGAGTTTTAGGAAGTGAACTTACTGATGGCAACAACTATAGCAAAATACGCGTCTGCTTTTTATACAATCTTGATATCTATGACCTATCTCATCACAATTCCAACATTTTATCCTATCAACTGATCGTATTGCATTTATCTCGGTTGCCTCTTCAGAATCTGTATGCCAAGTATCTATCGATTCTTCCTCATGCATGACTTCATTGTGAAAACGCCTGGTGTTAGATGGCCGAGGCACAGGTTTTGAAGACACACTTAAACAGAATTGTTCGGTCTTGTGACGTTTAGTTCGAAGGGTTGCTATATTGGGTGTATCTACATGAAGTAGTTTTAACTTCAATTCAGGCTTAAGATTTATTTTAATATTAGCCACTAACTCCCTATCTGTCATTGGTTCTGGCAGTGCATCAGCAATACACAGGATAGTGTCCAAAAATTGATCAAAACTTTCTCCATTTCGTTGTTTACGAGATCTTAAAGAATCTTTTATCTCCTCATCTGAGCGTTGATCTCGATATCGCTCACGTAAGGCATCGCATAGTTCAAACCAATTAGACCGACTATTTGTTCTTTGAAACCGCCAGTAGAACTGTAATGTAGGTCCACAACACAATATTTTTGCAATTGATGAAGCAAATTTCAATATCCGTCCAGGTATTGGTCGGTCATCCGGTAAATAAAATCTTCCACGAAAATTTCATTAAAGTATCCAGAGGATTGTACATGCCAACTCGAAATAATATTTGAGACTTTGTCGGGTCATTCAATGGAATCAGTGATTCGATTATCTACAGCTGTTCGAATTCCTTGATGCCTATTATTACTATTTGAATTCATTGAATTATTTTGCTGGACTCCTGATTCAATGCGAGCTTCCTGCTGGTTATTAGAGATGTTAAGATTTCTAATAGCTAAACTCGTCAGTCACTGCTACAACCATACTGGCTCGAAATGCATCTAACGAGTTTGAAATATGTTGCTGAAATCGCTGTTCAGAAGGGATGGGTGGGAAGCGAAGCATTGTATGAATCACGTCTATTCCTGGCATTAAAATTAGTATGAGGCTTGTAAGCCTGTGCTCCAGAGTTTTTTCGTTGGTTATTGGATCTTGTATTAGATCTATTCCTAGGTGTAGCACCAGTTCGATGGCCACCACGAACTGTTCGAGGAACTTTAAATGGCTGTTCCGATGACTGACTTTCGACATTATTTAACTGGGAAAGTGTACATGGCTGTCTCCACGACGGGCATGTTTCATTAGCACGTAACCAGGTTACCAAACAAGCTCGATGGAGTTTATGTTTGCAAGGGGTCTTCGCAATTTCAGTTTTGCTCAAAACTGGGTCTCCACAAACTTTACACAACACTATATCAGCATTTATGTTAGCTGCTATATCTTCGTTACTACTAAGTGGTATTTGTTAACTAACGAATCTTCAAAATTTACGTTAATCAAAAAATCCTAATATACTATTATGATACTAGATTCAGAAAACGGTAATAATATTTAGTTAACTATCAAACGATGGGTGATAAGCGAATAATGAACGAAACTATAAAACTTATGAGTCATTTTGGGACTTACCCGTTAATAAAATGGTTGCATCTTGAAATTATAAATATATCAATAGTGCTAAACTTGTCAACTCTTGTGCATTTTGCACGCCAAGAGTTTTCGCTATGTCACTGTCATCATCAAATTTAAGAAACTGCTTCTTGTCCGCCTCATCAACAAGCCCGAACACTTCCGAATGAATAGAGCAACCATTTGCGAAGTCTGAAATTGCCACTGGACAAAATCGCCACCGTCTGCCTCATTTCATCTATGGCCTAACCGAAAATTAGGTCATCAACGCAGAAGTCCTCAGGTACTGCAGCTGACCCAAGAGGAAATGCAGTGGCTTCATCAACATTCAGTTGCTGCATCGAACTTACTTGATCTGATCAACTCATGACACGTTGGAGAACATTCAATAAATATACACGCTGATGTTTGTGAAAATTGGGGTCAACCAGTTGTATATTGGCCGAAATGTTCCAATTTTGAATCTCAATTGCAATGCCGGGCTGAATATCCGTCTCGTGGCTGGGTGAGACCAAACTTGTGAGTGAAGCGGCATATTCCAATATTTGAGACTTAAAACAAATTTCCACCGTATGACCTTCAGTGCGAGCATTAGTGTCACCAGTGTCCTTTTAATTGCAACTGCTGTGCCAAACGTGGGGTGCCTAGATGCAACTGATAGTCCGAATCTAGTAAAGCTCTGCACGGAATAAACTGAAACGATCGATAATGATCGCCGTGGCCAGTAGCACAACTTCGGATGAACCTTCGTGTACAGCAAGAGAAGCAGAGGCTGACGGTAAAATGCTCAGTCAGCTGATGTCATCGAAGTGCATCAATGGTATGATGCCTGTTGCCACCGACGACCCGCAGATGTCCAGTTTTTGTAGCAGCGTGTTTTTGACCATACAGCCAAACATTTCCTGTGCGCTACCACACGACTCAAGTGCGCGCATATGCCAGTTAACTTTATCTGAAAACCGACGAAGCTTTCCTGAAAAAGTCGAGTCTATCTTCCGGATTGCGATTGGAACACTAGTCGCTTATAGTCTAAGCGTTTGCTAAGAATGTCTAAAGTAGTAGGACAATTTGCACTGGATATTTCTAACGAACGTTCAGGGCCCGAAGCTGAAGCTCTTCAATATCACTAAGCTCAGTGTCTTTGTCAATAATTGACTTAAACATGGATATCACAGACGATGAAAGATATCAACATATACAGGAGTTGACCGATCAGCGACCGACTCAATTTTGCGAAATGTTGATGATAAGAGACGCGATTCGAGCATTTCAAGTTGTCTTTTCAACCGAAATCCCATTGACACAAACGGAGTCTGAAAGTTTCAGCTTAACTAACTGCCCATTTCATCGTAGTCAATACGTTCCAGACTGTCATGGGCAAGGTTAAATGAGTTTTCCGTTTTATTTAGTAGTTCCAAGATTAAATTAATTTGAACCGAATCAACCGAATTTATCACCGATACCGGCCACAAAAATGTGCATATTAACGCATATACTTAACGCATAAACAAAATGTATGCCAAATTCACAAAGTACCACGACAGAAGAAATGCACCGAATACGAACGGCTTCCTATGTATCGCCCACGCACAGCTGCTTATGTACCGATGAACGAAACAAGCTCACAAAAGTGCAAACGAAGCAGAGCCGCATCAAACAGTGATAATGTTGCGAATTTCTTTAACACTTGTCGTACTGTCTGATATATGATCCGTTGGCTGGCTGCTCACATTAGAGTAGTTTACAAATTGAATCACTAATGTCTTATTAGTTTGTGCTTTTTTTTTATTGAACGCACTTTATGTTTTAATCATTACCGTTTAAATGCACAATGATACACGAAAAAGAAAAAAATTTCGTCGGGTTTACCAGATGTTTCCGTAATCAGCTTTCTGATAGGCTTATATTCAAATAATAACGCAAGGTTATTTCCACTACGTTACAATGTTTATTTAAATATATTCAGACTAGAAATCAACGCTTGGGCTTTTCTGTCAACGATTGTTTGTTTGTTGTAAAGTTGGAAGCTACTGCTAAACTTTCTTAACTCTCAAATAATTCGCGTTCGGTCAGGTAGAATTGCTAAAACGAATGAAAAGCTACAGAAGGAGCTGCCAACTCTTGAGCCCTTTGCAGCCACGGATTCTATACGTAAGAATCGTTGCTTCCGTAAAGCAGATTTTTTCAAACTTAACCAATTATTATTTTAAACTGATTGGTCAGAATTTGGTGCTTGCACCAATTCCTGCGGATATTGAGATTTCAATATTTTATACGAACATAAACTCATATTTGGATGGTTGTGTTCCTCGTAGGAACATCCTTAACTCTAACTGAGTTTAGCTTCCTTGAATCAAAACAAATTCTCACTTTACCTAGCTTTAGAACAAAAACAGCCGGAGAGGACAAGGCAGACATAGGTGCTTTTTCAAGAACTCCTAACTCAATCATTCTGTCGATTTCAGTACACATGTGTTGCTCTTTAGCGGGGGACAACGGATAATATCTTTGATGTGTTTAGCATCACCAGTATCAATACTGTGTTCGATTAAAGAGGTTTTTTTTTTTTAACCCATCTCTTTCCGAATGTGAAAAAATAACTATTCCTTTCGGTAACACTAAGACACATATTATTGGACGCCTGACAACTGCAGTTCAATTCGCTTATTACAGTCATGATGTCTTGTCCGATTGATTGCAATCATAAATTGAACTAACTTCTGTAGTAAGTCATACTCTAACGGAATAAGAAGAGTACGTAACACTTTTTGACGTTGGCCATCTGCAGTGAGAACATTGCCTTTAAATTTTTTTACTTTAGGTCTGCTGCAAGCAATCGTGCGGCCAATTGTCTTCTGATCACGCTTTTAGTAGCTCCAATATCCAATAATATATAGTATATAGTAATATAATATAAAAAATAGTTTTGAACAAACAACATAAGATCTATATATGGACGCGAATCATTACATTTGCGGATGGTAGAGACAACTGTAATGTTCTTTAGCGATCGCATGTTTTTCCAAAATTCATTCATTCTAACTGAAGAACGAGTTTTAGGAAGTGAACTTACTGATGGCAACAACTATAGCAAAATACGCGTCTGCTTTTTATACAATCTTGATATCTATGATCTATCTCATCACAATTCCAACATTTTATCCTATCAACTGATCGTATTGCATTTATCTCGGTTGCCTCTTCAGAATCTGTATGCCAAGTATCTATCGATTCTTCCTCATGCATGACTTCATTGTGAAAACGCCTGGTGTTAGATGGCCGAGGCACAGGTTTTGAAGACACACTTAAACAGAATTGTTCGGTCTTGTGACGTTTAGTTCGAAGGGTTGCTATATTGGGTGTATCTACATGAAGTAGTTTTAACTTCAATTCAGGCTTAAGATTTATTTTAATATTAGCCACTAACTCCCTATCTGTCATTGGTTCTGGCAGTGCATCAGCAATACACAGGATAGTGTCCAAAAATTGATCAAAACTTTCTCCATTTCGTTGTTTACGAGATCTTAAAGAATCTTTTATCTCCTCATCTGAGCGTTGATCTCGATATCGCTCACGTAAGGCATCGCATAGTTCAAACCAATTAGACCGACTATTTGTTCTTTGAAACCGCCAGTAGAACTGTAATGTAGGTCCACAACACAATATTTTTGCAATTGATGAAGCAAATTTCAATATCCGTCCAGGTATTGGTCGGTCATCCGGTAAATAAAATCTTCCACGAAAATTTCATTAAAGTATCCAGAGGATTGTACATGCCAACTCGAAATAATATTTGAGACTTTGTCGGGTCATTCAATGGAATCAGTGATTCGATTATCTACAGCTGTTCGAATTCCTTGATGCCTATTATTACTATTTGAATTCATTGAATTATTTTGCTGGACTCCTGATTCAATGCGAGCTTCCTGCTGGTTATTAGAGATGTTAAGATTTCTAATAGCTAAACTCGTCAGTCACTGCTACAACCATACTGGCTCGAAATGCATCTAACGAGTTTGAAATATGTTGCTGAATTCGCTGTTCAGAAGGGATGGGTGGGAAGCGAAGCATTGTATGAATCACGTCTATTCCTGGCATTAAAATTAGTATTAGGCTTGTAAGCCTGTGCTCCAGAGTTTTTTCGTTGGTTATTGGATCTTGTATTAGATCTATTCCTAGGTGTAGCACCAGTTCGATGGCCACCACGAACTGTTCGAGGAACTTTAAATGGCTGTTCCGATGACTGACTTTCGACATTATTTAACTGGGAAAGTGTACATGGCTGTCTCCACGACGGGCATGTTTCATTAGCACGTAACCAGGTTACCAAACAAGCTCGATGGAGTTTATGTTTGCAAGGGGTCTTCGCAATTTCAGTTTTGCTCAAAACTGGGTCTCCACAAACTTGACACAACACTATATCAGCATTTATGTTAGCTGCTATATCTTCGTTACTACTAAGTGGTATTTGTTAACTAACGAATCTTCAAAATTTACGTTAATCAAAAAATCCTAATATACTATTATGATACTAGATTCAGAAAACGGTAATAATATTTAGTTAACTATCAAACGATGGGTGATAAGCGAATAATGAACGAAACTATAAAACGTATGAGTCATTTTGGGACTTACCCGTTAATAAAATGGTTGCATCTTGAAATTATAAATATATCAATAGTGCTAAACTTGTCAACTCTTGTGCATTTTGCACGCCAAGAGTTTTCGCTATGTCACTGTCATCATCAAATTTAAGAAACTGCTTCTTGTCCGCCTCATCAACAAGCCCGAACACTTCCGAATGAATAGAGCAACCATTTGCGAAGTCTGAAATTGCCACTGGACAAAATCGCCACCGTCTGCCTCATTTCATCTATGGCCTAACCGAAAATTAGGTCATCAACGCAGAAGTCCTCAGGTACTGCAGCTGACCCAAGAGGAAATGCAGTGGCTTCATCAACATTCAGTTGCTGCATCGAACTTACTTGATCTGATCAACTCATGACACGTTGGAGAACATTCAATAAATATACACGCTGATGTTTGTGAAAATTGGGGTCAACCAGTTGTATATTGGCCGAAATGTTCCAATTTTGAATCTCAATTGCAATGCCGGGCTGAATATCCGTCTCGTAGCTGGGTGAGACCATACTTGTGAGTGAAGCGGCATATTCCAATATTTGAGACTTAAAACAAATTTCCACCGTATGACCTTCAGTGCGAGCATTAGTGTCACCAGTGTCCTTTTAATTGCAACTGCTGTGCCAAACGTGGGGTGCCTAGATGCAACTGATAGTCCGAATCTAGTAAGGCTCTGCACGGAATAAACTGAAACGATCGATAATGATCGCCGTGGCCAGTTGCACAACTTCGGATGAACCTTCTTGTACAGCAAGAGAAGCAGAGGCTGACGGTAAAATGCTCAGTCAGCTGATGTCATCGAAGTGCATCAATGGTATGATGCCTGTTGCCACCGACGACCCGCAGATGTCCAGTTTTTGTAGCAGCGTGTTTTTGACCATACAGCCAAACATTTCCTGTGCGCTACCACACGACTCAAGTGCGCTCATATGCCAGTTAACCTTATCTGAAAACCGACGAAGCTTTCCTGAAAAAGTCGAGTCTATCTTCCGGATTGCGATTGGAACACTAGTCGCTTATAGTCCAAGCGTTTGCTAAGAATGTCTAAAGTAGTAGGACAATTTGCACTGGATATTTCTAACGAACGTTCAGGGCCCGAAGCTGAAGCTCTTCAATATCACTAAGCTCAGTGTCTTTGTCAATAATTGACTTAAACATGGATATCACAGACGATGAAAGATATCAACATATACAGGAGTTGACCGATCAGCGACCGACTCAATTTTGCGAAATGTTGATGATAAGAGACGCGATTCGAGCATTTCAAGTTGTCTTTTCAACCGAAATCCCATTAACACAAACGGAGTCTGAAAGTTTCAGCTTAACTAACTGCCCATTTCATCGTAGTCAATACGTTCCAGACTGTCATGGGCAAGGTTAAATGAGTTTTCCGTTTTATTTAGTAGTTCCAAGATTAAATTAATTTGAACCGAATCAACCGAATTTATCACCGATACCGGCCACAAAAATGTGCATATTAACGCATATACTTAACGCATAAACAAAATGTATGCCAAATTCACAAAGTACCACGACAGAAGAAATGCACCGAATACGAACGGCTTCCTATGTATCGCCCACGCACAGCTGCTTATGTACCGATGAACGAAACAAGCTCACAAAAGTGCAAACGAAGCAGAGCCGCATCAAACAGTGATAATGTTGCGAATTTCTTTAACACTTGTCGTACTGTCTGATATATGATCCGTTGGCTGGCTGCTCACATTAGAGTAGTTTATAAATTGAATCACTCATGTCTTATTAGTTTGTGCTTTTTTTTTATTGAACGCACTTTATGTTTTAATCATTACCGTTTAAATGCACAATGATACACGAAAAAGAAAAAAATTTCGTCGGGTTTACCAGATGTTTCCGTAATCAGCTTTCTGATAGGCTTATTTTCAAATAATAACGCAAGGTTATTTCCACTACGTTACAATGTTTATTTAAATATATTCAGACTAGAAACCAACGCTTGGGCTTTTCTGTCAACGATTGTTTGTTTGTTGTAAAGTTGGAAGCTACTGCTAAACTTTCTTAACTCTCAAATAATTCGCGTTCGGTCAGGTAGAATTGCTAAAACGAATGAAAAGCTACAGAAGGAGCTGCCAACTCTTGAGCCCTTTGCAGCCACGGATTCTATACGTAAGAATCGTTGCTTCCGTAAAGCAGATTTTTTCAAACTTAACCAATTATTATTTTAAACTGATTGGTCAGAATTTGGTGCTTGCACCAATTCCTGCGGATATTGAGATTTCAATATTTTATACGAACATAAACTCATATTTGGATGGTTGTGTTCCTCGTAGGAACATCCTTAACTCTAACTGAGTTTAGCTTCCTTGAATCAAAACAAATTCTCACTTTACCTAGCTTTAGAACAAAAACAGCCGGAGAGGACAAGGCAGACATAGGTGCTTTTTCAAGAACTCCTAACTCAATCATTCTGTCGATTTCAGTACACATGTGTTGCTCTTTAGCGGGGGACAACGGATAATATCTTTGATGGGTTTAGCATCACCAGTATCAATACTGTGTTCGATTAAAGAGGTTTTTTTTTTTAACCCATCTCTTTCCGAATGTGAAAAAATAACTATTCCTTTCGGTAACACTAAGACACATATTATTGGACGTCTGACAACTGCAGTTCAATTCGCTTATTACAGTCATATTAGAAATATTAATACTGAATGACTTCCAAAAATCCATTCCACAGATGATGTCTTGTCCGATTGATTGCAATCATAAATTGAACTAACTTCTGTAGTAAGTCATACTCTAACGGAATAAGAAGAGTACGTAACACTTTTTGACGTTGGCCATCTGCAGTGAGAACATTGCCTTTAAATTTTTTTAACTTTAGGTCTGCTGCAAGCAATCGTGCGGCCAATTGTCTTCTGATCACGCTTTTAGTAGCTCCAATATCCAATAATATATAGTATATAGTAATATAATATAAAAAATAGTTTTGAACAAACAACATAAGATCTATATATGGACGCGAATCATTACATTTGCGGATGGTAGAGACAACTGTAATGCTCTTTAGCGATCGCATGTTTTTCCAAAATTCATTCATTCTAACTGAAGAACGAGTTTTAGGAAGTGAACTGATGGCAACAACTATAGCAAAATACGCGTCTGCTTTTTATACAATCTTGATATCTATGATCTATCTCATCACAATTCCAACATTTTATCCTATCAACTGATCGTATTGCATTTATCTCGGTTGCCTCTTCAGAATCTGTATGCCAAGTATCTATCGATTCTTCCTCATGCATGACTTCATTGTGAAAACGCCTGGTGTTAGATGGCCGAGGCACAGGTTTTGAAGACACACTTAAACAGAATTGTTCGGTCTTGTGACGTTTAGTTCGAAGGGTTGCTATATTGGGTGTATCTACATGAAGTAGTTTTAACTTCAATTCAGGCTTAAGATTTATTTTAATATTAGCCACTAACTCCCTATCTGTCATTGGTTCTGGCAGTGCATCAGCAATACACAGGATAGTGTCCAAAAATTGATCAAAACTTTCTCCATTTCGTTGTTTGCGAGATCTTAAAGAATCTTTTATCTCCTCATCTGAGCGTTGATCTCGATATCGCTCACGTAAGGCATCGCATAGTTCAAACCAATTAGACCGACTATTTGTTCTTTGAAACCGCCAGTAGAACTGTAATGTAGGTCCACAACACAATATTTTTGCAATTGATGAAGCAAATTTCAATATCCGTCCAGGTATTGGTCGGTCATCCGGTAAATAAAATCTTCCACGAAAATTTCATTAAAGTATCCAGAGGATTGTACATGCCAACTCGAAATAATATTTGAGACTTTGTCCGGTCATTCAATGGAATCAGTGATTCGATTATCTACAGCTGTTCGAATTCCTTGATGCCTATTATTACTATTTGAATTCATTGAATTATTTTGCTGGACTCCTGATTCAATGCGAGCTTCCTGCTGGTTATTAGAGATGTTAAGATTTCTAATAGCTAAACTCGTCAGTCACTGCTACAACCATACTGGCTCGAAATGCATCTAACGAGTTTGAAATATGTTGCTGAATTCGCTGTTCAGAAGGGATGGGTGGGAAGCGAAGCATTGTATGAATCACGTCTATTCCTGGCATTAAAATTAGTATTAGGCTTGTAAGCCTGTGCTCCAGAGTTTTTTCGTTGGTTATTGGATCTTGTATTAGATCTATTCCTAGGTGTAGCACCAGTTCGATGGCCACCACGAACTGTTCGAGGAACTTTAAATGGCTGTTCCGATGACTGACTTTCGACATTATTTAACTGGGAAAGTGTACATGGCTGTCTCCACGACGGGCATGTTTCATTAGCACGTAACCAGGTTACCAAACAAGCTCGATGGAGTTTATGTTTGCAAGGGGTCTTCGCAATTTCAGTTTTGCTCAAAACTGGGTCTCCACAAACTTTACACAACACTATATCAGCATTTATGTTAGCTGCTATATCTTCGTTACTACTAAGTGGTATTTGTTAACTAACGAATCTTCAAAATTTACGTTAATCAAAAAATCCTAATATACTATTATGATACTAGATTCAGAAAACGGTAATAATATTTAGTTAACTATCAAACGATGGGTGATAAGCGAATAATGAACGAAACTATAAAACGTATGAGTCATTTTGGGACTTACCCGTTAATAAAATGGTTGCATCTTGAAATTATAAATATATCAATAGTGCTAAACTTGTCAACTCTTGTGCATTTTGCACGCCAAGAGTTTTCGCTATGTCACTGTCATCATCAAATTTAAGAAACTGCTTCTTGTCCGCCTCATCAACAAGCCCGAACACTTCCGAATGAATAGAGCAACCATTTGCGAAGTCTGAAATTGCCACTGGACAAAATCGCCACCGTCTGCCTCATTTCATCTATGGCCTAACCGAAAATTAGGTCATCAACGCAGAAGTCCTCAGGTACTGCAGCTGACCCAAGAGGAAATGCAGTGGCTTCATCAACATTCAGTTGCTGCATCGAACTTACTTGATCTGATCAACTCATGACACGTTGGAGAACATTCAATAAATATACACGCTGATGTTTGTGAAAATTGGGGTCAACCAGTTGTATATTGGCCGAAATGTTCCAATTTTGAATCTCAATTGCAATGCCGGGCTGAATATCCGTCTCGTGGCTGGGTGAGACCATACTTGTGAGTGAAGCGGCATATTCCAATATTTGAGACTTAAAACAAATTTCCACCGTATGACCTTCAGTGCGAGCATTAGTGTCACCAGTGTCCTTTTAATTGCAACTGCTGTGCCAAACGTGGGGTGCCTAGATGCAACTGATAGTCCGAATCTAGTAAGGCTCTGCACGGAATAAACTGAAACGATCGATAATGATCGCCGTGGCCAGTTGCACAACTTCGGATGAACCTTCGTGTACAGCAAGAGAAGCAGAGGCTGACGGTAAAATGCTCAGTCAGCTGATGTCATCGAAGTGCATCAATGGTATGATGCCTGTTGCCACCGACGACCCGCAGATGTCCAGTTTTTGTAGCAGCGTGTTTTTGACCATACAGCCAAACATTTCCTGTGCGCTACCACACGACTCAAGTGCGCTCATATGCCAGTTAACCTTATCTGAAAACCGACGAAGCTTTCCTGAAAAAGTCGAGTCTATCTTCCGGATTGCGATTGGAACACTAGTCGCTTATAGTCCAAGCGTTTGCTAAGAATGTCTAAAGTAGTAGGACAATTTGCACTGGATATTTCTAACGAACGTTCAGGGCCCGAAGCTGAAGCTCTTCAATATCACTAAGCTCAGTGTCTTTGTCAATAATTGACTTAAACATGGATATCACAGACGATGAAAGATATCAACATATACAGGAGTTGACCGATCAGCGACCGACTCAATTTTGCGAAATGTTGATGATAAGAGACGCGATTTGAGCATTTCAAGTTGTCTTTTCAACCGAAATCCCATTAACACAAACGGAGTCTGAAAGTTTCAGCTTAACTAACTGCCCATTTCATCGTAGTCAATACGTTCCAGACTGTCATGGGCAAGGTTAAATGAGTTTTCCGTTTTATTTAGTAGTTCCAAGATTAAATTAATTTGAACCGAATCAACCGAATTTATCACCGATACCGGCCACAAAAATGTGCATATTAACGCATATACTTAATGCATAAACAAAATGTATGCCAAATTCACAAAGTACCACGACAGAAGAAATGCACCGAATACGAACGGCTTCCTATGTATCGCCCACGCACAGCTGCTTATGTACCGATGAACGAAACAAGCTCACAAAAGTGCAAACGAAGCAGAGCCGCATCAAACAGTGATAATGTTGCGAATTTCTTTAACACTTGTCGTACTGTCTGATATATGATCCGTTGGCTGGCTGCTCACATTAGAGTAGTTTACAAATTGAATCACTCATGTCTTATTAGTTTGTGCTTTTTTTTTATTGAACGCACTTTATGTTTTAATCATTACCGTTTAAATGCACAATGATACACGAAAAAGAAAAAAATTTCGTCGGGTTTACCAGATGTTTCCGTAATCAGCTTTCTGATAGGCTTATTTTCAAATAATAACGCAAGGTTATTTCCACTACGTTACAATGTTTATTTAAATATATTCAGACTAGAAACCAACGCTTGGGCTTTTCTGTCAACGATTGTTTGTTTGTTGTAAAGTTGGAAGCTACTGCTAAACTTTCTTAACTCTCAAATAATTCGCGTTCGGTCAGGTAGAATTGCTAAAACGAATGAAAAGCTACAGAAGGAGCTACCAACTATTGAGCCCTTTGCAGCCACGGATTCTATACGTAAGAATCGTTGCTTCCGTAAAGCAGATTTTTTCAAACTTAACCAATTATTATTTTAAACTGATTGGTCAGAATTTGGTGCTTGCACCAATTCCTGCGGATATTGAGATTTCAATATTTTATACGAACATAAACTCATATTTGGATGGTTGTGTTCCTCGTAGGAACATCCTTAACTCTAACTGAGTTTAGCTTCCTTGAATCAAAACAAATTCTCACTTTACCTAGCTTTAGAACAAAAACAGCCGGAGAGGACAAGGCAGACATAGGTGCTTTTTCAAGAACTCCTAACTCAATCATTCTGTCGATTTCAGTACACATGTGTTGCTCTTTAGCGGGGGACAACGGATAATATCTTTGATGGGTTTAGCATCACCAGTATCAATACTGTGTTCGATTAAAGAGGTTTTTTTTTTTAACCCATCTCTTTCCGAATGTGAAAAAATAACTATTCCTTTCGGTAACACTAAGACACATATTATTAGACGTCTGACAACTGCAGTTCAATTCGCTTATTACAGTCATATTAGAAATATTAATACTGAATGACTTCCAAAAATCCATTCCACAGATGATGTCTTGTCCGATTGATTGCAATCATAAATTTAACTTCTTTCTGTAGTAAGTTGTACTCTAACGGAATAAGAAGAGTACGTAATACTTTTTGACGTTGGCCATCTGCAGTGAGAACATTGCCTTTTAATTTTTTTAACTTTAGGTCTGCTGCAAGCAATCGTGCGGCCAATTGTCCTCCGATCACGGTTTTATTAGCACCAATATCCAATAATATATATAGTATATAGTAAGATAATATAAAAGATAGTTTTGAACAAATAACATAAGATCTATATATGGACGCAAATCATTACATTTGCGGATGGTAGAGACAACTGTAATGTTCTTTAGCGATCGCATGTTTTTCCAAAATTCATTCATTCTAACTGAAGAACGAGTTTTAGGAAGTGAACTTACTGATGGCAACAACTATAGCAAAATACGCGTCTGCTTTTTATACAATCTTGATATCTATGATCTATCTCATCACAATTCCAACATTTTATCCTATCAACTGATCGTATTGCATTTATCTCGGTTGCCTCTTCAGAATCTGTATGCCAAGTATCTATCGATTCTTCCTCGTGCATGACTTCATTGTGAAAACGCCTGGTGTTAGATGGCCGAGGCACAGGTTTTGAAGACACACTTAAACAGAATTGTTCGGTCTTGTGACGTTTAGTTCGAAGGGTTGCTATATTGGGTGTATCTACATGAAGTAGTTTTAACTTCAATTCAGGCTTAAGATTTATTTTAATATTAGCCACTAACTCCCTATCTGTCATTGGTTCTGGCAGTGCATCAGCAATACACAGGATAGTGTCCAAAAATTGATCAAAACTTTCTCCATTTCGTTGTTTACGAGATCTTAAAGAATCTTTTATCTCCTCATCCGATCGTTGATCTCGATATCGCTCACGCAAGGCATCGCATAGTTGAAACCAATTAGGCCGACAATTTATTCTTTGAATCCCAGTAGAACTGTAACGCAGGCCCACAGAACAAAATATTTGCAAATTGATAAAGCAAATTTCAATATCCGTCCAGGTATTGGTCGGTCATCCGGTAAATAAAATCTTCCACGAAAATTTCATTAAAGTATCCAGAGGATTGTACATGCCAACTCGAAATAATATTTGAGACTTTGTCGGGTCATTCAATGGAATCAGTGATTCGATTATCTACAGCTGTTCGAATTCCTTGATGCCTATTATTACTATTTGAATTCATTGAATTATTTTGCTGGACTCCTGATTCAATGCGAGCTTCCTGCTGGTTATTAGAGATGTTAAGATTTCTAATAGCTAAACTCGTCAGTCACTGCTACAACCATACTGGCTCGAAATGCAGCTAACGAGTTTGAAATATGTTGCTGAATTCGCTGTTCAGAAGGGATGGGTGGGAAGCGAACCATTGTATGAATCACGTCTATTCATGGCATTAAAATTAGTATGAGGCTTGTAAGCCTGTGCTCCAGAGTTATTTCGTTGGTTATTGGATCTTGTATTAGATCTATTCCTAGGTGTAGCACCAGTTCGATGGCCACGAACTGTTCGAGGAACTTTAAATGGCTGTTCCGATGACTGACTTTCGACATTATTTAACTGGGAAAGTGTACATGGCTGTTTCCACGACGGGCATGATTCATTAGCACGTAACCAGGTTACCAAACAAGCTCGATGTAGTTTATGTTTGCAAGGGGTCTTCGCAATTTCAGTATTGATCAAAATTGGGTCTCCACAAACCTTACACAACACTATATCAGCATTTATGCTAGCTGATATATCTTCGTTACTACTAAGTGGTATTTGTTAACTAACGAATCTTCAAAATTTACGTTAATCAAAAAATCCTAATATACTATTATGATACTAGATTCAGAAAACGGTAATAATATTTAGTTAACTATCAAACGATGGGTGATAAGCGAATAATGAACGAAACTATAAAACTTATGAGTCATTTTGGGACTTATCCGTTAATAAAATGGTTGCAGCTTGAAATTATAAATATATCAATAGTGCTAAACTTGACAACTCTTGTGCATTTTGTAGCCACATCATGAAATATCAATATAGTTTCCAACTCTAGTTTTTGAATCGATAGCGTCCTCAGTGGCGCTACTCGAGACTTTGAGCATAAAATACGACTGGTGGAATTTTGAGATCTAGATATAATATAAATACAGGCTTTATTAGCTTCAATACTCGCATCGCAAAATCCATACACTTCAAATGCTGGATGAGGCCTGAGCGACTGACATTTTCAGAACTGCTCTTGATAGCCAGCCCGGAAAAGCTTAAATGATAGGCCTTCATCACAGTTGGTTGTGGACGATTTTGCATCTAACAATCTCAGGTCCAATATGACCGAGAGAGCCACAGATATGTGCAATCGTAAATAAGATGGATCGCTTGGAGAGTTTTGAATTTGGGTGGACAGATGACAATAAGAACAAAAAGGATTATCTGAAGATGAATCCCAAGCAAGGCCAAGAGTTTTAGCTATGTCACAGTCATCATCAAAATTAAGAAACTGCTTCTTGTCCGCCTCATCAACAAGCCCAAACACTTCCGAATGAATAGAGCAACCATTTGCGAAGTCTGAAATTGCCACTGGACAAAATCGCCGCCGTCCGCCTCATTTCATCTATGGCCTAACCGAAAATTAGGTCATCAACGCAGAAGTCCTCAGGTGCTGCAGCTGACCAAAGAGGAAATGCAGTAGCTTCATCAACATTCAGTTGCTGCATGGAACTTACTTGATCTGATCAACTCATGACAAGTTGGAGAACAACCAGGTCAACCAGTTGTATATTGGCCGAAATGTTCCAATTTTGAATCTCAATTGCAATGCCGGGCTGAATATCCGTCTCGTGGCTGGGTGAGACCAAACTTGTGAGTGAAGCGGCATATTCCAATATTTGAGACTTAAAACAAATTTCCACCGTATGACCTTCAGTGCGAACATTAGTGTCACCAGTGTCCTTTTAATTGCAACTGCTGTGCCAAACGTGGGGTGCCTAGATGCAACTGATAGTCCGAATCTAGTAAAGCTCTGCACGGAATAAACTGACACGATCGATAATGATCGCCGTGGCCAGTAGCACAACTTCGGATGAACCTTCGTGTACAGCAAGAGAAGCAGAGGCTGACGGTAAAATGGTCAGTCAGTTGATGTTATCGAAGTGCATCAATGGTATGATGCCTGTTGCCACCGACCACCCGCAGATGTCCAGTTTTTGTAGCAGCGTGTGTTTGACCATACAGCCAAACATTTCAAACGACTCAAGTGCGCGCATATGCCAGTTAACTTTATCTGAAAACCGACGAAGCTTTCCTGAAAAAGTCGAGTCTATCATCCTGATTGCGATTGGAACACTAGTCGCTTATTGTCCAAGCGTTTGCTAAGAATGTCTAAAGTAGTAGGACAATTTGCACTGGATATTTCTAACGAACGTACAGGGCCCGAAGCTGATGCTCTTCAATATCACTAAGCTCTGTGCCTTTGTCAATAATTGACTTAAACATGGATATCACAGTCGATGAAAGATATCAACATATATAGGAGTTGACCGATCAGCGACCGACTCAATTTTGCGAAATGTTGATGATAAGGGACGCGATTTGAACATTTCAAGCTGTCTTTTCAACCGAAATCCCACTGACACAAACGGAGTCTGAAAGTTTCAGCTTAACTAACTGCCCATTTCATCATAGTCAATACGTTCCAGACTGTCATGGGCAAGGTTAAATGAGTTTTCCGTTTTATTTAGTAGTTCCAAGATTAAATTAATTTGAAACGAAGCAACCGAATTTATCACCGACACCGGCCACAAAAATGTGCATATTAACGCAAATACTTAACGCATAAACAAAATTGCTCCCAAATTCACAAAGTACCACGACAGAAGAAATGCACCGACTACGAACGGCTTCCTATGTATCGCCCACGCACAGCTGCTTATGTACCGACGGACGAAACAAACTCACAAAAGTGCAATCGAAGCAGAGCTGCACCAAACAGTGATAATTTTGCGAATTTCTTTAACACTTGTCGTACTGTCTGATTTATGATCCGTTGGCTGGCTGCTCACATTAGAGTAGTTTACAAATTGAATCACTCATGTCTTATTAGTTTGTACTTTTTTTTTATTGAACGCACTTTATGTTTTAATCATTACCGTTTAAATGCACAATGATACACGAAAAAGAAAAAAATTACGTCGGGTTTACCAGATGTTTGCGTAATCAGCTTTCTGATAGGCTTATTTTCAAATAATAACGCAAGGTTATTTCCACTACGTTACAATGTTTATTTAAATATATTCAGACTAGAAACCAACGCTTGGGCTTTTCTGTCAACGATTGTTTGTTTGTTGTAAAGTTGGAAGCTACTGCTAAACTTTCTTAACTCTCAAATAATTCGCGTTCGGTCAGGTAGAATTGCTAAAACGAATGAAAAGCTACAGAAGGAGCTGCCAACTCTTGAGCCCTTTGCAGCCACGGATTCTATACGTAAGAATCGTTGCTTCCGTAAAGCAGATTTTTTCAAACTTAACCAATTATTATTTTAAACTGATTGGTCAGAATTTGGTGCTTGCACCAATTCCTGCGGATATTGAGATTTCAATATTTTATACGAACATAAACTCATATTTGGATGGTTGTGTTCCTCGTAGGAACATCCTTAACTCTAACTGAGTTTAGCTTCCTTGAATCTAAATAAATTCTCACTTTACCTGGCTTTAGAACAAAAACAGCCGGAGAGGACAAGGCAGACATAGGTGCTTTTTCAAGAACTCCTAACTCAATCATTCTGTCGATTTCAGTACACGTGTGTTGCTCTTTAGCAGGGGACAACGGATAATATCTTTGTTTGATGGGTTTAGCATGTCCAGTATAAATACTGTGTTCGATTAAAGAGGTTTTTTCTAACCCATCTCTTTCCGAATTTGAAAAAATGACTGCAACAGCTTTATAGCGATTCCTCTCGGTAACACTAAGACACATATTATTAGACGTCTGACAACTGCAGTTCAATTCGCTTATTACAGTCGTATTAGAAATATTAATACTGAATGACTTCCAAAAATCCATTCCACAGATGATGTCTTGTCCGATTGATTGCAATCATAAATTTAACTAACTTCTGTAGTAAGTCATACTCTAACGGAATAAGAAGAGTACGTAATACTTTTTGACGTTGGCCCTATGCAGTGCGAACATTGCCTTTCAATTTTTTTAACTTTATGTCTGCTGCAAGCAATCGTGCGGCCAATTGTCCTCCGATCACGCTTTTATTAGCACCACTATCCAATAATATATAGTATATAGTAATATAATATAAAAAATAGTTTTGAACAAACAACATAAGATCTATATATGGACGCGAATCATTACATTTGCGGATGGTAGAGACAACTGTAATGTTCTTTAGCGATCGCTTGTTTTTCCAAAATTCATTCATTCTAACTGAAGAACGAGTTTTGGGAAGTGAACTTACTTTCAAACAGAATATTTCCGCTCTACGCTGGTAATATTCTTTCAATTTAACATGAAACGGTTTGAATCTTAGATTCATCGATAAGGCCGGGTTATTTTGAGGAATTTATGGGGTACAAATTGAGTCTTTTTCATTGTTTGATAGTTAATCCGAGGCTGTAGGTGGATATCCCCTGATTATGCTCGGTGAACATCCTGTTACAAGTTTTCCGATACGGGGTTGCTCTTAGGAAAAGATGGCAACAACCATAGCAAAATACGCGTCTGCTTTTTATACAATCTTGATATCTATGACCTATCTCATCACAATTCCAACATTTTATCCTATCAACTGATCGTATTGCATTTATCTCGGTTGCCTCTTCAGAATCTGTATGCCAAGTATCTAACGATTCTTCCTCATGCATGACTTCATTGTGAAAACGCCTGGTGTTAGATGGCCGAGGCACAGGTTTTGAAGACACACTTAAACAGAATTGTTCGGTCTTGTGACGTTTAGTTCGAAGGGTTGCTATATTGGGTGTATCTACATGAAGTAGTTTTAACTTCAATTCAGGCTTAAGATTTATTTTAATATTAGCCACTAACTCCCTATCTGTCATTGGTTCTGGCAGTGCATCAGCAATACACAGGATAGTGTCCAAAAATTGATCAAAACTTTCTCCATTTCGTTGCTTACGAGATCTTAAAGAATCTTTTATCTCCTCATCCGAGCGTTGGTCTCGATATCGCGATATTTGTTCTTTGAATCCCAGTAGAACTGTAACGCAGGTCCACAGAACAAAATATTTGCAAATTGATAAAGCAAATTTCAATATCCGTCCAGGTATTGGTCGGTCATCCGGTAAATAAAATCTTCCACGAAAATTTCATTAAAGTATCCAGAGGATTGTACATGCCAACTCGAAATAATATTTGAGACTTTGTCGGGTCATTCAATGGAATCAGTGATTCGATTATCTACAGCTGTTCGAATTCCTTGAAGCCAATTATTACTATTTGAATTCATTGAATTATTTTGCTGGACTCCTGATTCAATGCGAGCTTCCTGCTGGTTATTAGAGATGTTAAGATTTCTTATAGCTAAAGTCGTCAGTCACTGCTACAACCATACTGGCTCGAAATGCATCTAACGAGTTCGAAATAAGTTGCTGAATTCGCTGTTCAGAAGGGATGGGTGGGAAGCGAAGCATTGTATGAATCACGTCTATTCCTGGCATTAAAATTAGTGTTAGGCCTGTAAGACTGTGGTCCAGAGTTATTTCGTTGGTTATTGGATCTTGTATTAGATCTATTCCTAGGTGTAGCACCAGTTCGATGGCCACCACGAACTGTGCGAGGAACTTTAAATGGCTGTTCCGATGACTGACTTTCGACATTATTTAACTGGGAAAGTGCACATGGCTGTCTACACGACGGGCATGTTTCATTAGCACGTAGCCAGGTTACCAAACAAGCTCGATGGAGTTTATGTTTGCAAGGGGTCTTCGCAATTTCAGTATTGACCAAAACTGAGTCTCCACAAACTTTACACAACACTATATCAGCATTTATGTTAGCTGCTATATCTTCGTTACTACTAAGTGGTATTTCTTAACTAACGAATATTCAAAATTTACGTTAATCAAAAAATCCTAAAATACTATTATGATACTAGATTCAGAAAACGGTAATAATATTTAGTTAACTATCAAACGATGGGTGATAAGCGAATAATGAACGAAACTATAAAACTTATGAGTCATTTTGGGACTTATCCGTTAATAAAATGGTTGCATCTTGAAATTATAAATATATCAATAGTGATTTCACTTAACCAATTACTGGTTCTACTTTAATTTGAAGAATTGTTTTCGGAAAAGAGGAACGTGGCGAAATAATCCACCAGGAACAATCTCATTCTCTTTTTACAATAATTGTGGTAGTTAGTGAAAATTGGAGAAGTAACAGTAACTGTTGGGCGCCATTTAATTATGTAACGAAAACGTTGAAGTATGTAGCAAACTGTAGGCGTACTCTGCAGACAGGGTCAACTGTGCTCAGGGAAAATGGGGTGGGTGCTTTTGTTACCTAGCTGCCATGTTACATAGCTAAAAAATAGTAGAGAGAGTGCTAAAGGAATGGAATAAAGTAACCAGACAGAATAGCTAACAGAATCCACTAACGATATACATATTTAGGTCGAAGAACAGAGATGTTGAGGTTTTTTTTACCCGCCCAACCCGTAAAGACTAATATTCGGTGTCTTTACGCTATTAGAGATGCAAACCCATATTTATATCAGGTGCTCATTAAACTATTTTAATTCATAATTAATTCCTTATATACTTCATAATGATGGTTTTAGTTCCATTATTTTTAACATTAATTTAAGAGTTTTAGTTAATTAGTAGTTTTCAAGTTTCATGTTTGGGAGTGTTACTTAGTTACCAATAATTCATTCAACTTCGTTTTCTTCAATTTGGATTAAATAATATTCAATAATAAACTTATGCTACAAAGGCACAATCAGGCAGGTATTCACATATGTCTTTGTACGCCGCATATGTTATATGGTCCTTATTTGTTTGTTAATTCTTTATAACTTACAATCTCTGAGTGCGGTTACGCCGTACTTACAGCGCCAAAACAGCTGTGTTAGTAGTCCATCGTAGTCGACAGGCCTGAAGACGGATGCTGTTTGAACTTCAAAACGGATTACACAATATAACAGCGGATATAACATATACATACCATACCAAGTTTAGTTAACGCATTATAAAATTATATATTAATTCTTCACACATTCATTCTATGTTAATTTAACCTAAAGTTTTACTAAATTGTTGTGTATGGCCGCCTTGTAGAGTTCAGTTCTAAATAATCAAAGTTTTGCAGTGCGGTCACTATTTGTTCAGGATGATTCGGTCGACCGCCGTTCACATAGGATCCGTTACTTGTGCGAGTTGGTGCACTTTATGCCAATAGGATGTTGGATGTTTTCGCACTACACTGCAATTGCAAAAGCTGATCGTCCGAGACTTTCAATTAATATCAATAAAATGAGCTTTAATATGATGTTGCCGCCAAGTTATTTTTCAATAAGAAATTTGTTGCACACGTCGTCTATTGCAGAAGGGAAATGCGTTGGCCGTAACCAACTAGTGTAAGCGTCGCTACGCACAGATGCTCTGAGTCAGAGTTGCTAATTGAATCACCGATTAGAGTTGCTTATTAGGTTACATAACTGCTTACAGGCTGGTCGTTGTTACAGTCACATCCCAATAAACGTTATCAGTGCGAACTGATCTCATATTTCATTAATATTAATGTGCATATATGTACAACACTACAACACAGGTTTAATCTAAGTCTGCTAGACGAAGATAAATGCTGAAGAAAGGTGTTCATACGAATTACCATATCTCTTTCACATGAAATTAACCAAACTCTCTGCCATTCAGGTCTTCTAAAATATATAGCGAGTTTCCCAACTTTTTTTTTACATGAACTTTGGTTCTAATAGGGGCTAGCTTTGCATTCAAATTAGCGGATGCATTACTTAATACAAAGTTTGGTCCAACTTCAAATGTACGTGGCCTCTCCCGTAAATTATGTGTTCTCTGATTTGTATAATAAGCCTTATTCATATGTTTTTTAATTTAGGAAACTCGTCAGCTCGATTCAAATTGATTGAGCCTTCGCTTAGTATATTCAAATTTTTATGCAACGAGTAATCTTTCCCATGAGTGAGCATATGTTGTCCACACAACGAAATAAGTTGACTGTCCAATTGACTGGTGAAAGTGGTTTCTTAAGGAGCAGTTTATGCTTCTTAGATACAAATCATAATCTCTCTGATCGTGTCGTACATACGATCTTAAAGTAGCCTTAATTGACCGATTAACTCGTTCTGCAGCATTTGGTTGAGGTGAGTAAGCAGTGGTATATATATGGCTTACACCATACTTTGAGAGAAATGCAGTGAATTCATGGCTTTTAAATTGAGTTCCCTTATCACTTACAATTATCTCAGGAACACCAAAACAATCGAAAATTTCCTCCCTCAAGTACGAAACTATAATCTTGAAGTTAAATTCCCTCTTTGGTTTCAGGAATGTAAATTTGGAAAAGTGGTCTAATACAATAAAAATTTCAATATTTCCCTTTCTTGTACGTGGGTAAGGTCCCATAAAATCTAGGTACAGTCTTTTGAATGGCCGTTCACTTATGTATTGATTACCCATTCGTGTTTTCAGTGATTGAGCTGGATATTTCGAAATTTTACATAATTCACTGTTTCGAATACACGTTCGAATGTCAACAACCATTGTGACCAATAAAACTTGTGACGTATTAGTTCTAAGCACTTGGATATACCACAATGAGAAGATATAGGTTGATCGTGCGCTATTTCGTCTTCATATGATCTACACAATGCATCGGCTACAATATTTTCACTGTCTTTCCGATGTTATATACTAAAGTTAAATCCCTATAGCTTTATAGCCTATCTTGCGAGTCTGCCATTCAAGTCTTGTTGATTCATTAACCAGCGTAAACTTGCATGATCGGCTACGACTTTAAATTCGTGACTTTCAATGTACATACGAAATCTCTTTATGGGTAAAACTGCTGCTAAACACTCTAGTTCCGCCACAGAATAATTGCCTTGTGCTTTATTAAGCTTCTTTGGCATATATGCAATGGGTCGTTCTACTCCTGACTCATCACATTGTGCTAGTACTGCGCCTACTCCATATATAGAGGCGTCGCATTGTAACACAAAGGGTTTGGTGTAATTTGGGTGGGCAAGAAAGGGTGCAGATGTTAGTTGTCTCTTTAATTCATCCAAAGCCTTTTGCGCATCCTCATTCCACTCAAAACTTTTTCCTTTCAACAATCCAGTTAAATCGAATGTAATATCCGAATACTGAGAGAGGAATCTTTGATACCAGCCGGTCATACCCAAAAAGCGCTTAAGCTGACGTTCTGTTTTACATATTGGAAATTCCGAGACAGCCTGAATTTTATTTGGATTGATTCTCAATGTGCCCTCGCCTACAATATGTCCTAAATATTTCACTTTCTTCAGACAAAATTGACTCGTATTAACATTTATCGTGAGACCAGCCTTTTGAAGTTGCGTTGCAACTTCTGCCAGGTGAGACAAGTCCTCCTCAAAGTTGGAGGACATCACTTATAGGTCATCCAAATAAATTAATACATGGAACTTCATGGTATAAGGGATGACTTAGTCCATAAGTCTACACAATGTTTGAGGAGCATTCGTTAATCTGAATGGCATCTAGGTAAATTGATACAACGGTCTGTTTGGGACAGTGATCGCAGTTTTTTCTTTTAACTTGGTATCCAAACCAATCTGCCAGAAAGCGTCTTTTTGGTCAATTTTGGAAATACACTGAACAGGTGGAAGACGATTTAATAGTCCTTCGATTAGAGGCGAGGGATATGCATTGTTAACTCTAACTGAGTTTAGCTTCCTTGAATCTAAACAAATTCTCACTTTACCTGACTTTAGAACAAACACAGCCGGCGAGGACAAGGCAGACATAGGAGACTTTTCAAGAACTCCTAACTCAATCATTCTGTCGATTTCAGTACACATCTGTTGCTCTTGTCAACTTACTTTCAAACAGAATATTTCCGCTCTACGCTGGTAATATTCTTTCAATTTAACATGAAACGGTTTGAATCTTAGATTCATCGATAAGGCCGGGTTATTTTTAGGAATTTGTGGGGTACAAATTGACTCTTTTTCATTGTTTGATAGTTAATCCGAGGCTGTAGGTGGATATCCACTGATTATGCTCGGTGAACATCCTGTTACAAGTTTTCCGATACGGCGCTGTACTTAGGAAAAGATGGCAACAACCATAGAAAAATACTCGTCTGGTTTTTATACAATCTTGTCTCTATGACCTATCTCATCACAATTCCAACATTTTATCCTATCAACTGATCGTATTGCATTTATCTCGGTTGCCTCTTCAGAATCTGTATGCCAAGTATCTATCGATTCTTCCTCATGCATGACTTCATTGTGAAAACGCCTGGTGTTAGATGGCGGAGGCACAGGTTTTGAAGACACACTTAAACAGAATTGTTCGGTCTTGTGACATTCAGTTCGAAGGGTTGCTATATTGAGTGTATCTACATGAAGTAGTTTTAACTTCAATTCAGGCTTAAGATTTATTTTAATATTAACCACTAACTCCCTATGTGTCATTGGTTCTGGCTGTGCATCAGCAATACACAGGATAGTGTCCAAAAATTGATCAAAACTTTCTCCATTTTGTTGTTTACGAGATCTTAAAGAATATTTTATCTCCTCATCCGATCGTTGATCTCGATATCGCTCACGCAAGGCATCGCATAGTTGAAACCAATTATACCGAATATTTGTTCTTTGAAACCGCCAGTAGAATTGTAATGTAGGTCCACAAAACAAAATATTTGCAAATTGATAAAGCAAATTTCAATATCCGTCCAGGTATTAGTCGGTCATCCGGTAAATAAAATCTTCCACGAAAATTTCATTAAAGTATCCAGAGGATTGTACATGTCAACTCGAAATAATATTTGAGACTTTGTCGGGTCATTCAATGGAATCAGTGATTCGATTATCTACACCTGTTCGAATTCCTTGTTGCATATTATTACTATTAGAAAAGTTTTTCTTTTCAACAATTCAGTTAAAGCGAATGTAATATCCGAATACTGAGAGAGGAATCTTTGATACCAGCCGGTCATACCCAAAAAGCGCTTAAGCTCATGTTTTGTTTTACATATTGGAAATTCCGAGACAGCCTGAATTTTATTTGGATTGATTCTCAATGTGCCTTCGCCTACAATATATACTAAATATTCCACTTTCTTCAGACAAAATTGACTCTTATTAACATTTATCGTGAGTGACAAGTGCTCCTCAAAGTTGGATGACATCACTTATAGGTCATCCAAATAAATTAATACATGGAACTTCATGGTATAAGGGATGACCTCGTCCATAAGTCTGCACAATGTTTGCGGAGCATTCGTTAATCCGAATGGCATCCACGTAAATTTATACAACGGTCCGTTTGGGAGAGTGATCGCAGTTTTTTCTTTTGACTTGGTATCCAAACCAATCTGCCAGAAAGCGTCAACTTTGGAAATACACTGAACAGGTGGAAGACGATTTAACAGTCCTTCGGTTAGAGGCGAGGGATATGCATCCTTAACTCTAACTGAGTTTAGCTTCCTTGAACCTAAACAAATTCTCACTTTACATGGCTTTAGAACAAAAACAGCCGGCGAGGACAAGACAGACATAGGAGACTTTTCAAGAACTCCTAACTCACTCATTCTGTCGATTTCAGTACACATGTGTTGCTCTTTAGCAGGGGACAACGGATAATATCTTTGTTTGATGGGTTTATCATCACCAGTATCAATACTGTGTTCGATTAAAGAGGTTTTTTCTAACCCATCTCTTTCCGAATTTGAAAAAATAACTGCAGCAGCTTTTAAACTATTTCTCTCGGTAACATTAAGACACATATTATTAGACGTTTGATCACTGCGGTCTAATTTGCTTACTACAGTCGTATTTAAAAAATTAATACCGAATGACTTCCAAAAATCCATTCCACAGATGATGTCTGTTGCAATTGAAGACACAATCATAAATTGAACTTCTTTCTGTAGTAAGTCATACTCTAACGGAATAAGAAGAGTACGTAATACTTTTTGACGTTGGCCATCTGCAGTGCGAACACTGCCTTTCAATTTTTTTAACTTTAGGTCTGCTGCAAGCAATCGTGTGGCCAATTGTCCTCCGATCACGCTTTTATTAGCACCAATATCCAATAATATATAGTATATAGTAATATAATATCAAAAATTGTTTTGAACAAATAACATAAGATCTATATATGGACGCAAATCATTACATTTGCGGATGGTAGAGACAACTGTAATGTTTTTTAACGATCGCTTGTTAGTAGTAGGGAAATGGGGATTCTATGACAGGAAGTGGCTTATTGCTTTTGATTTTTAATTGCTTCATTATTGGAGTTAATTTATTGCTTTTGGGTGGGGGGTGACAGGTGTGTAACCTTTTTTAGAAAAATGTGTGGTTTTGGATCACGTATGAGACATTTATGATCGAAGGGTATAGATTTATGGCTGACCCTTTTTTTTATTGTGGGTTCAATGAGGTGGAGGATCGCTCAGCAGCACTTGTGTGTGCGTACGTGATTGCGGTTTTAAGGAGGATATTGTGTGCTAGGCGTGTAACCTGTAACCTGTGTGCCAGAATCAAGTGAAAGATCAGGTAGCAGCTGCCGCACTGTGCATGTACATGAATTGGGTTTTGAGGGTGGGTGCAATGAGCAGTGGAAAGGTAATGCTCGCTTCTCTTTTCTCACTTTTTGTCAATGTGTAAAACTCATAGAACACCTCACACCTGAATATTTTCCCACACAATAATTAAAGTATTATTGGTGTAAACTGTTGTTAAGTACGTACTTCGCACGTACGTTTGCCACGTGCTGGTACCTTCTTCGTGGTTTGGTTCTCTTCCTTTTTACACTGCACTCTGTTTGAGTGACCCTCCTTATGATAATTTAACAATAATTTGAAATAATAGCCTACGTTCCTTTGTGCAGCTGCGGACCTCATACTTGCTTGCTAGAGTTAAAAATGTTTTAAATAAAAGAACGCTTCTTTCTAATTTTCATAATATATTTTATTTGTTTATAAATAAAATGTTTACAAATGTGAAAATTTTTGTATTCTTATTGATATAGTTTAATTTTAAGAGATGTGTACATTATGTGAGTATATTATTATTATTATCCACTTTGCTTAACCTCTTTCTTAAATTAGTGTATTGAAATATAAGACGATCCAGTTTTCTTTTATATGATACAAAGTAGTGACAAGCACATGTATCAACTCCATCTCTGGCGTTATCCGAAGACCATGAGCACACTGTCAAGTGCTTTCCATATTTTGATTTAATTAGACGATAGTTTTCATACTCCAAGAAAAATACTCGGTATTCCTCCAACAATTTAGAATGTTCAGGGAAAATTACATCCTCAAACTCCTTGAGGAAATCATAAATTTTCCTTACATTTGTTTTAAATCCAAAATTCGAAATTAGACCCATTCTGTTGTGTATTCTCCAAAAGCAGAAATGCAACTGAAGAATTATTTTATTTTATTTATAAAGTGCCTATACTTGTGTAACTTTCTTTTGTAATACTTGTCTATACTGGTTTACATCTTTTCTTATTTCTTTTCCCATCTTTCTTGAAATTTCAAAGCATAAGCGAGTTAAATCAATTTCTGCTTCATGTCCATAAGATGCATCTAAATCTAAAAGTTGTACATCATATTTCCCCATTTTTGAACATTTGGGGATAATATAATTATGATATATATTACAAATTTGATTTTTAAGCAGTGTGTTCCAACATAAGAATGAAGTAAAAAATATCCCTAATCTTATGAAGGCTCTCCAAGATTCACTATCAAATTCGATTTTATTTCCATATTGATTTAAAATTAATATGCATTGCTTATCGGATTTTCTAATCTTAAAATGACACTTTATGCTCTCAATCTTCGGATTATCAATTATTGCATCAGGCATCAAGAAGTCAAACTGCTCAAGCCTTAGCTGGATATATTCCCTAAACGTCAGTAATTGAATCCATTCCTCTTTTCCAAATCCAATGAAATTACGTTTATGCTGCTGCATCCAAACCATAGGTGTAAATCGTCTCGTTGTTGAAAAGCCACACTTTAATTTTAATTGTAGGTTAACAAAATACTCGAAACCAAAAATGATTTCATGATCTTGAATTTTTCTTGAATTTCTTGATTTTCTTAGCTGAAGTGTGTCCATATCGATTGAAAAGTTGTCTCAAACTAACTTGTGAATTGAATTGTGGACGCTATTTAAAGTGAAGAGTCTTGACCATGCTTCTCAGTACATTATACACTTCAGACGCAAAATGATTAAAATAGACAGAAGCTCGTGTGTTCTTCTTGACTTTCAGTATATATTTGGAAACGATAGACAAATTTTTGTAAAGGAATTGGCCTTCATGAAAGCTGGATCAATCGTGCCGAATTTTTTTCACTTCAAGCCTCCCTATGACATAAGAGAGCTGGATGAAATAACTAGGAAAACCATAAAAATAACTAAACAGTATGTCGATGGATTGGATTGGTGTGATGGCGACATTTCTTATTTAAGCCTTGGTGATATATTAAGTCCATTAAATAGTTTCGCTACAGTTATTGTACGAGGTAGAGCTAAGAAACAGTTTTTAAGTAAATATTTAACTTCAAAAATAGTTGATTTAGAATTAGATCAAAGTTTAAGACACTTTCAAAACTTTTTTACAAATTGTAGAATCCATAAGAAAAAAACAAACCAATGTGCTCTAAACAATTTATTTAAACTCTTTGTAATCTTAGAAAGCTCTAATTTTGAAATATTTGAAAATTAAAATTTGATTGTACCATTATGTTCCCAAATATAAACCAACTACAAAATCTATAAGATTATAAATATTGAGTTTTGCTTTATTCAATTTAGTTAATGGGTTTACATCATTCTTAAATTATAGATTATAATAAAATCTAATACAACTCGTGCGTTTCTTAGGGCACATACACCTTTATTTTGATGGGACCCACAATCGGAGTAAACATTTAATTGCATTGCATATAATCGTGGGCATCCAAAGTCTTCAATGTTGATTACACACGTCTTTAAAAACTTTTCAAGAAACTTTTTCTTTGTATCTCCCTTCGTGATTACCCTCATATTCTTGAGAAGCTTACGAAGATAGTTTCTGACTTCTAAGAAGCTATAATTTCCATCATTCCAACAGAGATTGTGCTGATTTCTAGTTAGCCATACTGCCGTTTTACGGGCCTTCTTCGTTAGTCTAAGAAAATCATATGGTGGTCTTATAAGGTAATGAATGTCATGGTAATAACCATTCTTAAAAACAAGAGCAATTTCTTTTAATATAAAATAGTCGCAATTTCCAAAAAATCCTTGAATGTCGACAACTACTTGTTTCTCCATCGAATTGAATTAAACAATGCGCTGAACTAATCCTGTTAATGGTGAATACTCAACTAACCGATCATGCATAAGCAGACAACATACTTTAGTGTTTCTCACACTTGCACTCTCCAACTCGATGGAAACTCTGACATCGATCGGACCTGTTTTAACAGATTCATTCTGATGTGTTAGATCTATAACAACAATCGGTGCTTTTTCCTTAAATTCCTTAGGTGTTAACAACGGCTCAGACTGCTTCATGTAGTAACTTGCTTGGAAATTTGCATACATATCATACAAAGTTGCAAATCGGTCACGATTAAAATTTATATTCATATCATCATAGGGATATGTTTCAGAGTTCAAGTACACTTTTAAGTTTCGCAATTGATTTTGAATCAATTTATTATCCAGTAAAAAGGCTATTATAGCGAAACGGGGGCGTTCTCTATTAGCTGCACGTTTTACATTCCACACATGATGAGTACCTTCTGCTAGTGTTGGTACTAGTGCTAGTGGTAGTAAGCTTCCGCTTTTTGTTATATTTAACATTAGCAATTTCTTCTCATCACTGAGAGTAATATGTGGTACTTTCCATGTAATATTAGATATATTTAATTTATACTCAATACTTCCAATTTTACTATGATACACATCATCCATGCTTTTAGTCATAAGTAGTATTAGTTCATGTTTACAATTTAATAACACTTTGTTGTAGTCTTCACAAAATCCAAGCAGGTATTTTATAGGAATAGAGAAATTAAAATATCCATCATTTGCCACTTGTTTTTCGTTTCCATTAAACCAACCAGAATTCTCAAGCATGCGACTTTCAGGTTTATTCAAAGAAATATAGTTTTTTAAGGTTGTTGTAGTACCAACAAATCTAGTTCGATCAATTTCAATTCCATTCAACTCGTATCGAACCTCATCAAAAAGGTAACTAATGCAATTGTTTTTCAGTTTACCACCTACAGTAGTCGCATTGTTAGCCAAAGATATCAAGCCCTCAATATTAATAAAACTCTCGCTCGGTAGCACATATAAGTCCTGATTCTGGATTGTGATTCTAACTTCATCATTACTCTTAAATGATTGAAGATAGGGAGAGTAGCTATGATATTCTTTTTTGGTTATACTCTCATCCGAATAGGGTTTCTCTAGAACAGTTATCTTTTTGATCGATTATTATTAAGTGAACTAATAATGAGATTTGTTCATATTATGTTTCAAACCCTAATGAAGTTAACAAATCCACATCTATATCGTCCATCTTCTAGTGTGAGTCGTCTGTACCTATAAGTACAAAACCATATCTTTCCTTCCAATAAAATTGACAGATATTACTTAAATTCGTCGAATTTGATATCCATGGCTACGTGATATCGATGCACATGTTTCATATTATAGATAATCATGCTTGAATGCGTGTGTACGTTTAACATTAATAAAGCGCATCAACGTGTATTACATCGTCTCATTACAGAAGTATGCAGGAATTTTACTTTGATATTTCACAAGTCAACATGATCAACAATCATCGTAGAGTTCTTTTATGACTGTATCTCGGTGCTAGAACGCGTTCCATTTTCTGAGAAATGTAAAATATCCCAGCACTTGTATTGGGCTTACTAAACTCTGACATAAAAAAACATTTTCATAACTTTGGTCCATTTGGGCATTTCAAGGCAAACTCATGCAATACATTTGACTTCCCGCAATTCTGCAGGTCTAACAATATGATGCGCTAAATGAATTCAGCGATATTGACATTTACTATATCAACGGGATATAGATCTGTCTCTATTCTGTTAGAATGCTGAGTATTATCCAATCAGCCATGGACGAGTCTTGTTAAACATATGAATGACCTTGGTCACAGTCGAGACTTACTGTCAAACTCCAGAAGAGCCGTATCAGTGTTATTTGATTAAGATTTCGTGATTGTTTAAGAATAAACATCAATTAGAATCCAGATGATGCAGATATAAATCAGCTCTGTATTGAAAATCAATGATTAAGTCGAGTGTACCGTAAATGCATATCGATCAGAATACATTCAACTCGATGACCCAGCGTCTATTGCTGAATGTAATGTACGTATAAGAGGAATAATATCGGTTGAATGTATATGTGAATATGAGAGGAAACTGAGTTTGGCCAAGAAGTCAGACTGTCGAGATAGTCATACCAATTGCTCAAGCAGATAAGAGCTGTTCTGCTATTAATCAAGATTGCTGGCGATTTGGAACTTAGAACACTGTTTTAGACATGCTGGTACTAAAGATCAGTCCGTTATAGTGGGTATATATATCTATGCTATAGTCGATACAGGAGTATATATACTATTTTTTCTTACATAGTTATGAAATATTGAGATACGCTTGCTGGACTTAAATTGCATCGGAATGTTTTATCTGTAAAAGCTCGAGTTTTTAAATGGTCAGAATCTAATAAAAAAATCGACAATAAAACACATGATCAAAAGCACTTGACATTTCAATTACCACTATTAACACATTATATTATTCAGAACAGGTTCTGATCAACTGTAATGAGAGTCTAATTGTGCTATTACATGTCGGTATGTGTAACATTAAGGATTTCGGAACTACAGTGTGCGGAATGGAAGCTATCCAAAACGAGTCGGGCATCCGGAACATCCAACATAGAAGATGATGCAGTGCATGGATGCATTTGAAACTAGACTAGCATATTCCAAAAAAGAATCAGATAACAATTGAATACGAAATTGACTCTCAAAGATGAATACATCGTGATTAGTCTAGAATGACTACTAAGCGGAATAGAAAAATTGAGTACGGATAATGGACGTTTCTTATCAACTGTATAGATGCACAAATACTGCAGTTGCGAAAACATTGCGACTATCACTAATGCATAATTTCATTAAACAATTTATATAAATGCCATTTACAAATGGATTACCTCGCTACCAAGCAGGATCCGCTCGTATGGCTATACTTAAAACATTAGATACAAAAACAAGTAATCGATTAGCCAACGAGTTTTAATTGAAAGCTAGCAACAATATGCAGCAGTGTATGACACCTGTTATAGATGATGCATAACTAATGCATGACATATTGCAGCAGTAAGGCGATTAACGGTTTTTGATCAAATAATCAATTAAAAATCTATATCTGGAACAGCGATATACATTACATTTGTCGTTTGATGGTATGTACGTTATCAATCTGTGAATACAGTTCTGTTTAAACAAGTGCACTATGTAATAGTAGTAGGGAAATGGGGATTCTATGACAGGAAGTGGCTTATTGCTTTTGATTTTTAATTGCTTCATTATTGGAGTTAATTTATTGCTTTTGGGTGGGGGAGTGACATGTGTGTAACCTTTATTAGAAAAATGTGTGGTTTTTGATCAAGTATGTGACATTTATGATCGAAGGGTACAGATTTATGGCTGACCCGTTTGTTATTGTGGGTTGACATCAGGTGGAGGATCACTCAGCAGCACTTGTGTGTGGATAGAAGGAGATTGTGTGCTAGGCGTGTAACCTGTAACCTGTGTGCTAGAATCAAGGGGAAGATCAGGTAGCAGCTGCCGCACTGTTGTGCATGTATTTGATTTGATTTTTAAGGGTGTGATGCAATGATCAGTGGAAAGGTAATGCTCGCTTCTCTTTTGTCACTTTTTTGTCAATGTATAGAACTCATAGAACACCTCACACCTGAATATTTTCCCACACAATAATTAAAGTATTATTGATGTCAAGTGTTGCTAAGTGCGTTCTTCGCACGTGCGTTTGCCACGTGCTGGTACCTTCTTCGTGTGTTTGGTTCTCCCCCTTTTTACACAGCACTCTGTTTGAGTGACCCTCCTTATGCTAATTTCACAATAATTTGAAATAATAGCCTACTTCTTTGTGCTTGCGGACATCATACTTGGTTGGTAGAGTTTAAAATGTTTAAATAAAATAACTTTTTTTCTAATTTTCATAATATATTTTATTTGTTTATAAATAAAATGTTTACAAATGTGAAAATTTGTTTATTCTTATTGATATAGTTTAATTTTAAGATACGTGTACATTATGAAAGTATATTATTATTATTATCCACTTTGCTTAACCTCTTTCTTAAGTTAGTGTATTGAAATATAAGACGATCCAGTTTTCTTTTATATGATACAAAGTAGTGACAAGCACATGTATCAACTCCATCTCTGGCGTTATCCGAAGACCATGAGCACACTGTCAAGTGCTTTCCATATTTTGATTTAATTAGACGATAGTTTTCATACTCCAAGAAAAATACTCGGTATTCCTCCAACAATTTAGAATGTTCAGGGAAAATTACATCCTCAAACTCCTTGAGGAAATCATCAATTTTCCTTACATTTGTTTTAAATCCAAAATTCGAAATTAGACCCATTCTGTTGTGTATTCTCCAAAAGCAGAAATGCAACTGAAGAATTATTTTACTTTATTTATAAAGTGCCTATACTTGTGTAACTTTCTTTTGTAATACTTGTCTATACTGGTTTACATCTTTTTTTTATTTCTTTTCCCATCTTTCTTGAAATTTCAAAGCATAAGCGAGTTAAATCAATTTCTGCTTCATGTCCATAAGATGCATCTAAATCTAAAAGTTGTACATCATATTTCCCCATTTTTGAACATTTTGGGATAATATAATTATTATATATATTACAAATTTGATTTTTAAGCAGTGTGTTCCAACATAAGAATGAAGTGAAAAATATCCCTAATCTTATGAAGGCTCTCCAAGATTCACTATCAAATTCGATTTTATTTCCATATTGATTTAAAATTAATATGCATTGCTTATCGGATTTTCTAATCTTAAAATGACACTTTATGCTCTCAATCTTCGGATTATCAATTATTGCATCAGGCATCAAGAACTCAAACTGCTCAAGCCTTAGCTGGATATATTCCTTAAACGTCAGTAATTGAATCCATTCCTCTTTTCCAAATCCAATGAAATTACGTTTATGCTGCTGCATCCAAACCATAGGTGTAAATCGTCTCGTTGTTGAAAAGCCACACTTTAATTTTAATTGTAGATTAACAAAATACTCGAAACCAAAAATGATTTCATGATCTTGAATTTTTCTTGAATTTCTTGATTTTCTTAGCTGAAGTGTGTCCATATCGATTGAAAAGTTATCTCAAACTAACTTGTGAATTGAATTGTGGACGCTATTTAAAGTGAAGAGTCTTGACCATGCTTCTCAGTACATTATACACTTAGACGCAAAATGATTAAAATAGACAGAAGCTCGTGTGTTCTTCTTGACTTTCAGTATATATTTGGAAACGATAGACAAATTTTTGTAAAGGAATTGGCCTTCATGCAAGCTGGATCAATCATGCCGAATTTCTTTCACTTCAAGCCTCCCTATGATATAAAAGAGCTGGATGAAATAACTAGAAAAACCATAAAAATAACTAAACAGTATGTCGATGGATTGGATTGGTGTGATGGCGACATTTCTTATTTAAGCCTTGGTGATATATTAAGTCCATTAAATAGTTTCGCTATAGTTATTGTACGAGGTAGAGCTAAGAAACAGTTTTTAAGTAAATATTTAACTACAAAAATAGTTGATTTAGAATTAGATCAAAGTTTAAGGCACTTTCAAAACTTTTTTACAAATTGTAGAATACATAAGAAAATAACAAACCAATGTGCTCTAAACAATTTATTTAAACTCTTTGTAATCTTAGAAAGCTCTAATTTTGAAATATTTGAAAATTAAAATTTGATTGTACCATTATGTTCCCAAATATAAACGAACTACAAAATCTATAAGATTATAAATATTGAGTTTTGCTTTATTCAATTTAGTCAATGGGTTTACATCATACTTAAATTATAGATTATAATAAAATCGAATACAACTCGTGCGTTTCTTAGGGCACATACACCTTTATTTTGATGGGACCCACAATCGGAGAAAACATTTAATTTCATCGCATCTAATCGTGGGCATCCAAAGTCTTCAATGTTGATTACACACGTCTTTAAAAACTTTTCAAGAAACTTTTTCTTTGTATCTCCCTTCGTGATTACCCTCATATCCTTGAGAAGCTTACGAAGATAGTTTCTGACTTCTAAGAAGCTATAATTTCCATCATTCCAACAGAGATTGTGCTGATTTCTAGTTAGCCATATTGCCGTTTTACGGGCCTTCTTCGTTAGTCTAAGAAAATCATATGGTGGTCTTATAAGGTAATGAATGTCATGGTAATAACCATTCTTAAAAACAAGAGCAATTTCTTTTAATATAAAATAGTCGCAATTTCCAAAAAATCCTTGAATGTCGACAACAACTTGATTCTCCATCGAATTGAATTAAACAATGCGCTGAACTAATCCTGTTAATGGTGAATACTCAACTAACCGATCATGCATAAGCAGACAATATACTTTAGTGTTTCTCACACTTGCACTCTCCAACTCGATGGAAACTCTGATATCGATCGGTCCTGTTTTAACAGATTCATTCTGATGTGTTAGATCTATAACAACAATCGGTGATTTTTCCTTAAATTCCTTAGGTGTTAACAACGGCTCAGACTGCTTCATGTAGTAACTTGCTTGGAAATTTGCATACATATCATACAAAGTTGCAAATCGGTCACGATTAAAATTTATATTCATATCATCATAGGGATATGTTTCAGAGTTCAAGTACACTTTTAAGTTTCGCAATTGATTCAGTATAAAGGCTATTATAGCGAACGGGGCGTTCTCTATTAGCTGCAAGTTTTCATTCCACACATGATGAGTACCTTCTGCTAGTGTTGGATTGAGATAACAATCCCAACTGCGGAATGCTAGTGGTAGTAAGCTTCCGCTTTTTGTTATATTTAACATTAGCAATTTCTTCTCATCACTGAGAGTAATATGTGGTACTTTCCATGTAATATTAGATATATTTAATTTATACTCAATACTTCCAATTTTACTATGATACACATCATCCATGTTTTTAGTCATGAGTAGTATTAGTTCATGTTTACAATTTAATAACACTTTGTTATAGTCTTCACAAAATCCAAGCAGGTATTTTATAGGAATAGAGAAATTAAAATATCCATCATTTGCCACTTGTTTTTCGTTTCCATTAAACCAACCAGAATTCTCAAGCATGCGACTTTCAGGTTTATTCAAAGAAATATAGTTTTTTAAGGTTGTTGTAGTACCAACAAATCTAGTTCGATCAATTTCAATTCCATTCAACTCGTATCGAACCTCATCAAAAAGGTAACTAATGCAATTGTTTTTCAGTTTACCACCTACAGTAGACGCATTGTTAGCCAAAGATATCAAGCCCTCAATATTAATAAAACTCTCGCTCGGTAGTACATATAGTCTGGATTGTGATTCTAACTTCATCATTACTCTTAAATGATTGAAGATAGGGAGAGTAGCTATGATATTCTTTTTTGGTTATACTCTCTTCCGAATAGGGTTTCTCTCGAACAGTTAATAAATTAGTCATTGTTCTCTAATTTTAAAACCCAATGACCTTAAAAACAATTTGTTCTCTGTTGTGAGTGTTGTCCTTAACGACCTTCTTTCTTCTGCAGTATAACTCAAAGTGTTTGATAATGGAGGATAGCATACATTTTTATTATAAATAATCATTTTCGTTGTCTTAAATGTAGGCGAAGTGTAACACTCTCATTACGTAAATTTACTAAATTTCCGTCCTGATCAACAATCCGTATTTTTAATGACTGTATCTCTCTCGTGTTCACTGGGAAATAAATAAGATTGTGTGGCTTCTCACTCATTTTATAGCCTGGGGGGACATTTAAGGCAAACTCATGCAATACATGACTTGATTCTGCATTAACATATGATCCGCTTACAATATTACATTCTATTCTAATTGTATTTACTTTTAAAATATCAACAGGCTGGTCTGAGATGTGTATAGAATTCGGTGTTAGTACTTTTTTTATTAAACCCGAATAATTGACCAATAGTATTCCTTTTGTTAAAATATATAGGATGTTCCTTAGTTGAAATCATCACTTGAAGCGTATTGTTGTTACTTTCGATGAGAGGGTGTTTTAATTTATTTGGTTCCTTTTCGTCCATTTTCTCAATAATAATATTTCTTATATCACTAAGCTCATATGATCCAACAGGTATCTCAAAAACATGTTCTCCAATATGAAATAAATTATTATCGTGATCAACATTTGGAATTGAGTTATACATGTGGAAATCAATGAGTGCACACTCATAATTTCCCTTCAATTCAATGGGTGGATGATAGTTTGCCATTAAAATTGAGCTGTTGCCCGTTAATGTAAGAGTTGTTGTCATTTCGATCGATTATAGTTAAGTGAACTAATAATGAGATTCCTGTCTCATATCGTCATTTTCTAGAGGATCTCTTTACATATAAGTACAAAACCATATTTTTCCTTCCAACAAAATTGACAAATATTCTTAAATTCATCAAATTTCATATTATGCCTACATGATCTTGATACACATGTTTCATATTTAGTTCATCTTGCTTGAACATTATTATTAGATTTGCATTATCACGAATAAGATGCTTAGGGATGCGTGTATATGTCTGACATAAATAAAACGCATCAATGTTATTATGTCTTCCCATACAGAAGTTGATTGAATTATTGACAAGCATCATCATAACAATCATTATAGAGTTTTTTTGGCTTTACTTGGTGCTAGAACACTTTCATTTTCTGAAAATGTAAAATATCCCATCCCTTTTATTGGGTTCACTAGTGTTTTCAAGTATTCATATTTTGGTTATTAAAGCAACATAATAAAATATCATTTAGTCCATTTGGGCTTTCAATCAATCTGATCATTACATTTGTTTTCCCACAATTAGAAGGTCCAACAATTAGCGCTCTAATTGAATTGGGAATAATCTGATGTCTAACTTGTTGTCTTCTCCATTTTAAATCGATATTCCTCACTTCATGTTCGTTTTTTGTTTTATAATCTCATATCAGATACACTTCTCTCAGCAGATCGTTACTCTCTTGGAAGTCTTTGAAGAATAAACATCAATTAAATGTAGTCGCTTTTATAAATCAACTAGTAGCAAATCACTGCCTATCGAGGTAGAGGTCTTATTGAATAAAATAATCAACTCCCTCCCAATTGTCTAACCTGTTATCGTTCTGTGGCTCCAGAACTAAACTAGAAAGTCGTTTGGAAAGAGGCGAAATGGGAATTAATCCATTAGATGCTGCTTGCAGGGAGCACGACATAGCATATGCTAATTACGATTTGGAATCGGCATATAGCTGATTCAAATTTGGCTGAAAGTGCCTGGTAGCGTGTAAAGCCTCTGATAGTACTCTGGGGAAAGAGCCGCTGCTTATTTTGTAACCAACATAATGAAAGCAAAGAAACAATTTGGTATGGGACTCAAATAAAGAGAATATAAAAAGCCTGTGAGAAAAAGAAAAAATGCATGCATGCCGTAATAGTGGCTACCAGAGTATTGAAGAAGGAGAAGCCTTATGATATTCAATCTGCGATAAAAATCGCTAAAAAAAGCAATAACAAGACTTTTGGGCGAAAGAAAATTGAAGTAATAATTCCTCGAATTATTAGTGTTCCTAAAGTTGGTGGCTTCTTGCCGCTTATACCCATTATAACAGCACTCGGAGCATTGGGTGGACTTGCCTCTGGTGGTGCAGCTATTGCAAAGAGTATTAATAGTGCTAAAAATGCAAAGAAAGAATTGGAAGAGAATAAACGTCATAACAGAAAAATGGAAGCATTGCTTTAGGCAATGGACTCTATCTAAGACCATATCAAAAGGGATATGGTATATCATCTGACTTTCCAAAAAACTTTTAATTCAGCTACCTAATAAGCCGCTCTCAAACATAGACATTGTGAATTTTGCTCACAAACATATCCCCTTTTTCAGAGGTGTATTTATGAGAGACTCATTACCAAAACGAGTACGGAAAAGAGAATGTGGTATTGTTAACTTAGACCTTTCAACTGGAGCTGGAACGCATTGGGTAGCTTACTACAAAGCAGATAAGCAAATCAGATATTTTGATAGTTATGGAAATTTACCACCACCTTTAGAGCTTATTAGATATTTAGGAGAGAATATAAAATACAATTATAACCAAGTTCAACGATTCGGTTCTTTTAACTGTGGACACTTATGTTTAAGATTTCTATTACTGCAGCATAAAGCTTTGATTGAAATCAACTTGTATTCAACTTTAAACAAATAAATGAATAAAAATCAGATTATATTTTATTTTATTTTAGTATATAACCACTATATATAGTTATACTATCTTTAGTGTGATTAGAGTGTGTGTATTGTTTACATCGGAAACCATCTGAAAAACCGCGTTAAACTGTGTTAAACCACATAAGAAAACCGTGATAAACCACAGTGATATCTTTCGGTTTAGATCTGGTGGTTTTTTAATTAAAAATGAATGAGCATATACTGAAAGAATTGACAAAAACAAGAAACGCTCTGAAAAGAAAATTTCAAAGCATTAAATTAGGTAGAGCCGCAAATGAATATCAATTAGAGGAAACGTTTAAGCCAATAACACAACCTCTTCACAAAATTGTTAGAGGGAATATAATAGCAAATCAGTTGATGAAAGTAAAAAAAGAAGATGAAGAAGGACAATTAAATCAGTAGGAATGAAATTAAAAGCGGTGAAAACTTAAGTAGTATTGATGAATATTATGATGCAGTGGAAAGAGGAATATCTGAGCTTCAAACACAAGATTTATCGTTAGCACCAAGCGAAGAGAGTTATAATAAACCTGATACAATTAGTAATGAAGACTATAATCAAACGAATGAAATAACTGATGAGTCTTTAATCTTAGTTTAAATGATTTAGAACGTCAGAAAAAGCTGGATAAAGCATTTGGACCTACTAAAAAAAGTGGACAAATTAGTTTGGGGAGTTCTAAAATATCTATTTACGACAAGAAAATTGAGCTGGAATCTGGTGAAAAGTGGAATCTTACTCCTGGATTATATTCTTTGATTTACTTGAAAGATCCTAAAGGTTATAATGAAACAGATTTGGATGTATATCAGAGAAGCTTATCAAAATCAATGCCCATAGAAAAAAGTATCTACCTGATGGCCCGCTTAAGGGAAATCGTTCAAAAAAGTACACTGAAATAATAAAAAAACTTTTCTCAAAAAATGATGATCCAAGTGCAATGTCTACACCTCTAAATAAGAAATCTATGCATAAGGGTGGAAGTTTTATGACACTCAGTTCAACTAAGCCAAATTATGTATATTGGGATGATCCAAATGAGATCGTTGATAGACTTAAACTTTTAGTTGGCTCACAGGCAGCTGGTAACACCAATCATAATAATGAAATCGTTTCGATAGTTGAAGAACTTCGTGAAGCAAAAATTATTTATTGAATAAATAAATAATACTGTGATTATCAATAATTTAGTATTATCAAAATGCCTCTTGACAAGTTTGGTCACCTTCTTCTCAACTAGCAATGAAAAAGAAAGATCAAGTGTAAAAAAACAAATTGCTGGTGTTTTACTTGATGTTGATCAGAACATTATTTTTTCAAACAAACGTCTTAAGAATGTTGGTGAGCCCTTGGAAGATAATGATGCAGTTACTAAAGTCTTTTTAGAAAGAAAAGTAGAAGAAACAATGGAGAGCTTTGAAAAACTTTTAAAAGGAAAAGATCAGTCGGATCAGAATACAATAAGTGAAATATCATTTTCAATTCTTCATGAGATTAATAAAAATAGAATTGAGGTGGAAGAACTCTTGAAAAAATCAGAAAGTTCTTTACAAACGAATTTTAATTCGCAAATAGAGTCATTAAGAAGTTTATTTAACGGTGAAAATCAAAATATAAATTTAAATATAGACTCTTTAAGATTCGATAATAAAATAGATAAATAATGTGTCTTGTGTGTGCTATGATTTATAATCTTTAGGACCGTTAACAAGTTCGGTCATTCCTCAAATGAGCGGAATAAAGAGAAAAATAATTTCCACTTGGTGGAAGTCAATGCGGAAAATGGTCAAAGCATTGATACTAAATACAAACTGTTTAAAAATATTCTGCAGACAGCACTTTTCAAAAGGAAGCAGACATAGTTCTCGTTTATAAAAAAAATAAAATAAAATAAATAAATAAAAATAATAATAACGAAGATAAAGCTAAATATGAAAAAAAATAAATAAAAAGATAATCATGAGCAGGAGGAATTTAATAGAGGAATTACATGCACCAGCTCGTAAAAATTTTAAACGCCGAAGAGTTATTATGAAGGGAATCGATGATCATTGGCAAGCAGACCTAGTAGAAATGCGACAATACCCATCAGCGAATAAAGGATATAAATTTCTATTGACAGTTATTGATACGTTTTCGAAATATGCATGGGGACAAGCATTGAAAACAAAATCTGCGAAAGAAGTTGAACGCGCATTCTCGGGTATACTTAAGGAGAATCGAATTCCAAAGAATTTACAGACCGATGATGGAAAAGAATTTTTTAATACAGACTTTAAGAGTTTGTGTAGAAAACATAACATCAATCATTACTCAACTTTTAGTGGTCTTAAGGCATCAATTGTTGAGCGTTTTAATAGAACGCTTAAGGAGATGATGTGGAGAGAGTTTAGTTATAATGGAACATATTGTTGGATTACAATTTATAAACAATTGATAAATGAGTATAATCGAAAAAATCATAGAACATTTCAAATGAGACCTGTTGATGTAAATTCGTCAAATGAGAACAAGTTGTTGAATACTGTCTACAATCATATAAAAATCTTCAATGGCAGTAAATTTCATGTTGGAGATTATGTGCGTATTAGCAAGCATAAACATACATTTGAAAAGGGGTATATACCGAACTGGACAACTGAAATTTTTAAAATAAATCGAATAGGAGGTGAAAGGAGGTTTCTATAATGAAGAGTTGAGGAAAACAAGATTTCCAAACACTTACTTGATTGAAAAGATAATAAGGCATCGAAATGACAACAACTCTTACATTAACGGGCAACAGCTCAATTTTACTGGCAAACTATCACCCACCCATTGAATTGAATGGAAATTATGAGTGTGCACTCATTGATTTCCACATGTATAACTCAATTCCAAATGTTGATCACGATAATAATTTATTTCATATTGGAGAACATGTTTTTGAGAAAAGTTTTTTTATTATTTCAGTGTACTTTTTTGAACGATTTCCCTTAAGCGGGCCATCAGGTAGATGATTTTTTCTATGGGCATTGGTTTTTGATAAGATTCTCTGATATACATCCAAATCTGTTTCATTATAATCTTTAGGATCTTTCAAGTAAATCAAAGAAGATAGTCCAGGAGTAAGATTCCACTTTTCACCAGATTCCAGATCAATTTTCTTGTCGTAAATAGATATTTTAGAACTCCCCAAACTAATGTGTCCACTTTTTTTAGTAGGTCCAAATGCTTTATCCAGCTTTTTCTGACGTTCTAAATCATTTAAACTAAGATTAAAGAACTCATCAGTTAATTCATTCGTTTGATTATAGTCTTCATTACTAAGTGTATTAGGTTTATTATAACTCTCCTCGCTTGGTGCTAATGATAAATATTGTGTTTGCAGCTCAGATATTCCTCTTTCCACTGCGTCATAATATTCATCAATACTACTTAAGTTTTCACCGCTTTTAATTTCATTCCTATGATTTAATTGTCCTTCTTCATCTTCTTTTTTTACTTTCATCAACTGATTTGCTATTATATTCCCTCTAACAATTTTGTGAAGAGGTTGTGTTATTGGCTTAAACGTTTCCTCTAATTGATATTCATTTGCGGCTCTACCTAATTTAATGCTTTGAAATTTTCTTTTCAGAGCGTTTCTTGTTTTTGTCAATTCTTTCAGTATATGCTCATTCATTTTTAATTAAAAAACCTCCAGATCTAAACCGAAAAACACCTTTACCGGTGGTTTCTGGTTTTCAAGCGGTTTGATGTAGTTTATCATGTGGTTTATCACGGTTTTTATGTGGTTTAACACAGTTTAATGCGGTTTTTCAGATGGTTTCCGATGTAAACAATACACACACTCTAATCACAAGAAAGATAATATAACTATATATAGTTGTTATATACTAAAATAAATTACAATATAATCTGATTTTTTATTCATTTATTTGTTTAAAGTTGAATACAAGTTGATTTCAATCAATAGCTTTATGCTGCAGTAATAGAAATCTTAAACATAAGTGTCCACAGTTAAAAGAACCGAATCGTTGAACTTGGTTATAATTGTATTTTATATTCTCTCCCAAATATCTAATAAGCTCTAAAGGTGGTGGTAAATTTCCATAACTATCAAAATATCTGATTTGCTTATCTGCTTTGTAGTAAGCTACCCAATGCGTTCCAGCTCCAGTTGAAAGGTCTAAGTTAACAATACCACATTCTCTTTTCCGTACTCGTTTTGGTAATGTGTCTCTCATAAATACACCTCTGAAAAAGGGGATATGTTTGTGAGCAAAATTCACAATGTCTATGTTTGAGAGCGGTTTATTAGGTAGCTGAATTAAAAGTTTTTTGGAAAGTCAGATGATATACCATATCCCTTTTGATATGGTCTTAGACAGAGTCCATTGCCTAAAGCAATTGCTTCCATTTTTCTGTTATGACGTTTATTCTCTTCCAATTCTTTCATTTCTTGCATTTTTAGCACTATTAATACTCTTTGCAATAGCTGCACCATCAGAGGCAAGTCCACCCAATGTTCCGAGTGCTGTTATAATGGGTATAAGCGGCAAGAAGCCACCAACTTTAGGAACACTAATAATTCGAGGAATTATTACTTCATTTTTCTTTCGCCCAAAAGTCTTGTTTATTGCTTTTTTGGCAATTTTTATCGCAGATTGAATATCATAAGGCTTCTTCTTCTTCAATACTCTGGTAGCCACTCTTATGGCATGCATACATTTTTTCTTTTTTCACATGGCTTTTTATATTCTCTTTGTTTGAGTCCCATACCAAATTATTTCTTTGCTTTCATTATGTTGGTTACAAAATAAGCAGCGGCTCTTTCCCCAGGAGTACTATCAGAGGCCTTTACACGCTCCCACGCTCTTTCAGCCAAATTTGAATCAGCTATGTGCCGATTTCTCAAATCTTTATTATTAGCATATGCTATGTCGTGCTCCCTGCAAGCCGCATCTAATGCATTTATTCCCTTTTCGCCTCTTTCCAAACGACTTTCTAGCTTAGTTCCTGGGCCACAGAATTGATAACCAGGTATATGTAGCTCAATTGGGAGGGAGTTGATTATTTTATCAATAAGACCTCTACCTCGATAGAGCAGTGATTTGCTACTAGTTGATTTATAAAAGCGTACTACCATTTTAATTGATGTTTATTCTTCAAAGACTTGCAAGAGAGTAACGATCTGCTGAGAGAAGTGTATCTGATATGAGATTAATAAAACAAAAAACGAATATAGAAGTGAGGAATATCGATTTTAAAAATGGAGAAGACAAACAAGTTAGACACAGCAGATTATTGCCCAATTCAATTAGAGCCCTAATTGTTGGACCTTCTAATTGTGGGAAAACAAATATAATGATCAGTTTGATTGAAAGCCCAAATGGACTAAAATTTGAAAATATTTATTTATATTCAAAGTCTTTAAATCAACCAAAATATGAATACTTGAAAACACTAGTGAACCCAATAAAAGGGATGGGATATTTTACATTATCAGAAAATGAAAGTGTTCTAGCACCAAGTAAAGCCAAAAATAACTCTATAATGATTTTTGATGATGTTGCTTGTGAAAAACAAAATAATATTCGTGCATACTTCTGTATGGGAAGACATAATAACATTGATGCGTTTTATTTATGTCAGACGTATACACGCATCCCTAAACATCTTATTCGTGATAATGCAAATCTAATAATAATGTTCAAGCAAGATGAACTAAATATGAAACATGTGCACCAAGATCATGTAGGCGTAGATATGAAATTTGATGAATTTAAGAATATTTGTAAATTTTGTTGGAAGGAAAAATACGGTTTTGTACTTATATGTAAAGATGATCCTCTAGAAAATGGACGCTATAGACGTGGATTCGCTGACTTTATTAGAATTTGAAATATAATATCAACAAATCGCATTATTAGTTCACTTAATCTTAATCGATCGAAATGACAACAACTCTTACATTAACGGGCAACAGCTCAATTTTACTGGCAAACTATCACCCACCCATTGAATTGTATGGAAATTATGAGTGTGCACTCATTGATTTCCACATGTATAACTCAATTCCAAATGTTGATCACGATAATAATTTATTTCATATTGGAGAACATGTTTTTGAGATACCTGTTGGATCATATGAGCTTAGTGATATAAGAAATATTATTATTGAGAAAATGGACGAAAAGGAACCAAATAAATTAAAACACCCCCTCATCGAAAGTAACAACAATACGCTTCAAGTGATGATTTCAACTAAGGAACATCCTATATATTTTAACAAAAGGAATACTATTGGTCAATTATTCGGGTTTAATAAAAAATTACTAACACCGAATTCTATACACATCTCAGACCAGCCTGTTGATATTTTAAAAGTAAATACAATTAGAATAGAATGTAATATTGTAAGCGGATCATATGTTAATGCAGAATCAAGTCATGTATTGCATGAGTTTGCCTTAAATGTCCACCCAGGCTATAAAATGAGTGAGAAGCCACACAATCTTATTTATTTCCCAGTGAACACGAGAGAGACACAGTCATTAAAAATACGGATTGTTGATCAGGACGGAAATTTAGTAAATTTACGTAATGAGAGTGTTACACTTCGCCCACATTTAAGACAACGAAAATGATTATTTATAATAAAAATGTATGCTATCCTCCATTATCAAACACTTTGAGTTATACTGCAGAAGAAAGAAGGTCGTTAAGGACAACACTCACACCAGAGAACAAATTGTTTTTAAGGTCATTGGGTTTTAAAATTAGAGAACAATGACTAATTTATTAACTGTTCGAGAGAAACCCTATTCGGATGAGAGTATAACCAAAATAGAATATCATAGCTACTCTCCCTGTCTTCAATCATTTAAGAGTAATGATGAAGTTAGAATCACAATCCAGAATCAGGACTTATATGTGCTACCGAGCGAGAGTTTTATTAATATTGAGGGCTTGATATCTTTGGCTAACAATGCGTCTACTGTAGGTGGTAAACTGAAAAACAATTGCATTAGTTACCTTTTTGATGAGGTTCGATACGAGTTGAATGGAATTGAAATTGATCAAACTAGATTTGTTGGTACTACAACAACCTTAAAAAACTATATTTCTTTAAATAAACCTGAAAGTCGCATGCTTGAGAATTCTAGTTGGTTTAATGGAAACGAAAAACAAGTGGCAAATGATGGATATTTTAATTTCTCTATTCCTATAAAATACCTGCTTGGATTTTGTGAAGACTACAACAAAGTGTTATTAAATTGTAAACATGAACTAATACTACTCATGACTAAAAACATGGATGATGTGTATCATAGTAAAATTGGAAGTATTGAGTATAAATTAAATATATCTAATATTACATGGAAAGTACCACATATTACTCTCAGTGATGAGAAGAAATTGCTAATGTTAAATATAACAAAAAGCGGAAGCTTACTACCACTAGCACTAGTACCAACACTAGCAGAAGGTACTCATCATGTGTGGAATGTAAAACTTGCAGCTAATAGAGAACGCCCCCGTTTCGCTATAATAGCCTTTACCGATACCGATACTGGATAATAAATTGATTCAAAATCAATTTCGAAACTTAAAAGTGTACTTGAACTCTGAAACATATCCCTATGATGATATGAATATAAATTTTAATCGTGACCGATTTGCAACTTTGTATGATATGTATGCAAATTTCCAAGCAAGTTACTACATGAAGCAGTCTGAGCCGTTGTTAACACCTAAGGAATTTAAGGAAAAAGCACCGATTGTTGTTATAGATCTAACACATCAGAATGAATCTGTTAAAACAGGACCGATCGATATCAGAGTTTCCATCGAGTTGGAGAGTGCAAGTGTGAGAAACACTAAAGTATATTGTCTGCTTATGTATGATCGGTTAGTTGAGTATTCACCATTAACAGGATTAGTTCAGCGCATTGTTTAATTCAATTCGATGGAGAATCAAGTAGTTGTCGACATTCAAGGATTTTTTGGAAATTGCGACTATTTTATATTAAAAGAAATTGCTCTTGTTTTTAAGAATGGTTATTACCATGACATTCATTACCTTATAAGACCACCATATGATTTTCTTAGACTAACGAAGAAGGCCCGTAAAACGGCAGTATGGCTAACTAGAAATCAGCACAATCTCTGTTGGAATGATGGAAATTATAGCTTCTTAGAAGTCAGAAACTATCTTCGTAAGCTTCTCAAGAATATGAGGGTAATCACGAAGGGAGATGCAAAGAAAAAGTTTCTTGAAAAGTTTTTAAAGACGTGTGTAATCAACATTGAAGACTTTGGATGCCCACGATTAGATGCAATGCAATTAAATGTTTACTCCGATTGTGGGTCCCATCAAAATAAAGGTGTATGTGCCCTAAGAAACGCACGAGTTGTATTAGATTTTATTATAATCTATAATTTAAGAATGATGTAAACCCATTAACTAAATTGAATAAAGCAAAACTCAATATTTATAATCTTATAGATTTTGTAGTTGGTTTATATTTGGGAACATAATGGTACAATCAAATTTTAATTTTCAAATATTTCAAAATTAGAGCTTTCTAAGATTACAAAGAGTTTAAATAAATTGTTTAGAGCACATTGGTTTGTTTTTTTCTTATGGATTCTACAATTTGTAAAAAAGTTTTGAAAGTGTCTTAAACTTTGATCTAATTCTAAATCAACTATTTTTGAAGTTAAATATTTACTTAAAAACTGTTTCTTAGCTCTACCTCGTACAATAACTGTAGCGAAACTATTTAATGGACTTAATATATCACCAAGGCTTAAATAAGAAATGTCGCCATCACACCAATCCAATCCATCGACATACTGTTTAGTTATTTTTATGGTTTTCCTAGTTATTTCATCCAGCTCTCTTATGTCATAGGGAGGCTTGAAGTGAAAAAAATTCGGCACGATTGATCCAGCTTGCATGAAGGCCAATTCCTTTACAAAAATTTGTCTATCGTTTCCAAATATATACTGAAAGTCAAGAAGAACACACGAGCTTCTGTCTATTTTAATCATTTTGCGTCTGAAGTGTATAATGTACTGAGAAGCATGGTCAAGACTCTTCACTTTAAATAGCGTCCACAATTCAATTCACAAGTTAGTTTGAGACAACTTTTCAATCGATATGGACACACTTCAGCTAAGAAAATCAAGAAATTCAAGAAAAAATCAAGATCATGAAATCATTTTTGGTTTCGAGTATTTTGTTAACCTGCAATTAAAATTAAAGTATGGATTTTCAACAACGAGACGATTTACACCTATGGTTTGGATGCAGCAGCATAAACGTAATTTCATTGGATTTGGAAAAGAGGAATGGATTCAATTACTGACGTTTAGGGAATATATCCAGCTAAGGCTTGAGCAGTTTGACTTCTTGATGCCTGATGCAATAATTGATAATCCGAAGATTGAGAGCATAAAGTGTCATTTTAAGATTAGAAAATCCGATAAGCAATGCATATTAATTTTAAATCAATATAGAAATAAAATCGAATTTGATAGTGAATCTTGGAGAGCCTTCATAAGATTAGGGATATTTTTCACTTCATTCTTATGTTGGAACACACTGCTTAAAAATCAAATTTGTAATATATATAATAATTATATTATCCCCAAATGTTCAAAAATGGGGAAATATGATATACAACTTTTAGATTTAGATGCATCTTATGGACATGAAGCAGAAATTGATTTCACTCGCTTATGCTTTGAAATTTCAAGAAAGATGGGAAAAGAAATAAAAAAAAGAAAAGAAACCAGTATAGACAAGTATTACAAAAGAAAGTTACACAAGTATAGGCACTTTATAAATAAAATAAAATAATTCTTCAGTTGCATTTCTGCTTTTGGAGAATACACAACAGAATGGGTCTAATTTCGAATTTTGGATTTAAAACAAATGTAAGGAAAATTTATGATTTCCTCAAGGAGTTTGAGGATGTAATTTTCCCTGAACATTCTAAATTGTTGGAGGAATACCGAGTATTTTTCTTTCAAAATATGGAAAGCACTTGACAGTGTGCTCATGGTCTTCGGATAACGCCAGAGATGGAGTTGATACATGTGCTTGTCACTACTTTGTATCATATAAAAGAAAACTGGATCGTCTTATATTTCAATACACTAATTTAAGAAAGAGGTTAAGCAAAGTGGATAATAATAATAATATACTCACATAATGTACACATCTCTTAAAATTAAACTATATCAATAAGAATAAAAAAATTTTCACATTTGTAAACATTTTATTTATAAACAAATAAAATATATTATGAAAATTAGAAAGAAGAGTTCTTTTATTTAAAACATTTTTAACTCTAGCAAGCAAGTATGAGGTCCGCAGATGCTCAAAGGAACGTAGGCTATTATTTCAAATTATTGTTAAATTATCATAAGGAGGGTCGCTCAATCAGAGTGCAGTGTAAAAAGGGAGAGAACCAAACCACGAAGAAGGTACCAGCACGTGGCAAACGTACGTGCGAAGTACGTACTTAACAACAGTTTACAGCAATAATACTTTAATTATTATGTGGGAAAATATTCAGGTGTGAGGTGTTCTATGAGTTCTACACATTGACAAAAAGTGAGAAAAGAGAAGCGAGCATTACCTTTCCACTGATCATTGCACCCACCCTCAAAACCCAATTCATGTACATGCACAGTGCGGCAGCTGCTACCTGATCTTTCACTTGATTCTAGCACACAGGTTACAGGTTACACGCCTAGCACACAATATCCTCCTTAAAACCACAATCACGTACGCACACACAAGTGCTGCTGAGCGATCCTCCACCTCATTCAACCCACAATAAAAAAAGGGTCAGCCATAAATCTATACCCTTCGATCATAAATGTCTCATACGTGATCCAAAACCACACATTTTTCTAAAAAAGGTTACACACCTGTCACTCCCCCACCCAAAAGCAATAAATTAACTCAAATAATGAAGCAATTAAAAATCAAAAGCAATAAGCCACTTCCTGTCATAGAATCCCCATTTCACTACTACTCTTGTTTTTCCAAAATTCATTCATTCTAACTGAAGAACGAGTTTTGGGAAGTGAACTTACTTTCAAACAGAATATTTCCGCTCTACGCTGGTAATATTCTTTCAATTTAACATGAAACGGTTTGAATCTTAGATTCATCGATAAGGCCGGGTTATTTTTAGGAGTTTGTGGGGTACAAATTGACTCTTTTTCATTGTTTGATAGTTAATCCGAGGCTGTAGGTGGATATCCACTGATTATGCTCGGTGAACATCCTGTTACAAGTTTTCCGATACGGCGCTGTACTTAGGAAAAGATGGCAACAACCATAGAAAAATACGCGTCTGGTTTTTATACAATCTTGTCTCTATGACCTATCTCATCACAATTCCAACATTTTATCCTATCAACTGATCGTATTGCATTTATCTCGGTTGCCTCTTCAGAATCTGTATGCCAAGTATCTATCGGTTCTTCCTCATGCATGACTTCATTGTGAAAACGCCTGGTGTTAGATGGCCGAGGCACAGGTTTTGAAGACACACTTAAACAGAATTGTTCGGTCTTGTGACATTCAGTTCGAAGGGTTGCTATATTGAGTGTATCTACATGGAGTAGTTTTAACTTCAATTCAGGCTTAAGATTTATTTTAATATTAGCCACTAACTCCCTATCTGTCATTGGTTCTGGCAGTGCATCAGCAATACACAGGATAGTGTCCAAAAATTGATCAAAACTTTCTCCATTTTATTGTTTACGAGATCTTAAAGAATCTTTTATCTCCTCATCCGATCGTTGATATCTTGATATCGCTCACGCAAGGCATCGCATAGTTGAAACCAATTAGACCGACTAACTGTTCTTTGAAACCGCCAGTAGAATTGTATGTAGGTCCACAAAACAAAATATTTGCAAATTGATAAAGAAAATTTCAATATTCGTCCAGGTATTAGTCGGTCAGCCGGTAAGTAGCAGTTTTTTCTTTTGACTTGGTATCCAAACCAATCTGCCAGAAAGCGTCTTTTAGGTCAACTTTGAAAATACACTGAACAGGTGGAAGACGATTTAACAGTCCTTCGATTAGAGGCGAGGGATATACATCCTCAACTCTAACTGAGTTTAGCTTCCTTGAATCTAAACAAATTCTCAGTTTACCTGGCTTTAGAACAAAAACAGCCGGCGAGGACAAGACAGACATAGGAGACTTTTCAAGAACTCCTAACTCAATCATTCTGTCGATTTCAGTACACATCTGCTGCTCTTTAGCAGGGAACAACGGATAATATCTTTGTTTGATGGGTTTAGCATCACCAGTGTCGATACTGTGTTCGATTAAAGAGTTTTTTTCTAACCCATCTCTTTCCGAATTTGAAAAAATAACTGCAACAGCTTTTAAACGATTTCTCTTGGTAGGATTAAGACACATATTATTAGACGTCTGACAACTGCAGTTCAATTCGCTTATTACTGTTGTATTAGAAATATTAATACCGAATGACTTCCAAAAATTCATTCCACAGATGATGTCTTGTCCGATTGATTGCAATCATAAATTGAACTAACTTCTGTAGTAAGTCATACTCTAACGGAATAAGAAGAGTACGTAACACTTTTTGACGTTGGCCATCTGCAGTGAGAACATTGCCTTTCAATTTTTTTAACTTCAGGTCTGCTGCAAGCAATCGTGCGGCCAATTGTCTTCTGATCACGCTTTTAGTAGCTCCAATATCCAATAATATATAGTATATAGTAATATAATATAAAAAATAGTTTTGAACAAACAACATAAGATCTATATATGGACGCGAATCATTACATTTGCGGATGGTAGAGACAACTGTAATGTTCTTTAGCGATCGCATGTTTTTCCAAAATTCATTCATTCTAACTGAAGAACGAGTTTTAGGAAGTGAACTGATGGCAACAACTATAGCAAAATACGCGTCTGCTTTTTATACAATCTTGATATCTATGATCTATCTCATCACAATTCCAACATTTTATCCTATCAACTGATCGTATTGCATTTATCTCGGTTGCCTCTTCAGAATCTGTATGCCAAGTATCTATCGATTCTTCCTCATGCATGACTTCATTGTGAAAACGCCTGGTGTTAGATGGCCGAGGCACAGGTTTTGAAGACACACTTAAACAGAATTGTTCGGTCTTGTGACGTTTAGTTCGAAGGGTTGCTATATTGGGTGTATCTACATGAAGTAGTTTTAACTTCAATTCAGGCTTAAGATTTATTTTAATATTAGCCACTAACTCCCTATCTGTCATTGGTTCTGGCAGTGCATCAGCAATACACAGGATAGTGTCCAAAAATTGATCAAAACTTTCTCCATTTCGTTGTTTACGAGATCTTAAAGAATCTTTTATCTCCTCATCTGAGCGTTGATCTCGATATCGCTCACGTAAGGCATCGCATAGTTCAAACCAATTAGACCGACTATTTGTTCTTTGAAACCGCCAGTAGAACTGTAATGTAGGTCCACAACACAATATTTTTGCAATTGATGAAGCAAATTTCAATATCCGTCCAGGTATTGGTCGGTCATCCGGTAAATAAAATCTTCCACGAAAATTTCATTAAAGTATCCAGAGGATTGTACATGCCAACTCGAAATAATATTTGAGACTTTGTCGGGTCATTCAATGGAATCAGTGATTCGATTATCTACAGCTGTTCGAATTCCTTGATGCCTATTATTACTATTTGAATTCATTGAATTATTTTGCTGGACTCCTGATTCAATGCGAGCTTCCTGCTGGTTATTAGAGATGTTAAGATTTCTAATAGCTAAACTCGTCAGTCACTGCTACAACCATACTGGCTCGAAATGCATCTAACGAGTTTGAAATATGTTGCTGAATTCGCTGTTCAGAAGGGATGGGTGGGAAGCGAAGCATTGTATGAATCACGTCTATTCCTGGCATTAAAATTAGTATTAGGCTTGTAAGCCTGTGCTCCAGAGTTTTTTCGTTGGTTATTGGATCTTGTATTAGATCTATTCCTAGGTGTAGCACCAGTTCGATGGCCACCACGAACTGTTCGAGGAACTTTAAATGGCTGTTCCGATGACTGACTTTCGACATTATTTAACTGGGAAAGTGTACATGGCTGTCTCCACGACGGGCATGTTTCATTAGCACGTAACCAGGTTACCAAACAAGCTCGATGGAGTTTATGTTTGCAAGGGGTCTTCGCAATTTCAGTTTTGCTCAAAACTGGGTCTCCACAAACTTTACACAACACTATATCAGCATTTATGTTAGCTGCTATATCTTCGTTACTACTAAGTGGTATTTGTTAACTAACGAATCTTCAAAATTTACGTTAATCAAAAAATCCTAATATACTATTATGATACTAGATTCAGAAAACGGTAATAATATTTAGTTAACTATCAAACGATGGGTGATAAGCGAATAATGAACGAAACTATAAAACGTATGAGTCATTTTGGGACTTACCCGTTAATAAAATGGTTGCATCTTGAAATTATAAATATATCAATAGTGATTTCACTTAACCAATTACTGGTTCTACTTTAATTTGAAGAATTGTTTTCGGAAAAGAGGAACGTGGCGAAATAATCCACCAGGAACAATCTCATTCTCTTTTTACAATAATTGTGGTAGTTAGTGAAAATTGGAGAAGTAACTGTAACTGTTGGGCGCCATTTAATTATGTAACGAACACGTTGAAGTGTGCAGCAAACTGTAGGCGTACTCTGCATACAGGGTCGACTGTGCTCAGGGAAAATGGGGTGGGTGCTTTTGTTACCTAGCTGCCGTGTCACATAGCTAAAAAATAGCAGAGATAGCGCTAAAGGAACGAAATAAAACAACAACAGACAGAATAGCTAACAGAATCCACTAACGATATATTTGGATCGAAGAACAGAGATGTTAGGGTTTTTTTTTATACGCCCAACCTGTAAAGAATAACATTCGGTGCCTTTACCCTATTAAAGATGCAAACCCATATTTATATCAGGCGCTCATTAAACTATTTTAATTCATAATTAATTCCTTATATACATACTTCATAAAGATGGTTTTAGTTCCATTATTTTTAACATTAATTTAAGAGTTTTACTTAATTAGTAGTTTTCAAGTTTCATGTTTGGGAGTGTTACTTAGTTAGCAATAATTCATTCAATTTCGCTTTCTTCAATTTGGATTAAATAAAATTCAATAATAAACTTATGCTACAAAGGCACAATCAGGCAGGTATTCACATATGTCTTTGTATGCCACTTATGTTATATGGTCATTATTTGTTTGTTAATTCTTTATAACTTACAATCTCTGAGTGCGGTTACACCGTACTTACAGCACTAAAACATCTGTGTTAGTAGTCCATCGTAGTATACAGGCCTGAAGACGGATGCTGTTTGAACTTCAAAACGGATTACACAATATAACAGCGGATATAACATATACATACCATACCAAGTTTAGTTAACGCATTATAAAATTATATATTAATTCTTCACAAATTCATTCTACGTTAATTTAACCTAAAGTTTTACTAAACTGTTGTGTATGGCCTTGTAGAGTTCAGTTCTAAATAATCGAAGTTCTGCAGTGCGGTCACTAATTGTTCAGGATGATTCGGTCGACCGCCGTTCACATAGGATCCGTCCCTGGTGCGAGTTGGTGTACTTTATGCCAATAGGATGTTGGATGTTTTCGCACTACACTGCAATTTTAAAAGCTGGTCGTCCGAGACTTTCAATTAATATCAATAAAATGAGCTTTAATATGATGTTGCCGCCAACTTATTTTTCAATAAGAAATTTGTTGCACACGTCGTCTATTGCAGAAGGGAAACGCATTGGCCGGAACCAACTAGTGTAGGCGTCGCTACGCACAGATGCTCTGAGTCAAAGTTGCTAATTAGGTCACCGATTAGAGTTGCTTATTAGGTCACAAAGGGCTGTGAATGGTTCGGTCAACGCATCATTATCGATCAGCTGTTTACATGTATGCTTACAGGCTGATCGTTGTTACAGTCACGTCCCAATAGACGTTACCAGTGCGAACTGCTCTCATATTTCGGTAATATTAATGTGCATATATGTACACCACTACAACACAGGTTTAATCTAAGTCTGCTAGATTAAGATAAAAGCTGAAGAAATGTGTTCTTATGAATTACCATATCTCTTTCAGATGAAATTAACCTAACTCTCTGCCATTCAGGTCTTCTAAAATATATAGCGAGTTTCCCAACCTTTGCTTTACGCGAACTTTGGTTCCAATAGGAGCTAGCTTTGCATTCAAATTAGCGGATGCATTACTTAATACAAAGTTTCGTTTAACAACTATTTGTCCAACTTCAAATGTACATGGCCTCCCGCGTAAATTATATGTTCTCTGATTTGTATCATAAACCTTATTCATATGTTTTGGGATATCCGGACGTAATTTAGCAAACTCATCAGCTCGATTCAAATTGACTGAGCCTTCGCTTAGTAGATTCAAATTTTTATGCAACGGGTAATCGTTCCCATGAGTGAGCATGAAATAGGTTGACTGTCCAATAGACTGGTGAAAGTGGTTTCTTAAGGAACTTAGATACAAATCCTAATCTCTCTGATTGTGTCGTACATACGATCTTAAAGCAGCGTTGATCGACCGCAGCATTTTATTGAGGTGAGTAAGCAGCGGTATAGATATGGTTTACACCATACTTTGAGAGAAATGCAGTTAATTCATGGCTTTTAAATTGAGTTCCATTATCACTTACAATTATCTCAGGAACACCAAAACAATCGAAAATTTCCTCATTCAAGTACAAAACTATAAATATATAAAATATAAAAAAATATATAAATTTGGAAAAGTGGCCTAATACAATAAAAATTCCAATATTTCCCTTTCTTGTACATGGGTAAGGTTCAATAAAATCTACGTACAGTCTTTGGAATGGCCTCTCACTTATGACTTGATTACCCATTCTTGTTTTCAGTGTTTGAAGTGGATATATCGAAGTTTAACATAATTCACAGTTTCGAATATACGTACGAATGTCAACAACCATTCGTGGGCAATAAAACTTGCGACGTATTAGTTTTATGCACTTGGCTATACCACAATGAGAAGAAGTAGGTTGATCGTGCGCGGATTGGATAACACTTTCACGCAATGCCATGGGAACAACAAATTTCCGTGATTCGGTATGACAATCTGTCGCACTATGAACAAAGTCTGTACGGTGGTAAATATATTCACAACTTCAAAATCTGGTAAATTGGCCTTAACATAATGCTCCTTTAGTTCGACGTATTCAATAGACTTGAATGCATCTGAGCTTAAGTAAATTTACGGAAAAACTTTAAGGTCTATGGCTGCTATTTCATCTTCATATGATCTAGGCAATGCATCGGATACAATATTTTCAAAACTGGGTCTCTACAAATGTTAAACAATACTATATCAGCATTTATGCATTATTGCACTGCCATTCTAATAAGTGGAATGTGTTAAGTAACGAATATTCAAAATGTACGTTAATCAAAAAATCCTAAAATAATTTTATATTTAAATTTATGATACTAGATTCATAAAATGGTAATAATATTTAGTTAACTATCAAACGATAGATGATAAGGGAATAATGAACGAAACTATAAAATGTATGAGTCATTTTGGGACTTATCTATTAATAAAATGATTGCATCTTGAAATCATAAATATATGAATCGTATTTTCCCTTAACCAATTACTGATTCGACTATAATTTGAAGAATTGTTTTCGGAAAAGAGGAACGTGGCGAAATAATCCACCAAGAACAGTCTCATGATCTTTTAACAATAATTGTGGTATTTATTTAAAAATCTATCTACTGGTCGACATGAAGCCTATTCTAAAATTCCGAAAGGAGAAAAGAATTTAAAATCATTTACGTTTTTAACTTTTTCTTTCGTATTTATTGATTATTGATCTGGCACCGCAGTACTGACAGATTACCAGCAATTCCTAATAATTATTAATACGCACAGATTAAATAGTTCTGGATGGTCCTTGATATGAGGAAAGCAGAATTCAAAGTGGTTAACGGTTTTGTGGGGATTTGGACTAGGCTATACGAACTTCGGACATTCAAATAGTTGAGGCTGTTGGAGTTGAAGGAGTAACTGTAAGCGTTGGGCGCCATTTACTTATTTAAGGAACACGTTGAAGTGTGCAGCAAACTGGAAGCGAACTCTGTATACAGGGTCGACTGTGCTCAGGGAAAATGGGGTGGGTGCTCTTGCTACCTAGTAAGCTGCCGTGTCACATAACTGAAAAATAGTAGACAGAGTGCTAGACGAACGGAATAAAACAACCAGACAGAATAGCTTACAGAATCCACTCGTGATATATTTAGGTCGAAAAATAGAGATGCTGAGGTTCTTCTTCTTTTACCCGGCCACCTTGTAAAGACTAATATTCGGTGCCTTTACCCTATTGAAGATGCAAAACCGATATTTACATCAGGATCCCATTAAACTATTTTAATTCATAATTAATTCCTTATATACTTCATATTGATGGTTTTAGTTCCTTTATTTATAACACTCATTTAAGAGTTTTACTTAATTACTAGTTTTCAAGTTTCATGTTTGGGAGTATTACTTAATTACTAGTAATTCATTCAATTTCGTTTTCTTCAATTAGGATTAAATAATATTCAATAATAAACTTATGCTACAAAGACACTTGGTCATATATATATATATATATAAATATATATATATATATATATATAAAATCGGAGTTAACAAAATCAGGCAGGTATTTACTTATGTCTTTGTATGCCAAATATATTATATGGTCCTTATTTGTTTGTTAATTCTTTATAACTTACAATCTCTGAGTGTGGTTACACCGTACTTACAGCGCCAAAACAGCTGTGTTAGTAGTCCATCGTAGTCGACAGGCTTGAAGACGGATGACGTTGCTGTTTGAACTTCAAAACGGCTTAGACAATATAACAGCAGATATTACATATATATACCATACCAAGTTTAGTTAACGCTTTGTAAAATTAAATATTAATTCTTCACAAGTTCATTCTAAGTTAATTTACCTTAAAGTTTTACTAAATTGTTGTGTATGGCCTTGTAAAGTTCAGTACTAAATAACCGAAGGTGTGCAGTGCTGTCACTATTTGTTCAGGATGATTCGGTCAACCGCCGTTCACATAGGATCCGTTACTGGTGCAAGTTAGTGCACTTAATGCCTATAAGATGTTGGATGTTTATGCACTACACTGCAATTGCAAAAGCTGATCGTCCGTGACTTTGGCGCTGACGCTTTTAGGATGCTTTACCGCTGCACGTGCGCACTATGGAGCGCTGGGCGCGCTCGAAATTGCAAACTGTACAGAAAGGGCACTGGCACACTGTAAGTGATCACAATTTGAATCATTGGTGTAGCCGCCCTGGCACAATTTGGTTGTTATGGCAGCCGCCACATTTCGGGAAAACGCCTTTACACTAAAAAATCGTTTATGTATTATGGTATGCCTGGTTTTATAATATATTTACACAATTTCTATGCAGTATTGGTGCGAACGCACTTTTCACAGTTTTTAGCATCGGATTCTTTCAATTAATATCAATAAAATGAGCTTTAATATGACAATGCCACCGAGTTATTTTCAATAAGAAATTTGTTGCACACGTCGTCAATTGCAGAAGGGAAATGCATTGGCCGGAACCAACTAGTGTGGCGTCGCTACGCACAGATGCTCTGAGTCAGAGTTGCTAATTAGGTCACCGATTAGAGTTGCTAATTAGGTCACAAAGGGCTGTGAGTGGTTCGGCCAACGTGTCATTATCGATCAGCTGTTTACATGTATGCTTACAGGCTGATCGTTGTTACAGTCATGTCCCAAAAAACGTTACGTTATATTAATGTGCATATACATATGTACACCACTACAAAGTGAAATAATGACCTGCGTTCGCTGCTCGACACGCTGACTCCTGCAAAATTTTCGACGCGTCTCCATCTGGGCACAACTGCGCTTAGAAACTCAGAAAAAACCTGAGCACTTTTTTGTTGAATTGGGGCCTCTATGTGTTGTCTGCTCAGTGGCAAGAGTATTGCTGTTGCAGTTTTTGGTGCGCAAGCGTCTAGATAAAGGGGAGTGTTTGTGCAGGTCATGTCAATTCGCGTTCTCTTTGATTGCCGTCTCCCTTGTTCCCGCCGCGTCCTGGGAAACGTACTCTTTAGCTCATTTTTTCGCATCGTTCAGGCGCGCCGTGTTTTTTAGCCATTTGGACCCACCTTTGGGGCTCTTGCTTACGTTTTTATTTTAAATATAATTTTTTCAGATACCCTTCTTTTTTAGGTTTAATATTTTATTTTTTTTCTTTATTATTATATATTTTGCCCACTGTCAGATACCATTCGTTTTTTTCTTTTCAGGTTTTAATATTTATACATTTTTTTCTGTTATAATTTGCCGAAGCCCTTTATATATAAAGATATAGAACTATACATTTATACCGGAAAATAAAGGTATATAAGAAATATATATATATATTTATATAGTCGGTCAGCATTTGTCCAGCCGCAGCAGGACATACAGTGACTCACACCATATTTCGGACAGTGTCTAGCAAAAATTTTAAATGCGTGCCATAAACTAATTACACATTATTTTTCAAAAATTCCAAAGACCGATGGCAGGTACATATATTAACCACCAAAATGAATATATGACCCCAATAAACTGGGGGTTTCCCACCCGCAAGGTCGGGTTATGTAAAAAAGTACCCAAATTTATGGTCACTGGTTATTTCGAACAGTGGCATTATGGACACCTGGGTGCCATAAAACCCGGATTTTTTACGTCAGGTTGATTATTTTCGGTATAAATAGACCAATCCTTCGTAGTCAGATTAGTTATATCCTGCATCCTGGGTGCAATCAGCCAACAAGGACTATGGGCAAACGGACCACCATTGAACAACGGAATCTCATCCTGGAACACTTCAAGATCGGATATTCACAACGCCAAATAGCTAAAATGGTCAATCTATGCAAGTCAACTGTATATTACATCATTCGGCGCTTCGTTGACCAAAATCGGATAGAGGACAAGGGCAGAATTGCACCAAACAAGATTTTCACCGAACAGGATGAGCGGAGGATCATCGGGAAAATAAGGGAAAGTCCCAAGCTATCGGCTCCAAAACTGACTCAAAATGTGGAGGGAATGGGGAAAAAGTGCAGTGTGGAAACTGTGCGCCAGGTTCTGCGCAACCATGACTTTCATGCCCGAGTACCACGGAAGAAGCCCTTTATAAGCGCGAAAAATAAAGGGACTAGGATGACGTTCGCCAAAACTCACTTGGACAAGGATTTGGAGTTCTGGAACACAGTCATATTTGCATATGAGTCCAAATTGAACATTTTTGGCTCGGACGGACGGAATTATGTGTGGCGACAGTCCAATACTGAGTTGAGTCCCAAAAACCTAAAGGCAGCAGTCAAGCACGGCGGAGGAAGTGTCCTGGTATGGGCATGTATCTCGGCAGCCGGCGTCCGAAATTTGGTGTCCATTGAAACAACAATGGACAAGAATGTGTACCTCAATATATTAAAGGAAAATTTACTCCAAAGTGCCGAGAAGCTAGGAATCCGACGTACTTTCCGGTTCTACCAGGCCAACGACCAGGACAACAACCAAACATAAGTCCGGATTAGTACAGTCCTGGCTTATCTGGAACTGCCCCCACATGATAATTCCATTGGCTCAGTCTCCAGATTTAAATGTTGTTAAAAATTTGTGGGTTCTGATGGAAAATAACATCAGGAATCACAGATCCGATCTCAAAAATGCTCTGCTGGAGGAGTGGAGCAAAATCAGCCCAGATACTACCCGGAAGCTGGTATCTTCCATGAATAACAGGTTAAGGGAAGTTGTTAAGGCTAAAGGATATCATACTAAGTATTAACATCCTTATTTAAGTTTTTATGCGTAAAATATGTTACTTTTTTTAAGACTGTTTGAAATAAGTCTTGACATGTATTTTGGATATTTTTTCAGATTTTGACTAATTTTAATTAATTAACTAATATTTTAATAAAAACTAAAGTTTATTTTTCAAACGTGATATAACATGCAACAAATTGGCATTTAAACATTTTGCGTTTGTTTCTTTGTTTAAACTTTGTAGCACTTTAAAAATTTTGCTAGGCATTGTCCGAAATATGGTGTGAGTCACTGTATGTTGGCTTATATGTAAGCTATGTCGGCTTATAATTTTGACATATTTCGCATTGTTGAATATACGTTCGTACGTCTCTGTATAAACCTGGCAAACAGTACAGTGATTCTGGTTATTGTTTTCTTACTACCTATATGACCTGCGGCGGCGGTGTTATGGTTTTGTCATTGGACTTGCCTTCTCTTTTCAGTAGTCACACACAGCTCCCAGGATGCCACCTCCGCGGTTTCAGCTCTATGAGAGATGTGTATATAGAAGTTTCCAGATTCTTTTATCTAATCTGAAAGCTTTTTTGCGATTTTTCGCCATCTTCACCCGCAAAACTTCTAGGCTGTATTTTCTGTATTTCATATCAAAAACATTCAGGTTCCCTTTTCTATATTTGAAATAAAAATCTAATTGTTGCAGTTTCAGTGCCCTTCTCGCGATCCTGTCTGATGGGCTTTCGATGGAGTTCAGCCACTTCAGTGATACATAATAACCGTGAAGTGGTTTCCTCCCAAGTAAGGTCGCAGACTCCGCATACCCCAGATTATAGCAAGGCATTCTTTTTCGGTCTCCGGTCCATTCCCATTTTGTTCCTTTTTTAATACTGTGTTTTTTTTTTGGTTGGCAAAAATTACTTTTTTCTCCGCAGCTCGTGGGAATTGAAATGGTTTCCCAAAATTAAATAAAAAAATATAAAGAGTCCAGTACTCGACCAGAACCGGAAGGGAGTAATCCCAAACACCTAGCGGAGGCAGTGGCTTAAAAGCCTGGCCAAAGCGAAACTCACGCAAATTTGTAAACCTATTTGCTTAGCCAGTGGTACTGGCGCAGTTGGCAAAAAAACAATTTTTCGGAGAAGACTTTCGCCGGGGTGAGTCGCTCTTAACCATCATTCTCAATACTAACCTTTTAGTCCGCAACAAAGGAAATTATCCTAATTTTATTATTAATCATAAAGAGGTCATAGACCTTACCCTTATCTCACACTCTTTGAGTGAACAGTTAACAAGTTGGAGAGAGTCGGAAGACCACTCCTTCTCTGATCATATTTACATGGAATATGGACTTTCATTAAGCCACCCAGAAACATTTCACTTCTTAAATCAGAAGAAGGCGAATTGGGAAATCTTCAAAGGAAAACTAGATCGAACCCTTTCGGAACACCCCCGAGAGGACCAGATAATTTCGAAGCTTGTAATGGGCAGCTTGTCCCAAGAGTAGGCCGACGCCCAAAAAAAACCCACTGGTGGAAACCTCAACTAATCGTCTTTCGACAAGGTAGGTCTCTTTTCAATGCTGCGAAGTCTCAAAACAATGATCTTCAATGGTCTTAATACAAGTCCAGTCTGGAGGAATACAAAAAAGCCACAAGACTGGCTAAAAGGAAATCTTGGAGAGATTTCTGCACAGATATAGATTCAACTAGCGAAGCCGCGAGGCTTAGAAAATGTCTATCTGAAGAAAGATGATAATTAATGGTCAGCCTCCACTGAAGAGTCGCTGGATATCCTCCTTAAGATACACTTCCCAGGCTGCTCTGAGCTCAAATGACTTGCGAAGAGATTACATCATACCTCTTCTTCATAAAGGTAACATAAAATGGGCAATAAAAGCCATTTAAATCCCTCTATCCTCTTTAATGACTCTAGAATGACTCATAAGTCTCTATATTACGAACTACACCACTCCAAGCTTATCTCCGAGTCCAAACAGGACCCTTACAGGAGTATCTCACCCCTCCTATCCCCAGCTTGTCCCAGTCAAGTGGCCGACGTAGTCATCGTTCAAGATGAGAATCTGCCTCCCATGATCTGGCCACTCACCCGAGTACTTTACTTAATTCTAGGCAAGTGAAAGGTGAAAAGTATCCAGGTCGTACAAGGGTCATCAAATTACATTGACCAACGCTTAATAAAATCAAGAACTTTAAAGGCTTTGCTGACAGTGAATTTAATATGACTACCGAATTTTAACTTATAAAGTAAACATAAAGCTTTTACTTTATTCAGTCTATCAAGTGGCATCCCGCCGAGCGTGTAACTAATAATACGGAGAGGGCTTCTACACTTAGAGCAGTTCAAATGGAGCAAATTCATTTCACAACATGACAAAAATGAGAGTTAGTGCGCCTGCAGTACGCATTGAGAGGTCATATCATTATACGTCTGGCACATTACACTGATGCATTACCCTAGTACATTACATTAGTACACTAATATGTTAGCATACAGTGATACAGAGTAGTCATTACAAAATAAGGTTTTTCAACAAGATCTAGCCTAAGTGATCCTCTGTTAGGTTTAATATCAGCGAGTGTACTTATTCACTCATTTGCTATTACAATTAAATATTTCTAAATTTGTAAGATAAGGTAAATATCAATATGAATATTAGAAAAAGAACTTCAATGATTATGCTTCACATAATTGGCTATTAGCCGAGACACTCAAGGTAATTTAGATCATTATCGCAAATATGAGCTGAGCTTACAGAGTAGCTTTGAGTGGATTATGCTTTTATGATCTGCTCAGAATTTTATGAATTGCGGCACGACGCTTATACAAAATAGCCAATCATAAGCACTTCTGCCCAAACATATATGTGTTTATATGTACGCCCGTGCGCAACACATCTAAGCCGATCATTCACATCTTCTTGATTAACTTTGGGGAATCATTTGCCACTTGTTGATGATTAAAAGGAGAAGTTATAATATCATTCACAAACGATTTATTGTCTCGTGGACAATATGGAGTATCCGATCAATTTCAATCAGTGGGATGATCTTGTTCTTCCTGCGTCTTCCAGCCGTGCCCTTTGCAGTGTGGCGGCACACTCTGGTCCCACAGGCTCTGCGATAATTTCGATGCCGACGTAATTTAAGAGCCACAATATATATATATATACTATCTGCTATATAATTCCCAGAATTGGTGGCGAGTCTAGTCGTTTCACTTCCTAAAAGTAATTGCCTATAAGCGGTTTGGAGTTGAAATATTTATCTTTCACAAATTCACTAACATACCTTTCGTTTCCAACCGCATTTCCACTTAACTTCCAATATATGTATATATATATGTATAGAATATTATACACTAGGCATATATAAACCATCCGCGTTGTAGCCACGTTTTCTTTTTATTCAAATGCCAATTCGGCGCAGACTCGACTTCTTTGTTCCACAAACCTAGACGATTGACCCCACCAAAGTTCATCAGCTTGAGTCCTACTCATGCTCACAAGCTTTTTACTTCGGATTATTGCGTGAGCGCCTAAGTAACGGAAGCCTCATTAACCTTGCTCATGGTGGTCTGGAACGACTTGACTACGATGAAATATATAGTTAGTTAAGCTGAAACTTTCAGACTCTGTGGCAGAGGGATTTGGGATGAAAAGCCAGCTTGAAATGCTCGAATCGCGTCCCCTATCGTGAACATTTCGCCATATTCATTCGGTCGCTGATCGCTCAACTCCTATATATGTTGATCGCTTTCATCGACTGTGCTTACCAGAGAGAAAGCTGACTACGTTTTGCAGCGGGTACGGGGAATATGCAAACTTCATATCCATGTTTAACTCAATTATTGACAAAGAAGTTGATAAAGTGCAAATTACCGTGCTACTTTAGACATTCTTAGTAAACGCTTGAACAATAAGCGACTAGTGTTCCAATCGCCATCAAGGAGATTATTGGGCTCAAAAATATAGACTCGGGTTTTTCAAGAAAGCTTGGTGAGTTTTCAGATAAAGTTAACTCACATATGCGCGCACTTGAATCGTTGGGGAGCGCACAGGAAATGTTTGGCTGCATGGTTATACACATGCTGCATCATACCATGATGCACTTTGATGACATCAGCTGACGGTCCATTTTACCATCGGCATCTGCTACTCTTGCTGCACACGAAGGTTCATCAGAAGTCGTGCTACTGGCCACGGGGATCATTCTCGGTCTTTCCTATTTCTTCCTTGTACCGATTTACTAGATTCGGACTATCAGTTGTATCTGGTCACCCCACGTTTGGCGCATCAGTTACAATTAAATGGAAAACTCGATCTACAACTATAGTGTCTGGTGTTGGTGACCTAATTCTAATAGTGAAGGTCATACGGTGGAAATTTGCTTTAAGTCGGATTACACCGCTTCACTCACAAGTTTGGTCTCACCCATCCACGATACGAATATTCAGCCCGGCATTGCAATTGAGATTAAAAATTGGAACATTCCGACCAATATACGACTGCCTGACCCCGCCTTCTACAAACCTCACTGTGTGGATTTGTTGATTGTTCCACGACTTGTCGTGAGTTGGTCAGATCAAACTCGTGCTTGGACTGCCTTTGCTACAAGAGACTCGACTTGGTTGGGTAGTCAACGTTTGAGTCAAACTTCATTGTTGTTACAGTCGATTTATTAACCTTGCGCGCAAGCTTGAACGTCGCTCACACCTTAAGCAGCAACACTCTGCATTTGTGCAAGAGTATTTGAACCTAAAACTCATGTCCCTTGTCGATCCTCCTCATTGTGATCATTGTGTCTTGAAGGGGGACAGCACGACGACTTCGGGTTATGTGTTGATAGATCGGCTGCGGCTTCTTGTGGACTTCTTGTACCTTAATGACGAATTTGTGACGGGACAAGTCATTCAGTCAAAACTGTTTAACAACTTGTTTAAATTTCGTGCTTACTCAGTTGATGTCACTGAGGATATGCAAGATATATCGTTGCATCCGAGTGACTGATCCTGATAGTAATAGCAAATGTACTCTGTGGAAAGATTTACCAAAAGAGAAGGGACGTATGTGTAGAAGCTGGACACCCTGACGTATGACACCAAACCAGCCTCATTATGGGCTGTAAGCTCCATGCAGCGATTGCAGTCTCTGAGGCCATAGACAAAATGACTTCGCAAATGGTGCTCTATTCATTCGAGAGTGCTTGAGCGTGTTGATGAGGCGGACAAGTAGCAGTTTCTTAAATTTGATGATGGCAGTGACATAGATAAAACTCTTGGCATTGCTTAGGATCCAACTACAGATAATCTCTTGTTCTTATTGTCATCTGTCCACCCAAATTCAAAACTCTCCAAGCGATCCATCTTATACACGATTGCACATATCTATGACCCTCTTGGTCATATTAGACCTGCGATTTTTTGATGGGCCTTTTTTGTGGGGAATAATAATGGGTGGCCGTCGTCGAGAGTGCTCAAAAGACCATCGGTTTAGCTTCGGAAGGCTGTGTTGCCTTATGCGGATATAACTTGCACTTGCAAATTCGGCAACCCATTTGCACCTATGTAACGGATGTTTGCGTACATATTCAAGTTTCTTCATCGCCGTCGACATCATGGTCTCAACGTTCCACACATTCTTGAAGGAACTATTATTCTTTTTCGTCTCGTCCAGCATGTCCATATTTGGGAAGATATAAAGACTTTGCTAGCAAAAAAAGCACTCAGGAAATGTAGCCCCATTGCGTCACTGTTGCCATTTATTGATGATTATGTAGTTTTGTGCGTTGGTGACCGACTGGGCAACTTAGGTCTATCTTATGATGCCCGTCATCCAATCATCCTGCCCAAATACCACCCAATAACTCTGCCGATCGTCACCTGCACTGTGCTTGCCTTCAGCCAATTGGTACAGGACTTAACAACAACATAATTTCTTGGCGTTGTAAGGAGATTCATTTCGACGCGTGTTAAGCCTAGTCAGATTCAGTTTGACAACGCCACAAACTTCGTAGAAGCCAAAAACGATTTGAAGGTGTAGAAAAATCCGATGTTGAGCTTGTTAATGATAGGGTACATTGGGTGAAAAGTTAATGAAGGAAAAATTGAAAATACTCAGCAAACAGAGCGGTTGCAGCCTGATCATGCTTTGCCTTTGTATCTTCATAAAAAGCGGAGTTTGGTAGTGAAGACGATTTCTAGTTATTACTTATTTCAATTATTATAACAACGCAAGTTATGAGTAATTAAAGTTGCTCTAGCAACCAAATAACGAGAATTATCAAAAGGATTGATTCTTGGTCCCTAAAACTTTTTATAATTCATGGACTTCACTTATTCAACCTGGCTAATTTCCGCGAAAATAGGGGCGGCCTATTAGCCTACATGGGCTTCCTACGAGAAACACAACCATCCAAATATGAGTTTATGTTCGTATAAAATATTGAAATCCCAATATCCGCAAGAATTTTTGCAGGATATAATTCTGACCAATCAGTGTCAAATAATAGTTGATTAAATTTGAAAAAATCTGCTTTACGGAATCAACGATTCTTACGTATAGAATCCGTGGCTACAAAAGGCACAAGAGTTGGCAGCTCTACGGATTCTGCAGTTTTTGTAGTGTACGGGAATGTTATTTATTTTTACCTATGCTTTTTCCTGTGGATAAACCTTGGTGATCTTGGCTAGTGATCGGATGATGGATTTGCCAATTTCGGAGTGCGCACTCTCGCTATGCTCCGTTTTAGCTCTTCGGATTGTCAGGGCTTCCTGTCCTAAGCAACACAGTTGTACCCTGCCACATTTATATAGTGCGCGGTAGTAAGTCAAACGAAGTGAACTACTCTAATCTCAGTGACGCCGACACGTCATATAAACTACCCTGAGTCACTAATTCTGTTAGACGGAACATAAGTGATTGTCGTCCCTCTTCTTTACCCACACTACCATGATAATGAGATTGATTTCCTTCATTATTCCTTGGTCTCTTTAAGTCTTAACACATTTTATAATATCCTATATTTTCTTTTTTTTATGTAGCAATTATATTTAAACATTAATCAACCTATTGAAAGGCTATAAAACACTGATTTGCAAAGGTACGAATGTTGTATTTAACCCAAGTGTGCAAGCCAAAGGTGTGACGTAGTTGTGCAACCGTTCATTATACCGACTCGTATGTCGGTTTATTTGTTGAGTGACTGTCGGTAGACAGAAATCGTTGTACAGCGTTGTGATACTCACGTATGGTGGAGCACCAGATGTCTCTGAGCACCTTGTTCGGCAAGACTTGAACTTGGTTTATCCAAGATTTTGCAGCTGTGCCCCATAATGGAATCCCATATGTCCATGTGGGCACGGTACATCAGAAGCTTGTTGCTCAAGCTGAGTTCGCTAGATGGCCTCAGCAACCAAGTGAGTTTCGCTCTTTTTTGGATCTACACGCTGCTGCCGTGATCTGGATGTGTTTGCTCCAGGTGCATTTCCTGTCCAGATACATACCCAGGTAGCGAACATGGTTCTCCTGAGGTATGACAATGTTGTTGAGTCGAACAGTAGGACACTTACCATTCCTGAGCGGAAACGTGCAGTGCTGTGACTTGCTCTCATTGGCGCAGATGTTCCACCGGCCGGTCCAAGTACTAAAGTCATCCAAGAACCTCTGCGTACCCGCAGCTGCTCTCTAAGCAGTGGTGGAGTTAGCAAGGAACACAGTTTCATCCGCGTATGTGGCAAGCAGCGTGTTTCTGGCTACTGGGATCGGCAAGTCCGCGGTGTACAATGTGTATAAGGCAGGTCCAAGGACACTACCCAGCGGTACACCCATTCTAATGCGGCGAGTGTTTGATCGCTCGCCCCTAACTTTAACCATAAAAGAACGGCCAAAGCAGGTAAGACCTGAGCAGTAAATACTGCGCCGATGGTAGCAGGGAGTTAAGCTTAAAAAGCAGGCCATCATGCCATACGCGATCAAATGCCTGCTGATATCCAGAAAGACGGCAGAGCTGTACTGCTTATTTTCCAAGGCCTCGAGGACATGCTGTACTACTCGATGAACTTGCTCTGATGTACCATGGTGATGCCTGAATCCAAACTGACGATCAGGAATGCCCCTCTGGAAGCCACTTACTGCCGATAATCTTCGCAGAAATATTTTTTTAAATATCTTGGAGAAAGTGGACAGCAAGCTTATCGGTCGATATAATGAGACAAGATTATCCGGCTTGCCAAGTTTCGGAATCATCGCAATCACAGCGTACTACCACGGAGTGGGGAAGTGGTGGATGCGAACCATGGAGTTAAAAAGTAGCACCAAGAATATCACTCCCTTCTCTGGGAGGGCCTTAGTAACGCATGATGTTGGAGTGAAGATTTTATGACCACTGCTACTCCGCCACGCATGCGATCCGAAAGATGATTTGTAAGGTGAATATTGTAGCCTGGTAGCCTGTGGTGCGGTCTGGAGCAGAAGTGAGTGTCGCAGACCAATATTACATCTATTTGATAGCGTTGAATAAATAACTCCAACTCATTGGCGTTATTTGCACACGCTAATGCGCAACCCAATTTGGCTCATCTGTTTGCAAGTGCAGTGTGCCACAGGCTCATCATGGCCATAAGTGTCTCACTCAACTTGTCGAATTTTGACATAAGACTGTCAAACTGGAGCTGGGAGTGCTCATGGTACAAATGAGGCTGCTGCACTAGTTGAAATTGCTGCTGTGTGGGCTTCTGATGTTACTGGCACTGTGGCTGCTGGTTTTGGTGTTGTCGTTGTTGCTGTTGCCGTTTTTGTTGCTGCGAATGTTTCTGTTGTTGCTGTGTGTACTCTCGATGCCTAAGCATCCGGCGAGCTTTGTGACGTCAAATTTTTCTTGTGCGCTGTTGCTCAGGAACCTGCGGAGTAACTTGCTGAGCCGACAAAAATTGTTGCTGCTGCTGCGGCTGCTGGCGGCATTGCTGTTGAGGTTGTTGTTGAAGATGAACCCGCTACTGACGGTGACGCCGTTGCTGTTGATTTTGCTATTGCCCCAGGTGCTGCAGATGCTGAGAAGTCGTCTGAAGTCTGATAGCATTAGTATAAGAAAAATGATCACTGCGAATGGGTGCCGGGCTTCTTGGGCGCGACTTTTGTAGGCAATGAGCCGACCTCCGTGACTGAGCCACAAGCTTCCGTTCCTTGGCTACGCGATGGATGGTTACCACAACAGTTAGAATTTTTCGGGTCAGCGTCCAAAGGTTTTTCGCACACCTGACTTGCATGTGCAGAGCCACACTTCACGTAGCAGTGCTGCTTTTGACAGTACTTCATTGTGTGGCCGAATTCCTGACAACGGTGGCACTGGGGGATGTCCATATGGCGGTCAGCGCATTCCACTGAAATGCGCACTTGAGAAATGGAGCGTAGATTGTATATCTCTTTGCTATTTGCTGCCGGCCCCAACTCCAAATAACACAGATTCAGCTCCTTCTTGACAACGCGACTTATGATGGTGTGGACACCACGCACTGCATGCCCAAGTCTGGCCAGCTGGCCCCTGATCGCAACGCGGGAACCTTAATTGGTACGAATGAAACGGTATTCGCAATCTCTGTATTACTCTGTAAAAGCCAATACCACTTGGCATTACCCTTACTGTGCCACCACCACTGCATCTTATCATATAGCTCTTAATGCGGCGTGACAGAATTTAATGCTTCCAGAAGTCCAACCCACCCACGATACGGATATTCAGCCCGGCATTGCAATTGAGATTAAAAATTGGAAGATTCCGGCCAACATACGCCTGGCTGACAGCGCGGCCATTTTATCAATCACTAAGGAGGAACTGAAGCATTTCGTGAAAACTCTTACTCGTCTTCAGGCGAGCACTCTGGTAACTTGCCATTCAAGTTTTCATCCATCAAGTTGATGATACACACAAGCAAATCGTCGATTTGGTAACCTTGCGCGCAAGCTCCAACGTCGCTCACGCCTTAAGTAGCAATACTCTGCATTTATGCAAGAGCATTTGATCCTGAAACACATGTCGCTTGGACAGCACGACGACATCGAGTTGTGTTTGATGGATCGGCTGTGGCTTCTTGTGGACAGTACCTTAATGACGTATTTATGGCCGGACCTGTCATTCCATCAAAACTATTTAACAACTTGCTTAAATTTCGTACTTATTCAGTTGATCTCACTGAGGATATACACACAATCTATCGTTGCATCCGAGTGACTGTTCCTGATAATAATAGTTAATATATTCTGTGGAAAGATTTACCCAAAGAGAAGGTGTGAGCCTAGAATCTGGACACCAGCCTCGTCATGGACTCTATGCTCCACGCAGCAATTGCAGTTTTTGAGATCATACACAAAATGAGGCAGACGGCGGCGATTTTGTCCCATGGCAATTTCAGACTTCGCAAATGCTGCTCTATTGATTCGGAATTGTTTGAACGTGTTGACGAGGCGGACAAGGAGCAGTTTCTTAAATTTGATGATGGCAGTGACATACCTAAAACTCTTGGCCTTTTTTGGGATCCAACTACTGATAATTTCTTGTTCTTATTGTCATCTGTCCACCAAAATTCAAATTTCTCCAAGCGATCTATCTTATCTATGATTGCACATATCTATGCCCCTCTTGGTCATATTAGACCTGCGATTTGTTGATGGGCCTTTTGGTCGGGAATAATGGTGGATGGCCGTCATCTAGAGTGCTCAAAAGACCATCGATTGAGTTTCGGAAGACTGTATTGCTGGTCAAGTCCCCTTATGAGGATATAACTGTCAATTGCAAATTCGGAATCTCATTTGCACCTAAGCAACGGATGTTTGCGTACATATTCGAGTTTATTTATCGCCGTCGACACAATGGTCTCAACGTTTCAGACATTCATAAAGGAACTATTATTCTTTTTCGTTTCGTCTAGCATGCCCATATGTGGGAAGATATGAACACTTTTCTAGCAAGAGGAGCAATCAAGAAATGTAGCCCTATGGCGACACTATTGATGATTATTTAGTTTTGTGCGTTGGCGGCCAACTAAGCAACTCAAGTCTGCTTTATGAAGCCAGACATCCAGTCCAGCATCTCGTTCATTTGAAGTGATTGGTTTTGAATTTTACGGTCCCTTTTTCTACAAATCTGTTGTTGGTACCAGACCACCAGTCAAATGCTACATTTCGGACTTCGTCTGCTTCGCTAACAAGGCTATTCACCAGGAGCTGGTACAGTACTTAACAACAGCATAATTTCTTGACGCTGTATGGAAATTCATCTGAACGCGTGGAAAGCCTTGTCAGATTTGGTCTGACAACGCCACAAACTTCGTGGGACCCAAAAACGATCAGAAACAGTAGAAAAATCCGATGTTGAGCGATGCTCAGGCTACTGCTGGTCTTCAGTTCTGCCTGGCGAACAAAATTGATTGCTGAATTATATCCGCTTGAATGGTTGGCAACGATGACAACAATGACATCAACCTACAGCGAATATCTTGGGCACGTTGACGGGAGGAGTATCTCACACTCCTCCAACAGCGTACCAAATGGAGATCTCCAGATCATCGTAGTCAAGTGGCCGACGAAGTCCTCGCTAAATACGAGAATCTGCCTCCCATGATTTGGCCACACACCAAGTGATTGACTTAATTCTAGGCAAGAGAAAAATGAAAAGTATCCTGGTCGTACAAGGGTCATCAAATTCCTTTGACCAACTCTTAATCAAACCAATAACTTTAGCGGCTTTTTTGAGAGTGTATTTACTATGACTATCGAATTTTACCTGATGAAGTTAACTTAAATCATTTCCTGCATTCAGTCCATCAAGTGGCATCCCATCGAGCGTGTAACTAACAACAAGAGGAGAGCTTTGATAAAATGACATAACCCTACACTTCACGCAGTTCAAATGGAGCAAATGCATTTTACACCATGCAAATATCATTATACGTCAGATCAATTACATGAGTACATGACACTAGTACATTTAATTAGTACATCACATTAGTACATTACATTAGAATATTACATTAGTACATTACATTAGTACTTTAGGACGGTAGAATATTATGTGACAGAATAGTTATTAATAAATAGGTTAAGAAGCTGGACCCAGGTGACTACCCTGGGGTACACTAGAGGTGACTAGGATAGATTTAGAACGTAATGTTTTGAATACAATTTTTTGAGTTCTTTTTGAGTCAACGAGAGTTATCAAAAACGATTCTTTATCCCTAAATTTTTGTATAATACCTGGACTACTTTTTCAGCCTGGCTAATTTCCGCGAAAACCAGGGCGGCCTATTATCCTACACAAACTTCCTACGGGGAAAATATTGAAATCGGAATAACCACAAGAATTGGTGCAGGCACATAATTCTGACCAATCAGTGTCGAATAATAATTGATTAAGTGTGAAAAGATATGCTTTACGGAAGCAACGAAAAGGAACAAGAGTTGGCAGCTCCCCAGCCTCAGTAGCTTTTCATTCGTTTTACCAACTCTAGCTGGCCGAACGCTAATGATTCGTGTATTGAGAAAGTTTAGCATTAGCTTTAAACTTTAAGACAAACAAACAATCGTTGATAGAAAAACCTAAGCATTGGCTTCTAGTCTGAATATATTTGAATAAACACTGTAACGTAGTGGAAATAAACCTGCGTTATTATTTGAAAATAAGCCTATCCGAAAGCTGATTGCGAAAAAATTTAGTGACCCCTACGTAACTCTTTCCTTCTCGTGTATAATTGTGCAATTTAAAGTTAATGATTTAAACATAAAGTGCGTTCAATCAAAAAAAAGCACAACAAAATGCATAAATCAGATAGTACGAAAAGTGCAAATTTTTTTTTTTTTTTTTTTTTTTTTTTTTTTTTTTTTTTTTTTTTTTTTTTTTTTTTTTTTTTTTTTTTTTTTTTTTTTTTTTTTTTTTTTTTTTTTTTTTCATCCTGCCTAAACACCGCCCAATAACTATGGCGATCATCAAAAAGTTCGCTCAGGCCCTCGTATACTACTTGCCAATTTATGCATTCAGTATTAGCAAGTTGACGTCTTGAAAACTATGTCTCGGGTTGGCGAAAAGTGCATCAGATGTTTCCGATTTAAGACACAGCTAATCGAGCACATCATGGGCAATTTGCGAAAAAAAGGGGATTGAAGCATCTCGTTCATTTGAAGTGACTGGAGTTGAATATTGCGGTCGCTTTTACTACATATCTGCTACATTTCGGTTGTCGTCTGCTTCGTTAACACGGCTATTCACCAGGATCTGGTAGAGTACTTAAAAACAGCACAATTTCTTGGCGCTGTAAGGAGATTCATCTGAACGCATGGGAGGCCTAATCAGATTTGGTCTGACAACGCCACAAACTTCGTGGGAGCCAAAATCGACCTGAAAGAGTAGCAAAATCCGATGTTGAGCGATGCTCGTGCTATTGCTGTTTTTCAATTCTGCCTGGCGCCCTTCAGTCTCAATATCATAGTCAAGTGGCCTCGTTAAAGACGAGAAACTGCCTCCCATGATCTAGTCACTCACCAGAGTGCTTGACTGAATTACAGGCTAGTGAAAAGTATCCTGGTCCTACAATGGTCATCAAATTGCTTTGACCAACGCTTAATAAAACCAAGAACTTTAAGGGCTTTGTTGATAGTGAATTTAATATGACCATCGAATTTTAACTTATGAAGTAAGCCTAAATCATTTAAATCATTCAGTCTATCAACATGAGGAGAACTTCGATAAAATGACACGACCCTACACTTAGAGTAGTTCAAATGGAGCAAATTTATTTCACACCATGACAAACATGAGAGATCATATCATTATACGTCAGGCACATTAGATTAGTACATTACACTAGTACGTTAAATTAGTACACTACATTAGCACAATACATAAGTACATTGCATTAGAATGTACGAAAGTACTTTAGGTCTACAGTCCTAAAATGTTACAAAATAGTCCTTAATAAATAGGTTAAAAAGCTGGACCCAAGTGACTACCCTGGGGTCCCCCAGAGGTGACTAGGATAGGTTTAGAACGTAATGTTTTGAATACAACTTTTTGAGTTCTTTTTGAGCTAACGAGAGTTATCAAAAAGGATTCTTAATCCCTAAAATTTTTTATAATACCTGGACTTCACCTTTTTTAACCTGGCTAATTTCCGCAAAAACCAGGGCGGCCTATTAGCCTATACAGGCTTCCTACGGAGAACACAACCATCCAAATATGCATTTATGTTCGTATAAAATATTTAAATCGTAATATCCGGAGGAATTGGTGTAGGCACATAATTCTGACCAATCAGTGTCAAATAATAATTGATTAAGTTTGAAAAAATATGCTTTACAGAAGCAACGAGAAGGCACAAGAGTTGGTAGCTCCCCAGCTTCTGTAGCTTTCCATTAGTTTTACCAACTCTAGTTGACCGAACGCTAATTATTCGTGTATTGAGAAAGTTTAGCATTAGCTTTAAACTTTAAGACATATATAATTGTGCAATTAAACGTTAATGATTAAAACATAAAGTACATTAAATAAAAAACAACACAAACCAATAAGACATTAGTCATTTAATTTGTAAGCTATTATAATTTGAGCAGCCAGCCAAAGGTGGATTAATCAGACAGTACGAAAAGTGCAAAAAACTCCACATAATTGTCGTTCTGCTCTGCTTCATTTGAACTTTTGTGAGCTTGTTTCGTTTTGTGGGAACATACGCAGCCGTGCGATACATAGAAGCCGTTCGTAGTCGGTGAATTTCTTCTGTCGTGTTACTTTGTGCATTTGGCAGCAATTTTGTTTGTGCGTTAAGTATAATATGCACATATCTCGTTTTATAAGCGCAAGGCGGAATGCATTTATAACGCTACAGAAGCTAGACATTTTTTGTGGACGGTGTCGCTTATAAATTAGGCTGATTCGGTTCAAATTAAGTTAAACTTGGAACTACTAAACAAAACGGTAGCTTCATTTAAAATGGAATGTCTTAACTACGATGAAATAGGGAGTTAGTTAGGCAGAAACTTTCAGACTCTGTCTCAGTGGGATTTGGGTTGAAAAGGCAGCTTGAGATGCTCGAATCCCTTATCGTCAAATTTTCGACATATTGAGTCGGTCGCTGATCGCTCAACTCCTATATATGCTGACAGCTTTCATCGACTGTGCTTACCAGAGTTCAAGCTGACTACATTTTCCGGCGGGTACAGGGAATATGCAAACTTCGTATCCATGTATAACTCAATTTTTGTCAAAGAAACTGAGCCTATTGATATTGAAAAGCTTCAGCTTTGGGCCCTGTACGTTCGATAGAAATATCCAGTGTAATGGTCGACGTTGGAGTGATTTGGGAATTGCTAATTTTAAAATTTTACCGCATTTTTTTGTTCGAAAATAACGATTGCAGGCGATCAAATTTGATTAAGTTTCGTAGCACCCAGCCTTCAGTGACCTTATTAGAAATGTTGCTGAGCTCGGTCTGTTGGATCTCAAAAGAAAAGAAGCAACAATTCAAAAAATTCGAAAACGAAAAGCTTTTTTTGCTACTACCTTTCAAGACAAGGAAAAATGTGGTGAAAAATGCGCAAAAGTGCGAAAAAAAAAAGTGAAACCCTTGGTAAATTATTATACCATACCAGACCTGGCCACGACCATCCGCACTGGAAAAAAACGAGACAACTCCACCTTGGAGGCCATCGCGGGCAGCGATATTACAAGTTTTGCCTTATTATATATAAATTATAAGATATGTGCCGCAACAAGCATGGCCAAATTTATAATATTCTAAAGTCCAAATCTTTTCTTAGCGCACTTTGGATTAAAGCCCAAATCACCCCCACACCAGCGAAACGTGTGTTAGCGCAGTCGCTTCAGGTGTGAGGGTGAAAAACTGCCCAATTAAACAACCATTGGAATTAAATTTGGCGCCCTCCCCCCGACGTGCCATCCCTTAGTATTCGGGCGCCCATTGGCAAAACTCTCTCCGCAAGTTCGGCCGGCAAGCTGCGTCTGCGCAAAGCTTCAGGCCGAAGCGTGTGCAGTGCGAACAGCTGTTTTTATTGCAAACCGAGAGAGCACAATGACCTGCGAAGTACAGTGGCTGGGATAATTGTTCGCCCACTTGTGCTATTATTGGCTAATTCAGTGATCACTGCTATTATAAATTCCGTACACAGTGCTGTCGGGATATTTACGCACACCTTTACCAATAATTGTTCTAACAAGTAAATTGTGTCAAAAACAATAAAAATGAATTTTATTTCTTTAATTTAAAGAATCAAAATTAAATGTTGAATAGAAATATTTATTATTAAAGTTCATTTTTTTAATTTTTATAATTAATGTTTTTAATTAAAACATTTGATAATTAATTTTTATGATTGCATTTTTTAATTGACAGTTTTAATTGAATTATTAGAATTTAAATTTTCTAATTCATTTTTTAAATGAAGTTTTGTCATCAATTTGAATAATTTATTCTCTTATAATTAATTTTTTTGAGTACAATTTTTTACGTTTTAATTTTCAATTAATTAATTTTTATAATTAAAAAATTTAATAAATTCTTCGAGGAGTATCGTCTCCCCCTTTAGTTTCAGATGGAGTCCTAAATAATAAAGCTATGTTGTCCCTACTGAGACTTAGCAAAAAATCCACCCCCTCCTGCTATGTTGCCATCTCACCTTATGTATGATGTCAAGTCGATGGGATACTTTAGTGGACGATTTATTGCTAGTGTAACTCTTCTGTTGCCCTGTCTTGGATCAATGATGACTCTAGCAACTTCAATTCAGGAATGAACTATCAGCATGGAGTTGCACTATGTCCCCAAGGATCAAAATGCAGCGGACATAATATCCAGAGGCGGAACTCCAAGTCAACTTATGAAATCTGCTATCTGGTTTCATGGGCCAGCCTTTATTTGTCGGGAATAAGGATGGATCGCCGCCGTCTTGTGTGCTCAAAAGACCATCGACTGAGCTTCGGAAGACTGTGTTGCTCGTCAAGTGGCCTTATGCGAATATAACTTTCAATTTCAAATTCGGCAACTCATTTGCACCTATGCAACGGATGTTTGCTTACATATTCAAGTTTATTCATCGCCGTCGACATCATGGTCTCAACGTTTCAGACATTCATAAAGGGACTATTATTCTTCCTCGTCCCGTCCATCCCAAATATGGGGGAAGATATTTAGACTTTGCTAGCAAGAGAAGCACTCAAGATATGTAACCCAATTGCGTCACTAATGCCGTGTATTGATAATTATGGAGCCCGACATCCAGTCATCCTGCCTAAACACCGCCCAATAACTATGGCGATCATCAAAAAGTTCGCTCAGGCCCTCGTATACTACTTGCCAATTTATGCATTCAGTATTAGCAAGTTGACGTCTTGAAAACTATGTCTCGGGTTGGCGAAAAGTGCATCAGATGTTTCCGATTTAAGACACAGCTAATCGAGCACATCATGGGCAATTTGCGAAAAAAAGGGGATTGAAGCATCTCGTTCATTTGAAGTGACTGGAGTTGAATATTGCGGTCGCTTTTACTACATATCTGCTACATTTCGGTTGTCGTCTGCTTCGTTAACACGGCTATTCACCAGGATCTGGTAGAGTACTTAAAAACAGCACAATTTCTTGGCGCTGTAAGGAGATTCATCTGAACGCATGGGAGGCCTAATCAGATTTGGTCTGACAACGCCACAAACTTCGTGGGAGCCAAAATCGACCTGAAAGAGTAGCAAAATCCGATGTTGAGCGATGCTCGTGCTATTGCTGTTTTTCAATTCTGCCTGGCGCCCTTCAGTCTCAATATCATAGTCAAGTGGCCTCGTTAAAGACGAGAAACTGCCTCCCATGATCTAGTCACTCACCAGAGTGCTTGACTGAATTACAGGCTAGTGAAAAGTATCCTGGTCCTACAATGGTCATCAAATTGCTTTGACCAACGCTTAATAAAACCAAGAACTTTAAGGGCTTTGTTGATAGTGAATTTAATATGACCATCGAATTTTAACTTATGAAGTAAGCCTAAATCATTTACATCATTCAGTCTATCAACATGAGGAGAACTTCGATAAAATGACACGACCCTACACTTAGAGTAGTTCAAATGGAGCAAATTTATTTCACACCATGACAAACATGAGAGATCATATCATTATACGTCAGGCACATTAGATTAGTACATTACACTAGTACGTTAAATTAGTACACTACATTAGCACAATACATAAGTACATTGCATTAGAATGTACGAAAGTACTTTAGGTCTACAGTCCTAAAATGTTACAAAATAGTCCTTAATAAATAGGTTAAAAAGCTGGACCCAAGTGACTACCCTGGGGTCCCCCAGAGGTGACTAGGATAGGTTTAGAACGTAATGTTTTGAATACAACTTTTTGAGTTCTTTTTGAGCTAACGAGAGTTATCAAAAAGGATTCTTAATCCCTAAAATTTTTTATAATACCTGGACTTCACCTTTTTTAACCTGGCTAATTTCCGCACAAACCAGGGCGGCCTATTAGCCTATACAGGCTTCCTACGGAGAACACAACCATCCAAATATGCATTTATGTTCGTATAAAATATTTAAATCGTAATATCCAGAGGAATTGGTGTAGGCACATAATTCTGACCAATCAGTGTCAAATAATAATTGATTAAGTTTGAAAAAATATGCTTTACAGAAGCAACGAGAAGGCACAAGAGTTGGTAGCTCCCCAGCTTCTGTAGCTTTCCATTAGTTTTACCAACTCTAGTTGACCGAACGCTAATTATTCGTGTATTGAGAAAGTTTAGCATTAGCTTTAAACTTTAAGACATATATAATTGTGCAATTAAACGTTAATGATTAAAACATAAAGTACATTAAATAAAAAACAACACAAACCAATAAGACATTAGTCATTTAATTTGTAAGCTATTATAATTTGAGCAGCCAGCCAAAGGTGGATTAATCAGACAGTACGAAAAGTGCAAAAAACTCCACATAATTGTCGTTCTGCTCTGCTTCATTTGAACTTTTGTGAGCTTGTTTCGTTTTGTGGGAACATACGCAGCCGTGCGATACATAGAAGCCGTTCGTAGTCGGTGAATTTCTTCTGTCGTGTTACTTTGTGCATTTGGCAGCAATTTTGTTTGTGCGTTAAGTATAATATGCACATATCTCGTTTTATAAGCGCAAGGCGGAATGCATTTATAACGCTACAGAAGCTAGACAATTTTTGTGGACGGTGTCGCTTATAAATTAGGCTGATTCGGTTCAAATTAAGTTAAACTTGGAACTACTAAACAAAACGGTAGCTTCATTTAAAATGGAATGTCTTAACTACGATGAAATAGGGAGTTAGTTAGGCAGAAACTTTCAGACTCTGTCTCAGTGGGATTTGGGTTGAAAAGGCAGCTTGAGATGCTCGAATCCCTTATCGTCAAATTTTCGACATATTGAGTCGGTCGCTGATCGCTCAACTCCTATATATGCTGACAGCTTTCATCGACTGTGCTTACCAGAGTTCAAGCTGACTACATTTTCCGGCGGGTACAGGGAATATGCAAACTTCGTATCCATGTATAACTCAATTTTTGTCAAAGAAACTGAGCCTATTGATATTGAAAAGCTTCAGCTTTGGGCCCTGTACGTTCGATAGAAATATCCAGTGTAATGGTCGACGTTGGAGTGATTTGGGAATTGCTAATTTTAAAATTTTACCGCATTTTTTTGTTCGAAAATAACGATTGCAGGCGATCAAATTTGATTAAGTTTCGTAGCACCCAGCATTCAGTGACCTTATTAGAAATGTTGCTGAGCTCGGTCTGTTGGATCTCAAAAGAAAAGAAGCAACAATTCAAAAAATTCGAAAACGAAAAGCTTTTTTTGCTACTACCTTTCAAGACAAGGAAAAATGTGGTGAAAAATGCGCAAAAGTGCGAAAAAAAAAAGTGAAACCCTTGGTAAATTATTATACCATACCAGACCTGGCCACGACCATCCGCACTGGAAAAAAACGAGACAACTCCACCTTGGAGGCCATCGCGGGCAGCGATATTACAAGTTTTGCCTTATTATATATAAATTATAAGATATGTGCCGCAACAAGCATGGCCAAATTTATAATATTCTAAAGTCCAAATCTTTTCTTAGCGCACTTTGGATTAAAGCCCAAATCACCCCCACACCAGCGAAACGTGTGTTAGCGCAGTCGCTTCAGGTGTGAGGGTGAAAAACTGCCCAATTAAACAACCATTGGAATTAAATTTGGCGCCCTCCCCCCGACGTGCCATCCCTTAGTATTCGGGCGCCCATTGGCAAAACTCTCTCCGCAAGTTCGGCCGGCAAGCTGCGTCTGCGCAAAGCTTCAGGCCGAAGCGTGTGCAGTGCGAACAGCTGTTTTTATTGCAAACCGAGAGAGCACAATGACCTGCGAAGTACAGTGGCTGGGATAATTGTTCGCCCACTTGTGCTATTATTGGCTAATTCAGTGATCACTGCTATTATAAATTCCGTACACAGTGCTGTCGGGATATTTACGCACACCTTTACCAATAATTGTTCTAACAAGTAAATTGTGTCAAAAACAATAAAAATGAATTTTATTTCTTTAATTTAAAGAATCAAAATTAAATGTTGAATAGAAATATTTATTATTAAAGTTCATTTTTTTAATTTTTATAATTAATGTTTTTAATTAAAACATTTGATAATTAATTTTTATGATTGCATTTTTTAATTGACAGTTTTAATTGAATTATTAGAATTTAAATTTTCTAATTCATTTTTTAAATGAAGTTTTGTCATCAATTTGAATAATTTATTCTCTTATAATTAATTTTTTTGAGTACAATTTTTTACGTTTTAATTTTCAATTAATTAATTTTTATAATTAAAAAATTTAATAAATTCTTCGAGGAGTATCGTCTCCCCCTTTAGTTTCAGATGGAGTCCTAAATAATAAAGCTATGTTGTCCCTACTGAGACTTAGCAAAAATCCACCCCCTCCTGCTATGTTGCCATCTCACCTTATGTATGATGTCAAGTCGATGGGATACTTTAGTGGACGATTTATTGCTAGTGTAACTCTTCTGTTGCCCTGTCTTGGATCAATGATGACTCTAGCAACTTCAATTCAGGAATGAACTATCAGCATGGAGTTGCACTATGTCCCCAAGGATCAAAATGCAGCGGACATAATATCCAGAGGCGGAACTCCAAGTCAACTTATGAAATCTGCTATCTGGTTTCATGGGCCAGCCTTTATTTGTCGGTAATAAGGATGGATCGCCGCCGTCTTGTGTGCTCAAAAGACCATCGACTGAGCTTCGGAAGACTGTGTTGCTCGTCAAGTGCCCTTATGCGGATATAACTTTCAATTTCAAATTCGGCAACTCATTTGCACCTATGCAACGGATGTTTGCTTACATATTCAAGTTTATTCATCGCCGTCGACATCATGGTCTCAACGTTTCAGACATTCATAAAGGGACTATTATTCTTCCTCGTCCCGTCCATCCCAAATATGGGGGAAGATATTTAGACTTTGCTAGCAAGAGAAGCACTCAAGATATGTAACCCAATTGCGTCACTAATGCCGTGTATTGATAATTATGGAGCCCGACATCCAGTCATCCTGCCTAAACACCGCCCAATAACTATGGCGATCATCAAAAAGGTCGCTCAGGCCCTCGTATACTACTTGCCAATTTATGCCTTCAGTATTAGCTAGTTGACGTCTTGAAAACTATGTCTCGGGTTGGCGAAAAGTGCATCAGATGTTTCCGATTTAAGACACAGCTAATCGAGCACATCATGGGCAATTTGCGAAAAAAAGGGGATTGAAGCATCTCGTTCATTTGAAGTGACTGGAGTTGAATATTGCGGTCGCTTTTACTACATATCTGCTACATTTCGGTTGTCGTCTGCTTCGGTAACACGGCTATTCACCAGGATCTGGTAGAGTACTTAAAAACAGCACAATTTCTTGGCGCTGTAAGGAGATTCATCTGAACGCATGGGAGGCCTAGTCAGATTTGGTCTGACAACGCCACAAACTTCGTGGGAGCCAAAATCGACCTGAAAGAGTAGCAAAATCCGATGTTGAGCGATGCTCGTGCTATTGCTGTTCTTCAATTCTGCCTGGCGCCCTTCAGTCTCAATATCATAGTCAAGTGGCCTCGTTAAAGACGAGAAACTGCCTCCCATGATCTAGTCACTCACCAGAGTGCTTGACTGAATTACAGGCTAGCGAAAAGTATCCTGGTCCTACAATGGTCATCAAATTGCTTTGACCAACGCTTAATAAAACCAAGAACTTTAAGGGCTTTGTTGATAGTGAATTTAATATGACCATCGAATTTTAACTTATGAAGTAAGCCTAAATCATTTAAATCATTCAGTCTATCAACATGAGGAGAACTTCGATAAAATGACACGACCCTACACTTAGAGTAGTTCAAATGGAGCAAATTTATTTCACACCATGACAAACATGAGAGGTCATATCATTATACGTCAGGCACATTAGATTAGTACATTACACTAGTACGTTAAATTAGTACACTACATTAGCACAATACATAAGTACATTGCATTAGAATGTACGAAAGTATTTTAGGTCTACAGTCCTAAAATGTTACAAAATAGTCCTTAATAAATAGGTTAAAAAGCTGGACCCAAGTGACTACCCTGGGGTCCCCCAGAGGTGACTAGGATAGGTTTAGAACGTAATGTTTTGAATACAACTTTTTGAGTTCTTTTTGAGCTAACGAGAGTTATCAAAAAGGATTCTTAATCCCTAAAATTTTTTATAATACCTGGACTTCACCTTTTTTAACCTGGCTAATTTCCGCACAAACCAGGGCGGCCTATTAGCCTATACAGGCTTCCTACGGAGAACACAACCATCCAAATATGCATTTATGTTCGTATAAAATATTTAAATCGTAATATCCAGAGGAATTGGTGTAGGCACATAATTCTGACCAATCAGTGTCAAATAATAATTGATTAAGTTTGAAAAAATATGCTTTACAGAAGCAACGAGAAGGCACAAGAGTTGGTAGCTCCCCAGCTTCTGTAGCTTTCCATTAGTTTTACCAACTCTAGTTGACCAAACGCTAATTATTCGTGTATTGAGAAAGTTTAGCATTAGCTTTAAACTTTAAGACATATATAATTGTGCAATTAAACGTTAATGATTAAAACATAAAGTACATTAAATAAAAAACAACACAAACCAATAAGACATTAGTCATTTAATTTGTAAGCTATTATAATTTGAGCAGCCAGCCAAAGGTGCATAAATCAGACAGTACGAAAAGTGCAATAAACTCCATATAATTGTCGTTCTGCTCTGCTTCATTTGAACTTTTGTGAGCTTGTTTCGTTTTGTGGGAACATACGCAGCCGTGCGATACATAGAAGCCGTTCGTAGTCGGTGAATTTCTTCTGTCGTGTTACTTTGTGCATTTGGCAGCAATTTTATTTGTGCGTTAAGTATAATATGCACATATCTCGTTTTATAAGCGCAAGGCGGAATGCATTTATAACGCTACAGAAGCTAGACATTTTTTGTGGCCGGTGTCGCTTATAAATTCGGCTGATTCGGTTCAAATTAAGTTAAACTTGGAACTACTAAACAAAACGGAAGCTTCATTTAAAATGGAATGTCTTAACTACGATGAAATAGGGAGTTAGTTAGGCAGAAACTTTCAGACTCTGTCTCAGTGGGATTTGGGTTGAAAAGGCAGCTTGAGATGCTCGAATCCCTTATCGTCATATTTTCGGTCGCTGATCGCTCAACTCCTATATATGCTGACAGCTTTCATCGACTGTGCTTACCAGAGTTCAAGCTGACTACATTTTCCGGCGGGTACAGGGAATATGCAAACTTCGTATCCATGTATAACTCAATTTTTGTCAAAGAAACTGAGCCTATTGATATTGAAAAGCTTCAGCTTTGGGCCCTGTACGTTCGATAGAAATATCCAGTGTAATGGTCGACGTTGGAGTGATTTGGGAATTGCTAATTTTAAAATTTTACCGCATTTTTTTGTTCGAAAATAACGATTGCAGGCGATCAAATTTGATTAAGTTTCGTAGCACCCAGCCTTCAGTGACCTTATTAGAAATGTTGCTGAGCTCGGTCTGTTGGATCTCAAAAGAAAAGAAGCAACAATTCAAAAAATTCGAAAACGAAAAGCTTTTTTTGCTACTACCTTTCAAGACAAGGAAAAATGTGGTGAAAAATGCGCAAAAGTGCGAAAAAAAAAAGTGAAACCCTTGGTAAATTATTATACCATACCAGACCTGGCCACGACCATCCGCACTGGAAAAAAACGAGACAACTCCACCTTGGAGGCCATCGCGGGCAGCGATATTACAAGTTTTGCCTTATTATATATAAATTATAAGATATGTGCCGCAACAAGCATGGCCAAATTTATAATATTCTAAAGTCCAAATCTTTTCTTAGCGCACTTTGGATTAAAGCCCAAATCACCCCCACACCAGCGAAACGTGTGTTAGCGCAGTCGCTTCAGGTGTGAGGGTGAAAAACTGCCCAATTAAACAACCATTGGAATTAAATTTGGCGCCCTCCCCCCGACGTGCCATCCCTTAGTATTCGGGCGCCCATTGGCAAAACTCTCTCCGCAAGTTCGGCCGGCAAGCTGCGTCTGCGCAAAGCTTCAGGCCGAAGCGTGTGCAGTGCGAACAGCTGTTTTTATTGCAAACCGAGAGAGCACAATGACCTGCGAAGTACAGTGGCTGGGATAATTGTTCGCCCACTTGTGCTATTATTGGCTAATTCAGTGATCACTGCTATTATAAATTCCGTACACAGTGCTGTCGGGATATTTACGCACACCTTTGCCAATAATTGTTCTAACAAGTAAATTGTGTCAAAAACAATAAAAATGAATTTTATTTCTTTAATTTAAAGAATCAAAATTAAATGTTGAATAGAAATATTTATTATTAAAGTTCATTTTTTTAATTTTTATAATTAATGTTTTTAATTAAAACATTTGATAATTAATTTTTATGATTGCATTTTTTAATTGACAGTTTTAATTGAATTATTAGAATTTAAATTTTCTAATTCATTTTTTAAATGAAGTTTTGTCATCAATTTGAATAATTTATTCTCTTATAATTAATTTTTTTGAGTACAATTTTTTACGTTTTAATTTTCAATTAATTAATTTTTATAATTAAAAAATTTAATAAATTCTTCGAGGAGTATCGTCTCCCCCTTTAGTTTCAGATGGAGTCCTAAATAATAAAGCTATGTTGTCCCTACTGAGACTTAGCAAAAATCCACCCCCTCCTGCTATGTTGCCATCTCACCTTATGTATGATGTCAAGTCGATGGGATACCTTAGTGGACGATTTATTGCTAGTGTAACTCTTCTGTTGCCCTGTCTTGGATCAATGATGACTCTAGCAACTTCAATTCAGGAATGAACTATCAGCATGGAGTTGCACTATGTCCCCAATGATCAAAATGCAGCGGACATAATATCCAGAGGCGGAACTCCAATTCAACTTATGAAATCTGCTATCTGGTTTCATGGGCCAGCCTTTATTTGTCGGTAATAAGGATGGATCGCCGCCGTCTTGTGTGCTCAAAAGACCATCGACTGAGCTTCGGAAGACTGTGTTGCTCGTCAAGTGCCCTTATGCGGATATAACTTTCAATTTCAAATTCGGCAACTCATTTGCACCTATGCAACGGATGTTTGCTTACATATTCAAGTTTATTCATCGCCGTCGACATCATGGTCTCAACGTTTCAGACATTCATAAAGGGACTATTATTCTTCCTCGTCCCGTCCATCCCAAATATGGGGGAAGATATTTAGACTTTGCTAGCAAGAGAAGCACTCAAGATATGTAACCCAATTGCGTCACTAATGCCGTGTATTGATAATTATGGAGCCCGACATCCAGTCATCCTGCCTAAACACCGCCCAATAACTATGGCGATCATCAAAAAGGTCGCTCAGGCCCTCGTATACTACTTGCCAATTTATGCCTTCAGTATTAGCAAGTTGACGTCTTGAAAACTATGTCTCGGGTTGGCGAAAAGTGCATCAGATGTTTCCGATTTAAGACACAGCTAATCGAGCACATCATGGGCAATTTGCGAAAAAAAGGGGATTGAAGCATCTCGTTCATTTGAAGTGACTGGAGTTGAATATTGCGGTCGCTTTTACTACATATCTGCTACATTTCGGTTGTCGTCTGCTTCGTTAACACGGCTATTCACCAGGATCTGGTAGAGTACTTAAAAACAGCACAATTTCTTGGCGCTGTAAGAAGATTCATCTGAACGCATGGGAGGCCTAGTCAGATTTGGTCTGACAACGCCACAAACTTCGTGGGAGCCAAAATCGACCTGAAAGAGTAGCAAAATCCGATCAATTCTGCCTGGCGCCCTTCAGTCTCAATATCATAGTCAAGTGGCCTCGTTAAAGACGAGAAACTGCCTCCCATGATCTAGTCACTCACCAGAGTGCTTGACTGAATTACAGGCTAGTGAAAAGTATCCTGGTCCTACAATGGTCATCAAATTGCTTTGACCAACGCTTAATAAAACCAAGAACTTTAAGGGCTTTGTTGATAGTGAATTTAATATGACTATCGAATTTTAACTTATGAAGTAAGCCTAAATCATTTAAATCATTCAGTCTATCAACATGAGGAGAACTTCGATAAAATGACACGACCCTACACTTAGAGTAGTTCAAATGGAGCAAATTTATTTCACACCATGACAAACATGAGAGGTCATATCATTATACGTCAGGCACATTAGATTAGTACATTACACTAGTACGTTAAATTAGTACACTACATTAGCACAATACATAAGTACATTGCATTAGAATGTACGAAAGTATTTTAGGTCTACAGTCCTAAAATGTTACAAAATAGTCCTTAATAAATAGGTTAAAAAGCTGGACCCAAGTGACTACCCTGGGGTCCCCCAGAGGTGACTAGGATAGGTTTAGAACGTAATGTTTTGAATACAACTTTTTGAGTTCTTTTTGAGCTAACGAGAGTTATCAAAAAGGATTCTTAATCCCTAAAATTTTTTATAATACCTGGACTTCACCTTTTTTAACCTGGCTAATTTCCGCACAAACCAGGGCGGCCTATTAGCCTATACAGGCTTCCTACGGAGAACACAACCATCCAAATATGCATTTATGTTCGTATAAAATATTTAAATCGTAATATCCGGAGGAATTGGTGTAGGCACATAATTCTGACCAATCAGTGTCAAATAATAATTGATTAAGTTTGAAAAAATATGCTTTACAGAAGCAACGAGAAGGCACAAGAGTTGGTAGCTTCCCAGCTTCTGTAGCTTTCCATTAGTTTTACCAACTCTAGTTGACCAAACGCTAATTATTCGTGTATTGAGAAAGTTTAGCATTAGCTTTAAACTTTAAGACATATATAATTGTGCAATTAAACGTTAATGATTAAAACATAAAGTACATTAAATAAAAAACAGCACAAACCAATAAGACATTAGTCATTTAATTTGTAAGCTATTATAATTTGAGCAGCCAGCCAAAGGTGCATAAATCAAACAGTACGAAAAGTGCAAAAAACTCCACATAATTGTCGTTCTGCTCTGCTTCATTTGAACTTTTGTGAGCTTGTTTCGTTTTGTGGGAACATACGCAGCCGTGCGATACATAGAAGCCGTTCGTAGTCGGTGAATTTCTTCTGTCGTGTTACTTTGTGCATTTGGCAGCAATTTTGTTTGTGCGTTAAGTATAATATGCACATATCTCGTTTTATAAGCGCAAGGCGGAATGCATTTATAACGCTACAGAAGCTAGACATTTTTTGTGGCCGGTGTCGCTTATAAATTCGGCTGATTCGGTTCAAATTAAGTTAAACTTGGAACTACTAAACAAAACGGTAGCTTCATTTAAAATGGAATGTCTTAACTACGATGAAATAGGGAGTTAGTTAGGCAGAAACTTTCAGACTCTGTCTCAGTGGGATTTGGGTTGAAAAGGCAGCTTGAGATGCTCGAATCCCTTATCGTCAAATTTTCGACATATTGAGTCGGTCGCTGATCGCTCAACTCCTATATATGCTGACAGCTTTCATCGACTGTGCTTACCAGAGTTCAAGCTGACTACATTTTCCGGCGGGTACAGGGAATATGCAAATTTCGTATCCATGTATAACTCAATTTTTGTCAAAGAAACTGAGCCTATTGATATTGAAAAGCTTCAGCTTTGGGCCCTGTACGTTCGATAGAAATATCCAGTGTAATGGTCGACGTTGGAGTGATTTGGGAATTGCTAATTTTAAAATTTTACCGCATTTTTTTGTTCGAAAATAACGATTGCAGGCGATCAAATTTGATTAAGTTTCGTAGCACCCAGCCTTCAGTGACCTTATTAGAAATGTTGCTGAGCTCGGTCTGTTGGATCTCAAAAGGAAAGAAGCAACAATTCAAAAAATTCGAAAACGAAAAGCTTTTTTTGCTACTACCTTTCAAGACAAGGAAAAATGTGGTGGAAAATGCGCAAAAGTGCGAAAAAAAAAGTGAAACCCTTGGTAAATTATTATACCATACCAGACCTGGCCACGACCATCAGCACTGGAAAAAAACGAGACAACTCCACCTTGGAGGCCATCGCGGACACCGATATTACAAGTTTTGCCTTATTATATATAAATTATAAGACATGTGCCGCAACAAGCATGGCCAAATTTATAATATTCTAAAGTCCAAATCTTTTCTTCGCGCACTTTGGATTAAAGCCCAAATCACCCCCACACCAGCGAAACGTGTGTTAGCGCAGTCGCTTCAGGTGTGAGGATGAAAAACTGCCCAATTAAACAACCATTGGAATTAAATTTGGCGCCCTCCCCCCGACGTGCCATCCCTTAGTATTCGGGCGCCCATGGCAAAACTCTCTCCGCAAGTTCGGCCGGCAAGCTGCGTCTGTGCAAAGCTTCAGGCCGAAGCGTGTGCAGTGCGAACAGCTGTTTTTATTGCGAACCTATAGAGCACAATGACCTGCGAAGTACAGTGGCTGGGATAATTGTTCGCCCACTTGTGCTATTATTGGCTAATTCAGTGATCACTGCTATTATAAATTCCGTACACAGTGCTGTCGGGATATTTACGCACACCTTTACCAATAATTGTTCTAACAAGTAAATTGTGTCAAAAACAATAAAAATGAATTTTATTTCTTTAATTTAAAGAATCAAAATTAAATGTTGAATAGAAATATTTATTATTAAAGTTCATTTTTTTAATTTTTATAATTAATGTTTTTAATTAAAACATTTGATAATTAATTTTTATGATTGCATTTTTTAATTAACAGTTTTAATTGAATTATTAGAATTTAAATTTTCTAATTCATTTTTTAAATGAAGTTTTGTCATCAATTTGAATAATTTATTCTCTTATAATTAATTTTTTTGAGTACAATTTTTTACGTTTTAATTTTCAATTAATTAATTTTTATAATTAAAAAATTTAATAAATTCTTCGAGGAGTATCGTCTCCCCCTTTTGTTTCAGATGGAGTCCTAAATAATAAAGCTATGTTGTCCCTACTGAGACTTAGCAAAAATCCACCCCCTCCTGCTATGTTGCCATCTCACCTTATGTATGATGTCAAGTCGATGGGATACTTTAGTGGACGATTTATTGCTAGTGTAACTCTTCTGTTGCCCTGTCTTGGATCAATGATGACTCTAGCAACTTCAATTCAGGAATGAACTATCAGCATGGAGTTGCACTATGTCCCCAAGGATCAAAATGCAGCGGACATAATATCCAGAGGCGGAAATCCAATTCAACTTATGAAATCTGCTATCTGGTTTCATGGGCCAGCCTTTATTTGTCGGGAATAAGGATGGATCGCCGCCGTCTTGTGTGCTCAAAAGACCATCGACTGAGCTTCGGAAGACTGTGTTGCTCGTCAAGTGCGCTTATGCGGATATAACTTGCAATTTCAAATTCGGCAACTCATTTGCACCTATGCAACGGATGTTTGCTTACATATTCAAGTTTATTCATCGCCGTCGACATCATGGTCTCAACGTTTCAGACATTCATAAAGGGACTATTATTCTTCTTCGTCCCGTCCATCCCAAATATGGGGGAAGATATTTAGACTTTGCTAGCAAGAGAAGCACTCAAGATATGTAACCCAATTGCGTCACTAATGCCGTGTATTGATAATTATGGAGTTGAGTGGAAAGGCGGCCGACTAAGCAACTCAAGTCTGCCTTACGATGCCCGACATCCGGTCATCCTACCTAAACACCGCCCAATAACTATGGCGATCATCAAAAAGTTCGCTCAGGCCCTCGTATACTACTTGCCAATTTATGCCTTCAGTATTAGCTAGTTGACGTCTTGAAAACTATGTCTCGGTTTGGCGAAAAGTGCATCAGATGTTTCCGATTTAAGACACAGCTAATCGAGCACATCATGGGCAATTTACGAAAAAAAGGGGATTGAAGTATGTCGTTCATTTGAAGTGACTGGAGTTGAATATTGCGGTCGCTTTTACTACATATCTGCTACATTTCGGTTGTCGTCTGCTTCGTTAACACGGCTATTCACCAGGATCTGGTAGAGTACTTAAAAACAGCACAATTTCTTGGCGCTGTAAGGAGATTCATCTGAACGCATGGGAGGCCTAGTCAGATTTGGTCTGACAACGCCACAAACTTCGTGGGAGCCAAAATCGACCTGAAAGAATAGCAAAATCCGATGTTGAGCGATGCTCGTGCTATTGCTGTTTTTCAATTCTGCCTGGCGCCCTTCAGTCTCAATATCATAGTCAAGTGGCCTCGTTAAAGACGAGAAACTGCCTCCCATGATCTAGTCACTCACCAGAGTGCTTGACTGAACTACAGGCTAGTGAAAAGTATCCTGGTCCTACAATGGTCATCAAATTGCTTTGACCAACGCTTAATAAAACCAAGAACTTTAAGGGCTTTGTTGATAGTGAATTTAATATGACCATTGAATTTTAACTTATGAAGTAAGCCTAAATCATTTAAATCATTCAGTCTATCAACATGAGGAGAACTTCGATAAAATGACACGACCCTACACTTAGAGTAGTTCAAATGGAGCAAATTTATTTCACACCATGACAAACATGAGAGGTCATATCATTATACGTCAGGCACATTAGATTAGTACATTACACTAGTACGTTAAATTAGTTCATTACATTAGCACAATACATAAGTACATTGCATTAGAATGTACGAAAGTACTTTAGGTCTACAGTCCTAAAATGTTACAAAATAGTCCTTAATAAATAGGTTAAAAAGCTGGACCCAAGTGACTACCCTGGGGTCCCCCAGAGGTGACTAGGATAGGTTTAGAGCGTAATGTTTTGAATACAACTTTTTGAGTTCTTTTTGAGCTAACGAGAGTTATCAAAAAGGATTCTTAATCTCTAAAATTTTTTATAATACCTGGACTTCACCTTTTATAACCTGGCTAATTTCCGCAAAAACCAGGGCGGCCTATTAGCCTATACAGGCTTCCTACGGAGAACACAACCATCCAAATATGCATTTATGTTCGTATAAAATATTTAAATCGTAATATCCGGAGGAATTGGTGTAGGCACATAATTCTGACCAATCAGTGTCAAATAATAATTGATTAAGTTTGAAAAAATATGCTTTACAGAAGCAACGAGAAGGCACAAGAGTTGGTAGCTCCCCAGCTTCTGTAGCTTTCCATTAGTTTTACCAACTCTAGTTGACCAAACGCTAATTATTCGTGTATTGAGAAATTTTAGCATTAGCTTTAAACTTTAAGACATATATAATTGTGCAATTAAACGTTAATGATTAAAACATAAAGTACATTAAATAAAAAACAGCACAAACCAATAAGACATTAGTCATTAAATTTGTAAGCTATTATAATTTGAGCAGCCAGCCAAAGGTGCATAAATCAAACAGTACGAAAAGTGCAAAAAACTCCACATAATTGTCGTTCTGCTCTGCTTCATTTGAACTTTTGAGAGCTTGTTTCGTTTTGTGGGAACATACGCAGCCGTGCGATACATAGAAGCCGTTCGTAGTCGGTGAATTTCTTCTGTCGTGTTACTTTGTGCATTTGGCAGCAATTTTGTTTGTGCGTTAAGTATAATATGCACATATCTCGTTTTATAAGCGCAAGGCGGAATGCATTTATAACGCTACAGAAGCTAGACATTTTTTGTGGCCGGTGTCGCTTATAAATTCGGCTGATTCGGTTCAAATTAAGTTAAACTTGGAACTACTAAACAAAACGGTAGCTTCATTTAAAATGGAATGTCTTAACTACGATGTAATAGGGAGTTAGTTAGGCAGAAACTTTCAGACTCTGTCTCAGTGGGATTTGGGTTGAAAAGGCAGCTTGAGATGCTCGAATCCCTTATCGTCAAATTTTCGACATATTGAGTCGGTCGCTGATCGCTCAACTCCTATATATGCTGATAGCTTTCATCGACTGTGCTTACCAGAGTTCAAGCTGACTACATTTTCCGGCGGGTACAGGGAATATGCAAATTTCGTATCCATGTATAACTCAATTTTTGTCAAAGAAACTGAGCCTATTGATATTGAAAAGCTTCAGCTTTGGGCCCTGTACGTTCGATAGAAATATCCAGTGTAATGGTCGCCGTTGGAGTGATTTGGGAATTGCTAATTTTAAAATTTTACCGCATTTTTTTGTACGAAAATAACGATTGCAGGCGATCAAATTTGATTAAGTTTCGTAGCACCCAGCCTTCAGTGACCTTATTAGAAATGTTGCTGAGCTCGGTCTGTTGGATCTCAAAAGAAAAGAAGCAACAATTCAAAAAATTCGAAAACGAAAAGCTTTTTTTGCTACTACCTTTCAAGACAAGGAAAAATGTGGTGAAAAATGCGCAAAAGTGCGAAAAAAAAGTGAAACCCTTGGTAAATTATTATACTATACCAGACCTGGCCACGACCATCCGCACTGGAAAAAAACGAGACAACTCCCCCTTGGAGGCCATCGCGGGCAGCGATATTACAAGTTTTGCCTTATTATAGATAAATTATAAGATATGTGCCGCAACAAGCATGGCCAAATTTATAATATTCTAAAGTCCAAATCTTTTCTTAGCGCACTTTGGATTAAAGCCCAAATCACCCCCACACCAGCGAAACGTGTGTTAGCGCAGTCGCTTCAGGTGTGAGGGTGAAAAACTGCCCAATTAAACAACCATTGGAATTAAATTTGGCGCCCTCCCCCCGACGTGCCATCCCTTAGTATTCGGGCGCCCATTGGCAAAACTCTCTCCGCAAGTTCGGTCGGAAAGCTGCGTCTGCGCAAAGCTTCAGGCCGAAGCGTGTGCAGTGTGAACAGTTGTTTTTATTGCAAACCTAGAGAGCACAATAACCTGCGAAGTACAGTGGCTGGGATAATTGTTCGCCCACTTGTGCTATTATTGGCTAATTCAGTGATCACTGCTATTATAAATTCCGTACACAGTGCTGTCGGGATATTTACGCACACCTTTACCAATAATTGTTCTAACAAGTAAATTGTGTCTAAAACAAAAAAAATGAATTTTATTTCTTTAATTTAAAGAATCAAAATTAAATGTTGAATAGAAATATTTATTATTAAAGTTCATTTTTTTAATTTTTGATAATTAATGCTTTTAATTAAAACATTTGATAATTAATTTTTATGATTGCATTTTTTAATTGACAGTTTTAATTGAATTATTAGAATTTAAATTTTCTAATTCATTTTTTAAATGAAGTTTTGTCATCAATTTGAATAATTTATTCTCTTATAATTAATTTTTTTGAGTACAATTTTTTACGTTTTAATTTTCAATTAATTAATTTTTATAATTAAAAAATTTAATAAATTCTTCGAGGAGTATCGTCTCCCCCTTTAGTTTCAGATGGAGTCCTAAATAATAAAGCTATGTTGTCCCTACTGAGACTTAGCAAAAATCCACCCCCTCCTGCTATGTTGCCATCTCACCTTATGTATGATGTCAAGTCGATGGGATACTTTAGTGGACGATTTATTGCTAGTGTAACTCTTCTGTTGCCCTGTCTTGGATCAATGATGACTCTAGCAACTTCAATTCAGGAATGAACTATCAGCATGGAGTTGCACTATGTCCCCAAGGATCAAAATGCAGCGGACATAATATCCAGAGGCGGAACTCCAAGTCAACTTATGAAATCTGCTATCTGGTTTCATGGGCCAGCCTTTATTTGTCGGGAATAAGGGTGGATCGCCGCCGTCTTGTGTGCTCAAAAGACCATCGACTGAGCTTCGGAAGACTGTGTTGCTCGTCAAGTGCTCTTATGCGGATATAACTTGCAGTTTCAAATTCGGCAACTCATTTGCACCTATGCAACGGATTTTTGCTTACATATTCAAGTTTATTCATCGCCGTCGACATCATGGTCTCAACGTTTCAGACATTCATAAAGGGACTATTATTCTTCTTCGTCCCGTCCATCCCAAATATGGGGGAAGATATTTAGACTTTGCTAGCAAGAGAAGCACTCAAGATATGTAACCCAATTGCGTCACTAATGCCGTGTATTGATAATTATGGAGCCCGACATCCAGTCATCCTGCCTAAACACCGCCCAATAACTATGGCGATCATCAAAAAGTTCGCTCAGGCCCTCGTATACTACTTGCCAATTTATGCATTCAGTATTAGCAAGTTGACGTCTTGAAAACTATGTCTCGGGTTGGCGAAAAGTGCATCAGATGTTTCCGATTTAAGACACAGCTAATCGAGCACATCATGGGCAATTTGCGAAAAAAAGGGGATTGAAGCATCTCGTTCATTTGAAGTGACTGGAGTTGAATATTGCGGTCGCTTTTACTACATATCTGCTACATTTCGGTCGTCGTCTGCTTCGTTAACACGGCTATTCACCAGGATCTGGTAGAGTACTTAAAAACAGCACAATTTCTTGGCGCTGTAAGGAGATTCATCTGAACGCATGGGAGGCCTAGTCAGATTTGGTCTGACAACGCCACAAACTTCGTGGGAGCCAAAATCGACTTGAAAGAGTAGCAAAATCCGATGTTGAGCGATGCTCGTGCTATTGCTGTTCTTCAATTCTGCCTGGCGCCCTTCAGTCTCAATATCATAGTCAAGTGGCCTCGTTAAAGACGAGAAACTGCCTCCCATGATCTAGTCACTCACCAGAGTGCTTGACTGAATTACAGGCTAGTGAAAAGTATCCTGGTCTTACAATGGTCATCAAATTGCTTTGACCAACGCTTAATAAAACCAAGAACTTTAAGGGCTTTGTTGATAGTGAATTTAATATGACTATCGAATTTTAACTTATGAAGTAAGCCTAAGTCATTTAAATCATTCAGTCTATCAACATGAGGAGAACTTCGATAAAATGACACGACCCTACACTTAGAGTAGTTCAAATGGAGCAAATTTATTTCACACCATGACAAATATGAGAGGTCATATCATTATACGTCAGGCACATTAGATTAGTACATTACACTAATACATTAAATTAGTATATTACATTAGCACAATACATAAGTATATTTAGGTCTACAGTCCTAAAATGTTACAAAATAGTCCTTAATAAATAGGTTAAAAAGCTGGACCCAAGTGACTACCCTGGGGTCCCCCAGAGGTGACTAGGATAGGTTTAGAACGTAATGTTTTGAATACAACTTTTTGAGTTCTTTTTGAGCTAACGAGAGTTATCAAAAAGGATTCTTAATCCCTAAAATTTTTCATAATACCTGGACTTCACCTTTTTTAACCTGGCTAATTTCCGCAAAAACCAGGGCGGCCTATTAGCCTATACAGGCTTCCTACGGAGAACACAACCATCCAAATATGCATTTATGTTCGTATAAAATATTTAAATCGTAATATCCGGAGGAATTGGTGTAGGCACATAATTCTGACCAATCAGTGTCAAATAATAATTGATTAAGTTTGAAAAAATATGATTTACAGAAGCAACGAGAAGGCACAAGAATTGGTAGCTCCCCAGCTTCTGTAGCTTTCCATTAGTTTTACCAACTCTAGTTGACCAAACGCTAATTATTCGTGTATTGAGAAAGTTCATCATTAGCTTTAAACTTTAAGACATATATAATTGTGCAATTAAACGTTAATGATTAAAACATAAAGTACATTAAATAAAAAACAGCACAAACCAATAAGACATTAGTCATTAAATTTGTAAGCTATTATAATTTGAGCAGCCAGCCAAAGGTGCATAAATCAAACAGTACGAAAAGTGCAAAAAACTCCACATAATTGTCGTTCTGCTCTGCTTCATTTAAACTTTTGTGAGCTTGTTTCGTTTTGTGGGAACATAGAAGCCGTTCGTAGTCGGTGAATTTCTTCTGTCGTGTTACTTTGTGCATTTGGCAGCAATTTTGTTTGTGCGTTAAGTATAATATGCACATATCTCGTTTTATAAGCGCAAGGCGGAATGCATTTATAACGCTACAGAAGCTAGACATTTTTTGTGGCCGGTGTCGCTTATAAATTCGGCTGATTCGGTTCAAATTAAGTTAAACTTGGAACTACTAAACAAAACGGTAGCTTCATTTAAAATGGAATGTCTTAACTACGATGAAATAGGGAGTTAGTTAGGCAGAAACTTTCAGACTCTGTCTCAGTGGGATTTGGGTTGAAAAGGCAGCTTGAGATGCTCGAATCCCTTATCGTCAAATTTTCGACATATTGAGTCGGTCGCTGATCGCTCAACTCCTATATATGCTGATAGCTTTCATCGACTGTGCTTACCAGAGTTCAAGCTGACTACATTTTCCGGCGGGTACAGGGAATATGCAAATTTCGTATCCATGTATAACTCAATTTTTGTCAAAGAAACTGAGCCTATTGATATTGAAAAGCTTCAGCTTTGGGCCCTGTACGTTCGATAGAAATATCCAGTGTAATGGTCGCCGTTGGAGTGATTTGGGAATTGCTAATTTTAAAATTTTACCGCATTTTTTTGTACGAAAATAACGATTGCAGGCGATCAAATTTGATTAAGTTTCGTAGCACCCAGCCTTCAGTGACCTTATTAGAAATGTTGCTGAGCTCGGTCTGTTGGATCTCAAAAGAAAAGAAGCAACAATTCAAAAAATTCGAAAACGAAAAGCTTTTTTTGCTACTACCTTTCAAGACAAGGAAAAATGTGGTGAAAAATGCGCAAAAGTGCGAAAAAAAAGTGAAACCCTTGGTAAATTATTATACCATACCAGACCTGGCCACGACCATCCGCACTGGAAAAAAACGAGACAACTCCCCCTTGGAGGCCATCGCGGGCAGCGATATTACAAGTTTTGCCTTATTATAGATAAATTATAAGATATGTGCCGCAACAAGCATGGCCAAATTTATAATATTCTAAAGTCCAAATCTTTTCTTAGCGCACTTTGGATTAAAGCCCAAATCACCCCCACACCAGCGAAACGTGTGTTAGCGCAGTCGCTTCAGGTGTGAGGGTGAAAAACTGCCCAATTAAACAACCATTGGAATTAAATTTGGCGCCCTCCCCCCGACGTGCCATCCCTTAGTATTCGGGCGCCCATTGGCAAAACTCTCTCCGCAAGTTCGGCCGGCAAGCTGCGTCTGCGCAAAGCTTCAGGCCGAAGCGTGTGCAGTGCGAACAGTTGTTTTTATTGCAAACCTAGAGAGCACAATGACCTGCGAAGTACAGTGGCTGGGATAATTGTTCGCCCACTTGTGCTATTATTGGCTAATTCAGTGATCACTGCTATTATAAATTCCGTACACAGTGCTGTCGGGATATTTACGCACACCTTTACCAATAATTGTTCTAACAAGTAAATTGTGTCAAAAACAATAAAAATGAATTTTATTTCTTTAATTTAAAGAATCAAAATTAAATGTTGAATAGAAATATTTATTATTAAAGTTCATTTTTTTAATTTTTATAATTAATGTTTTTAATTAAAACATTTGATAATTAATTTTTATGATTGCATATTTTAATTAACAGTTTTAATTGAATTATTAGAATTTAAATTTTCTAATTCATTTTTTAAATGAAGTTTTGTCATCAATTTGAATAATTTATTCTCTTATAATTAATTTTTTTGAGTACAATTTTTTACGTTTTAATTTTCAATTAACTAATTTTTATAATAAAAAAATTTAAAAAATTCTTCGAGGAGTATCGTCTCCCCCTTTAGTTTCAGATGGAGTCCTAAATAATAAAGCTATGTTGTCCCTACTGAGACTTAACAAAAATCCACCCCCTCCTGCTATGTTGCCATCTCACCTTATGTATGATGTCAAGTCGATGGGATACTTTAGTGGACGATTTATTGCTAGTGTAACTCTTCTGTTGCCCTGTCTTGGATCAATGATGACTCTAGCAACTTCAATTCAGGAATGAACTATCAGCATGGAGTTGCACTATGTCCCCAAGGATCAAAATGCAGCGGACATAATATCCAGAGGCGGAACTCCAAGTCAACTTATGAAATCTGCTATCTGGTTTCATGGGCCAGCCTTTATTTGTCGGGAATAAGGATGGATCGCCGCCGTCTTGTGTGCTCAAAAGACCATCGACTGAGCTTCGGAAGACTGTGTTGCTCGTCAAGTGCCCTTATGCGGATATAACTTTCAATTTCAAATTCGGCAACTCATTTGCACCTATGCAACGGATGTTTGCTTACATATTCAAGTTTATTCATCGCCGTCGACATCATGGTCTCAACGTTTCAGACATTCATAAAGGGACTATTATTCTTCTTCGTCCCGTCCATCCCAAATATGGGGGAAGATATTTAGACTTTGCTAGCAAGAGAAGCACTCAAGATATGTAACCGTATGCCGTGTATTGATAATTATGGAGTTGAGTGGAAAGGCGGCCGACTAAGCAACTCAAGTCTGCCTTACGTTGCCCGACATCCAGTCAGCCTGCCTAAACACCGCCCAATAACTATGGCGATCATCAAAAAGTTCGCTCAGGCTCTCGTATACTACTTCAGTATTAGCTAGTTGACGTCTTGAAAACTATGTCTCGGGTTGGCGAAAAGTGCATCAGATGTTTCCGATTTAAGACACAGCTAATCGAGCACATCATGGGCAATGTGCGAAAAAAAAGGCGATTGAAGCATCTCGTTCATTTGAAGTGACTGGAGTTGAATATTGCGGTCGCTTTTACTACATATCTGCTATATTTCGGTCGTCGTCTGCTTCGTTAACACGGCTATTCACCAGGATCTGGTAGAGTACTTAAAAACAGCACAATTTCTTGGCGCTGTAAGGAGATTCATCTGAACGCGTGGGAGGCCTAGTCAGATTTGGTCTGACAACGCCACAAACTTCGTGGGAGCCAAAAACGATCTGAAAGAGTAGAAAAATCCGATGTTGAGCGATGCTCATGCTATTGCTGTTCTTCAATTCTGCCTGGCGCCCTTCAGTCTCAATATCATAGTCAAGTGGCCTCGTTAAAGACGAGAAACTGCCTCCCATGATCTAGTCACTCACCAGAGTGCTTGACTGAATTACAGGCTAGTGAAAAGTATCCTGGTCCCACAATGGTCATCAAATTGCTTTGACCAACGCTTAATAAAACCAAGAACTTTAAGGGCTTTGTTGATAGTGAATTTAATATGACTATCGAATTTTAACTTATGAAGTAAGCCTAAATCATTTACATCATTCAGTCTATCAACATGAGGAGAACTTCGATAAAATGACACGACTCTACACTTAGAGTAGTTCAAATGGAGCAAATTTATTTCACACCATGACAAACATGAGAGGTCATATCATTATACGTCAGGCACATTAGATTAGTACATAACACTAGTACATTAAATTAGTACATTACATTAGCACAATACATAAGTACATTGCATTAGAATGTACGAAAGTACTTTAGGTCTACAGTCCTAAAATGTTACAAAATCGTCATTAATAAATAGGTTAAAAAGCTGGATCCAAGTGACTACCCTGGGGTCCCCCAGGGGTGACTAGGATAGGTTTAGAAAGTAATATTTGTAATACAACTTTTTGAGTTCTTTTTGAGCTAACGAGAGTTATCAAAAAGGATTCTTAATCCCTAAAATGTCCTACGGAGAACACAACCATCCAAATATGCGTTTATGTTCGTATAAAATATTTAAATCGTAATATCCGCAGGAATTGGTGTAGGCACATAACTCTGACCAATCAGTGTCAAATAATAATTGATTAAGTTTGAAAAAATATGCTTTACAGAAGCAACGAGAAGGCACAAGAGTTGGTAGCTCCCCAGCTTCTGTAGCTTTCCATTAGTTTTATCAACTCTAGTTGACCGAACGTTAATTATTCGTGTATTGAGAAGGTTTAGCATTAGCTTTAAACTTTAAGACATATATAATTGTGCAATTAAACGTTAATGATTAAAACATAAAGTACATTAAATAAAAAACAGCACAAACCAATAAGACATTAGTCATTTAATTTGTAAGCTATTATAATTTGAGCAGCCAGCCAAAGGTGCATAAATCAAACAGTACGAAAAGTGCAAAAAAAATCCACATAATTGTCGTTCTGCTCTGCTTCGTTTGAACTTTTGTGAGCTTGTTTCGTTTTGTGGGTACATACGCAGCCGTGCGTGGCCGATCCATAGAAGCCGTTCGTAGTCGGTGAATTTCTTCTGTCGTGTTACTTTGTGCATTTGGCAGCAATTCTGATTGTGCGTTAAGTATAATATGCTCATATTTCGTTTTATGAGCGCAATGCGGAATCGATTTATAACATTACAGAGGCTCGACATTTTTTGTGGCCGGTGTCACTTATAAATTCAGCTGATTCGGTTCAAATTAAGTTAAACTTGGAACTACTAAACAAAACGGAAGCTTCATTTAACATGGAATGTCTTAACTACGATGAAATAGGGAGTTAGTTAGGCAGAAACTTTCAGGCTCTGTCTCAGTGGGATTTGGGTTGAAAAGGCAGCTTGAAATGCTCGAATCGCGTCCCTTATCGTCAAAATTTCGACATATTGAGTCGGTCGCTGTTCTCTCAACTCCTATATATGCTGATCGCTTGCATCGACTGTGCTTACCAGAGTTCAAGTTGACTACATTTTCCGGCGGGTACAGGGAATATGCAAACTTCGTATCCATGTATAACTCAATTTTTGACAAAGAAACTGATCCTATTGATATTGAAAAGCTTCAGCTTTGGGCCCTGTACGTTCGATAGAAATATCCAGTGTAATGGTCGACGTTGGAGTGATTTGGGAATTGCTAATTTTAAAATTTTACCGCATTTTTTTGTTCGAAAATAACGATTGCAGGCGATCAAATTTGATTAAGTTTCGTAGCACCCAGCCTTCAGTGACCTTATTAGAAATGTTGCCGAGCTCAGTGTGTTGGCTCTCAGAAGAAAAGAAGCTACAATTCAAAAAATTCGAAAACGAAAAGCTTTTTTTGCTACTTATAAAAGATTTGGCGGAGGCAGGCTGCAGCTTTTTCGACTCGTGGTTTTATCAAAAGAAGTCCGCATCTTGCACATGGGTTAGCTCGCCGATTGCTTAACGTGCGAGGTTAAATCCACGCGCCTTCGAAGACAAGGAAAAAAGTGCTGAAAAATGCGCAAAAGTCCGAGAATAAAAAATGTGAAACCCAAATAAACCAATGTACTCCGCGCCGCGCCCTTTGTAAATTATTATACCATACCAGACCTGGCCACGACCATCAGCATTGGAAAAAAAACGAGACAACTCCACCTTGAAGGCCATCGCGCACAGCGATATTACAAGTTTTGCCTTATTATATATAAATTATAAGATATGTGCCGCAGCAAGGATGGCCAAATTTATAATATTCTAGAGTCCAAATTCTTTTCTTAGCGCACACCCCACACCAACGAAACGTGTGTTGGTGCAGTCGCTTAAATTTGGAATTAAATTTGGCGCCTTCCCCCCGACGTGCCATCCCTGAGTATTTGCAATTGGACATAATTATAATTTGGAGTACGGGCGCCGATTGGCAAAACTCTCTCCGCAAGTTCGGTCGCCCAGCTGCGTTTGCGTAAAGCTTCAGGCCGAAGCGTGTGCAGTGCGAACAGCTGTTTTTATTGCAAACCGAGAGAGCACAATGACCTGCGAAGTACAGTGGCTGGGATAATTGTTCGCCCACTTGTGCTATTATTGGCTAATTCAGTGATCACTGCTATTATAAATTCCGTACACAGTGCTGTCGGGATATTTACGCACACCTTTACCAATAATTGTTCTAACAAGTAAATTGTGTCAAAAACAATAAAAATGAATTTTATTTCTTTAATTTAAAGAATCAAAATTAAATGTTGAATAGAAATATTTATTATTAAAGTTCATTTTTTTAATTTTTATAATTAATGTTTTTAATTAAAACATTTGATAATTAATTTTTATGATTGCATTTTTTAATTGACAGTTTTAATTGAATTATTAGAATTTAAATTTTCTAATTCATTTTTTAAATGAAGTTTTGTCATCAATTTGAATAATTTATTCTCTTATAATTAATTTTTTTGAGTACAATTTTTTACGTTTTAATTTTCAATTAATTAATTTTTATAATTAAAAAATTTAATAAATTCTTCGAGGAGTATCGTCTCCCCCTTTAGTTTCAGATGGAGTCCTAAATAATAAAGCTATGTTGTCCCTACTGAGACTTAGCAAAAATCCACCCCCTCCTGCTATGTTGCCATCTCACCTTATGTATGATGTCAAGTCGATGGGATACTTTAGTGGACGATTTATTGCTAGTGTAACTCTTCTGTTGCCCTGTCTTGGATCAATGATGACTCTAGCAACTTCAATTCAGGAATGAACTATCAGCATGGAGTTGCACTATGTCCCCAAGGATCAAAATGCAGCGGACATAATATCCAGAGGCGGAACTCCAAGTCAACTTATGAAATCTGCTATCTGGTTTCATGGGCCAGCCTTTATTTGTCGGGAATAAGGATGGATCGCCGCCGTCTTGTGTGCTCAAAAGACCATCGACTGAGCTTCGGAAGACTGTGTTGCTCGTCAAGTGCTCTTATGCGGATATAACTTGCAGTTTCAAATTCGGCAACTCATTTGCACCTATGCAACGGATGTTTGCTTACATATTCAAGTTTATTCATCGCCGTCGACATCATGGTCTCAACGTTTCAGACATTCATAAAGGGACTATTATTCTTCTTCGTCCCGTTCATCCCAAATATGGGGGAAGATATTTAGACTTTGCTAGCAAGATCAGCACTCAAGATATGTAACCCTATTGCGTCACTAATGCCGTGTATTGATAATTATGGAGTTGAGTGGAAAGGCGGCCGACTAAGCAACTCAAGTCTGCCTTACGATGCCCGACATCCAGTCATCCTGCCTAAACACCGCCCAATAACTATGGCGATCATCAAAAAGGTCGCTCAGGCCCTCGTATACTACTTGCCAATTTATGCCTTCAGTATTAGCAAGTTGACGTCTTGAAAACTATGTCTCGGGTTGGCGAAAAGTGCATCAGATGTTTCCGATTTAAGACACAGCTAATCGAGCACATCATGGGCAATTTGCGAAAAAAAGGGGATTGAAGCATCTCGTTCATTTGAAGTGACTGGAGTTGAATATTGCGGTCGCTTTTACTACATATCTGCTACATTTCGGTCGTCGTCTGCTTCGTTAACACGGCTATTCACCAGGATCTGGTAGAGTACTTAAAAACAGCACAATTTCTTGGCGCTGTAAGGAGATTCATCTGAACGCATGGGAGGCCTAGTCAGATTTGGTCTGACAACGCCACAAACTTCGCGGGAGCCAAAATCGACCTGAAAGAATAGCAAAATCCGATGTTGAGCGATGCTCGTGCTATTGCTGTTTTTCAATTCTGCCTGGCGCCCTTCAGTCTCAATATCATAGTCAAGTGGCCTCGTTAAGGACGAGAAACTGCCTCCCATGATCTAGTCACTCACCAGAGTGCTTGACTGAATTACAGGCAAGCGAAAAGTATCCTGGTCCCACAATGCTCATCAAATTGCTTTGACCAACGCTTAATAAAACCAAGAACTTTAAGGGCTTTGTTGATAGTGAATTTAATATGACCATCGAATTTTAACTTATGAAGTAAGCCTAAATCATTTACATCATTCAGTCTATCAACATGAGGAGAACTTCGATAAAATGACACGACCCTACACTTAGAGTAGTTCAAATGGAGCAAATTTATTTCACACCATGACAAACATGAGAGGTCATATCATTATACGTCAGGCAAATTAGATTAGTACATTACACTAGTACGTTAAATTAGTACATTACATTAGCACAATACATAAGTACATTGCATTAGAATATACGAAAGTACTTTAGGTCTGCAGCCCTAAAATGGTACAATATAGTCCTTAATAAATAGGTTAAAAAGCTGGACCCAAGTGACTACCCTGGGGTCCCCCAGAGGTGACTAGGATAGGTTTAGAACGTAATGTTTAGAATACAACTTTTTGAGCTAACGAGAGTTATCAAAAAGGATTCTTAATCCCTAAAATTTTTTATAATACCTGGACTTCACCTTTTTTAACCTGGCTAATTTCCGCAAAAACCAGGGCGGCCTATTAGCCTATACAGGCTTCCTACGGAGAACACAACCATCCAAATATGCGTTTATGTTAGTATAAAATATCTAAATCGTAATATCCGTAGGAATTGGTGCAGGCCCATAATTCTGTCCAATCAGTGTCAAATAATAATTGAGCAAGTTTGAAAAAATATACTTTACAGAAGCACCGAAAAGGCACAAGAGTTGGCAGCTCCCAAGCTTCTGTAGCTTTCCATTAGTTTTACCAACTCTAGCTGGCCGAACGCTAATTATTAGTGTATTGAGAAAGTCTAGCATTAGACAAGCAAACAGTCGTTGATAGAAAAGCCTAAGCGTTGTCTTCTAGTCTGAAATTTGAAAATAAGCCAATCTGAATGCTGATTGCGAAAAAATTTGGTGACCCGACGTAATTCTTTCTTTCTCATACATAATTGTGCAATTAAACGTTGATGATTAAAACATAAAGCACATTAAATAAAAAAAAAACACAAACCAATAAGACATTCGTTATTTAATTTGTAAGCTTCTATAATTTGAACAGCCAGCCAAAGGTGCATAAATCAGACAATACGAAAAGTGCAAAAAATCCACATAATTGTCGTTCTGCTCTGCTTCGTTTGAACTTTTGTGAGCTTGTTTCGTTTTGTGGGTACATACGCAGCCGTGTGTGGCCGATACATAGAAGCCGTTCGCAGTCGATGCATTTCTTCTGTCGTGTTGCTTTGTGAATTTGCTAGCAATTTTGTTTTTGCATTAAGTATAATATGCACATATCTCGTTTTATAGGCGCAAGGCGGAATCGATTTATAACATTACAGAGGCTAGAGGCTATTTTTTGTTGCCGGTGTCGCTGATAAATTCGGCTGATTCGGTTCAAATTAAGTTAAACTTGGAACTACTAAATACCGCGGGATCTTCATTTAACATGGAACGTCTTGACTACGATGAAATAGGCAGTTAGTTAGGCAGAAACTTTGAGACTCTGTTTGTGTCAGTGGGATTTCGGTTAAAATGGCGGCTTGAAATGTTCGAATCGCGTCCCTTTTCGTCAAAATTTCGACATATTGAGTCGGTCGCTGATCGCTCAATTCCTATATATGTTGATCGCTTTCATAGACTGTGCTTACCAGAGTTCAAGCTGACTACATTTTCCGGCGGGTACACGGAATATGCAAACTTCGTATCCATGTTTAACTCAATTTTTGACAAAGAATCAGTTTCTTATTGATATTGAAAACCTTCAGCTTTGGGCCCTGTACGTTCGATAGAAATATCCAGTGTAATGGTATGGTTCAGGGACCTTATTAGAAATGTTGCTGAGCTCTCAAAAGGAAAGAAGCAGCAATTCAAAAAATTCGAAAAGAAAAGCTTTTTTTGCTACTTATAAAAGATCTGGCGGAGGCAGGCTTCAGCTTTTTCGCGTCGTGGTTTTATCAAAAGAAGTCCGCATCTTGCACATGGGTTAGCTCGCCGATTGCTAAAAGTTGCGATGCTAAATCCACGCGCCTTCGAAGACAAGTCCGAGGAAAAAAATGTGAAACCCAAATAAACGAATGTACTCCGCGCCGCGCCCTTTGTAAATTATTATACCACACCAGACCTGGCCACGACCATCAGCACTGGAAAAAAACGAGACAACTCCACCTTGGAGGCCATCGGGGACACCGATATTAAAAGTTTTGCCTTATTATATATAAATTATAAGATATGTGCCGCAACAAGCATGGCCAAATTTATAATATTCTAAAGTACACATTCTTTTCTTAACGCACTTTGGATTAAAGCCCAAATCACCCCCACACCAGCGAAACGTGTGTTGGCGCAGTCGCTTCAGGTGTGAGGGTGAAAAACCGTCCAATTAAACAATCATTGGAATTAAATTTGGCGCCCTCCCCCCGACGTGCCATCCCTGAGTATTCGCAATTGGGACATAATTGGCATTTGGAGTACGGGCGCTCATTGGCAAAACTCTCTCCGCAAGGTCGGTGGTCTAGCTGCGTTTGCGCAAAACTTCAGGCCGAAGCGTGTACAGTGTGAAGAGCTGTTTTTATTGCCAGCCTAGAGAGCACGCTGACCAGCGAAGTACAGTGGCTGGGATAATTGTTCGTCCACTTGTGCTATTATTGGCTAATTCAGGGATCACTGCTATTGTAAATTCCGTACACAGTACTGTCGGGATATTTACGCACACCTTTTACCAATAATTTTTCTAACAAGTAAATTGTGTCAAAAACAAAAAATTAATTTTATTTCTTTAGTTTAAAGAACTAAAATTAAATGTTGAATAGAAATATTTATTATTAAAGTTTATTTTATTAATTTTTATAATTAATGTTTGTAATTAAAACAGTTGATAATTAATTTTTATTTTTGAATTTTTTAATTGATAGTTTTAATTGAATGATTAGAACTTACATTTTCTAATTCATTTTTTAAATGAAGTTTTGTCATTAATTTGAATAATTCATTTTTGAAATTAAAATTTTTCTAAATTTAAATTTTCAATTCATTGCCTTATAATTAATTTTTTTTGATTACAATTTTTTACGTTTTAATATTCAATTAATTAATTTTTATAATTAAAAAATTTAAAAAATTCTTCGATTAGTATCGTCTCCCCCTTTATTTTCAGATGGAGTCCTAAATAATAAAGCTATGTTGTCCTTACTGAGACCATGTTGCCATCTCACCTTATGCATGATGTCAAGTCGATGGGATACTTTAGTGGACAATTTATTGCTAGTGTAACTCTTCTGTTGTCCTGTCTTGGATCAATGATGACTCTAGCAACTTCAATTCAGGAATGAACTATCAGCATGGAGTTGCACTATGTCCCCAAGGATCAAAATGCAGCGGACATAATATCCAGAGGCGGAACTCCAAGTCAACTTATAAAATCTGCTATCTGGTTTCATGGGCCAGCCTTTATTTGTCGGGAATAAGGATGGATCGCCGCCGTCTTGTGTGCTCAAAAGACCATCGACTGAGCTTCGGAAGACTGTGTTGCTCGTCAAGTGCGCTTATACGGATATAACTTGCAATTTCAAAATCGGCAACTGATTTGCACCTACGCAACGGATTTTTGCTTACATATTCAAGTTTATTCATCGCCGTCGACATCATGGTCTCAACGTTTCAGACATTCATAAAGGGACTATTACTCTTCTTCGTCCCGTCCAGCCCAAATATGGGGGAAGATATTTTGAATTTGCTAGCAGGAGAAGCACTTAAGATATGTAACCCTATTGCGTCACTAATGCCGTGTATTGATGATTATGGAGTTGAGTGGAAAGGCGGCCGACTAAGAAAATCAAGTCTGCCTTACGATGCCCGACATCCAGTCATCTTGCCTAAACACCGCCCAATAACTATGGCGATCATCAAAAAGTTCGCTCAGGCCCTCGTATACTACTTGCCAATTTACGCCTTCAGTATTAGCAAATTGACGTCTGGAAGACTATGTCTCGGGTTGGCGAAAAGTGCATCAGATGTTTCCGATTTAAGCCACAGCTAATCGAGCACATCATGGGCAATTTGCGAAAAAAGCGGATTGAAGCATCTCGTTCATTTGAAGTGACTGAAAGAGTAGAAAAATCCGATGTTAAGCGATGCTCATGCTATTGCTGTTTTTCAATTCTGCCTGGCGCCCTTCAGTCTCAATATCATAGTCAAGTGGCCTCGTTAAAGACGAGAAACTGCCTCCCATGATCTAGTCACTCACCAGAGTGCTTGACTGAATTACAGGCTAGTGAAAAGTATCCTGGTCCTACAATGGTCATCAAATTGCTTTGACCAACGCTTAATAAAACCAAGAACTTTAAAGGCTTTGTTGATACTGAATTTAATATGACTATCGAATTTTAACTTATGAAGTAAGCCTAAATAATTTACATCATTTAGTCTATCAAAATGTCATGACCCTACACTTTGTAGTGGTGTACATGATGAGTGATGCACATTAATATTAGGTTTGGTTAGGTTATATCGGCAGTCAGCCCGATGAACTGACCCACATTGGCCATGTTTGGCCCGTTGTGGAACCGTATGGGATCTGGGGATTTCTCCTGCAGTCGTGCTTTTATATTAGGCTTACAGGTAGCTAGAGGCATACTTATACCTCCCTTATCTGCGAGAAGTGGTAGTATAGTTCCTTTCCTAGCTAGCTCATCAGCTTTACAGTTGCCTTCGATGTCCTGGTGTCCAGAAACCCATATCGGGCTAATAACATGCTCTTTTGCCATCTCGTGTAAAGATTTGCTAGAGCTTGTTACGGATATCGAATTTGATGATATCGAGCTAATAGATTTAATTGGCGCCTGACTGTCAATATATATATTAATATTCCAACGGCTAACTTTGAGCCTCTCTAGGCAATCCAGTGCTTGAAAGACACTGCAATGTGTCGGGAGGCTGAAGGATAGCTGTATATTGGGCTGCTCAGAGTAGACCCCTCCGCCTGCGCGGTTGTCGAGCTTTGAGCCATCTGTAAAGAAGGTTATGGCTGCCGGTGGACCTTGGGTGCCATGAACCCATACCTCGCTTGGGGGGAAGCATGTGTTGAAGGGGGTTCCTAGTTGCGTTACTGGCACGCAGTAATCTGTTTTTGGAGGGGTAGTTGGCTTCCCCTCTAGAATAGAAGCATGGCCTATACTCTGAGTAGTCCAGGCTAGGGATTCTCTGAGTCTTAGGGGCGTGACTGTTGCATTTTCCATTCTCTGTCTTCGCAGACATGGAATGTCCAGGGAGGCGTCCAGTGCCTCACTCGGTGCGGTATGAAGCGCCCCTGCCATGCGCTGAACTTCGTTTAATTTATTAAGGGTGGTTTTCTTTTTAAGACAGGGCCACCATACTCCGACTCCATACAGAAGTATAGGCCTGACTACAAGAGGAGGGACTTTGTAATTTCTTGTAAAGAGAACACTCTCCTGTGTTCAGCATGACAGTGTTTTTCGTTTACTAGTCTTGAGGTCACAGAGAGTTTGAGGGTATTTTCCCATGAAAATTACCGCACCGTCATCTGCATATCCAACCTCCATGTCCCGCAGCAATTTATGAATTGCTATGTTCCATAGTAGGGGTGACAGGACGCCTCCTTGTGGTGTACCTCTGCTGACAAACCTGGAAAGAGTTGACGACCCAGTCCTACAAGTGAGCAATTGATTGATCAATCTCACTAGACTGGTGTCAATCCCCAGGCTCAGCAGAGCTCCAGTTATGGCTGCCGAAGTGACGTTGTTGAAGGCACCTTCAATGTCAAGGAACGCTATTAGGGTATATTCCTTATGGAGTAGAGATTTCTCTATAGTAGAATTACGGGAAGTATCTGTGGATCCGACTTCCTGTAGGCATGTTGAGTCTCCAACATAAGCTTGGAGTCAATGGATGCTGTGAGATGGAGACTTATGAGCCGTTCCAGAGTCTTTAGTATAAAGGATGAAAGACTGATGGGTCTGAAATCTGTGGCGCTGTTGTGTGATGGCCTCCCAGCTTTGGGGATGAAAGTTATATTTGACTGGAGCCATGTCGGTGGGATGCGACCGGTCTTTAGAATCTTCTCAAAGATTTCAACTTTGTCGAAGGACGTTTAGTTGAGGTGTCCACCATAGTGGTTTCATCTTGCGCATTGGCTTACTGATAGAGCATGCTGCCTTAAAAGCCTTATTGCATGCTATTGTGAAGGTTTCTGTGAGATTGCAGAGATAAGTTAAGTTGTCCGGGCCCTTTGGTGGGTGTTCCGAAAGGGTTCGGTCAAGTTTAGCTCTGAAGATTTCCGAGTTCGCCTTCTTCTGATTTATGAAGTGAACTGGTTTTGGGTGGCTTAATAGAAGTTCGAATTCTATGTACCTGTGATCAGAGAAGGAGTGGTCATCGGACACTCTCCAACCTGTCAGCTGGTCACTCATGGATTGTGAGATGAGGGTCAAGTCAATGACCTCTCTCCTATGTTTAATAATAAAGGTGGGATCATTTGCCGTATTACATACTAAAAGGTTAGTATTAAGGATGAAGGTTAACAAACACAAAAATAAAAATGAGAACAATTCGCACTGGTAACGTTTTTCGGGACGCGACTGTAACAACGATCAGCCTGTAAGCACACATGTAAACAGCTGATCGATGATGCGTTGGCCGAACCATTCACAGCTCTTTGTGACCTAATTAGCAACTCTAATCGGTCATTCAATTAGCAACTCTGACTCAGAGCATCTGTGCGTAGCGGCGCCCACACAGTTGGTTCCGGCCAATACATTTCCTTTGTGCAATTGACGACGTGGGCAACAATTTTCTTATTGAAAAAGAACTTGGCGGCATCGTCATATTAAAGCTCGTTTCATTGATATTAATTGAAAGAAACCGATACTAAAAACGGTGAAAAGTGCAGAGGCATCCGAGATAAATGTGATACAATCAGTTGATAGAATAAAATGTTGGAATTGTGATGAGATAGGTCATAGATATCGAGATTGTATAAAAATCAGACGCGTATTTTGTTATGGTTGTGACCGTCTTAATACATACGAACCGACATGTCCTAAGTGCAACCCCTTATCGGAAAACTTGCAACAGGGTGTTTACCGAGCATAATCAGTGGACATCCACCTTTAGCCTCGGATCCATTATCAAACAGTGAAAATGACTCAATTTGCACCGTACAAATTCCTAAAAATAACACGGACTTATCGAAGAATCTAAGATTCAAACCGTTGCATGTCAAATTCAAAGAATATTACCAGCGAAGAGCGGAAATATTCAGTTTGAAAATAAATTTGCATCCCAAAACTCGTTCTTCAGAATGAATGAATTTTGGAGAAAGAAGTGATCGCTACAGAACATTACAGTTGTCTCTACTATCCGCAACTATATGATTCGCGTCCTTATATAAATCTTAAATCTTGGTCAAAGCTATTTAGCATTATTGGATAGTGGTGCTAATAAAAGCGTGATCGGAGGACAATTGGCCGCACGATTGCTTGCAGCAGACCTAATGTTTAAAAAATTGAAAGGCAATTTTCGCACTGCAGATGGCCAACGTCAAAAAGTATTAGGTACTCTTCTTATTCCGTTAGAGTGTGACTTCCTACAGAAAGAAGTTGAAGTTATGATTGTACCTTCAATCACACAAGACATCATCTATGGAATGGATTTTTGGAAGTCATTTGGTATTAATATTTCTAATACGACTGTAATAAGCGAATTAAACTGCAGTGATCAAACGTCTAATAATCTTTCTTTTAATATTACAGAGAGGAAACGCTTAAAAGCTGTTGTATTAATTGCTGCTGAACTAATTGAATGAAACCGATACTATAAACGGTGTAAAGTGCGTCCCCAACAATATTGGATAGAAATTGTGTAAATATATTATAAAAACCCGGCATAGCATATTATTTAAAAGATTTTTTGGTGTATAGGCGTCTTCCCGAATCGTGGCGGCTGCCATAAGCAAATTGTCTCAGGGCGGGTACACCAATGATTCAAATTGTGATCAATTACAGTGTGTCAGTGCCCTTTCTGTAATTGAAGCTGCACAGTTGGCCAGTTCGAGCGCGACCAGCGTATTGCTGCCGTTAACAATTAACTTGCTGTTAATCTGTTGGGTGTACAATACGGGGAATATATTAGGAGCAACAGTGCTCACGTGCAGCGGTACCGGCCCTTTAAAGGCGGGTCCGCGCCGAAGTCTCGAACGCAAATCTAACATGTGATTGGCATAAAGTGCACCAACTTGTGCCAGAATCGGATCATATGTGAGCGGCGGTTGACCGAATCATCCTGAAGAAATAGTGACCGCACTGCAAAACTTCGATTATTTAGGACTGAACTCTACAGGGCTACACAACTCTACGTTTAATTAAACTTTAGTTTAAATTAACATAGAATGCATTTTTGAGGAATTAATATTTAATTTAATAATGCATTTACTAAACTTGGTATGGTACGTGTATGTGCTATCTGCTGTTATATTGTCTAATCCGCTTTGAAGTTCAAACAGCAACGTCATCCGTCTTCAGGCCTGTCGACTACGATGGACTACTAACACCGCTGTTTTCGTGCTGTAAAACCATCATTATGAAGTATATTAGGAATAAGTTATGAATTAAAATAGTTTAATGGGCTCCTGAGAAAAATATGGTTTTGCATCTTTAATAGGGTAAAGGCACCGAATATCAGTCTTTACAGGTTGGGCGGGTAAAAGAAGAAGAACGTCAACATCTCTGTTCTTCGATCTAAATATATCATTATTCTGTTATCTATTTTGTCTGGTTGGTTTATTCCGTTCCTTTAGCACTCTGTCTACCATTTTTTTTAGTTATGTGACGCGGCAGCTTACTAGGTAGCAAAAGCACCCACCCCATTTTCCCTGAGCACAGTCGACCCTGTAGGCAGAATACGCTCCAGTTTGCTGTACACTTCAACGTGTTCGTTACAACTTAGAGTAGTTCAAATGGAACAAATTCATTATACGTCAGGCACATTACATTAGTACATTAAATTAGTACATTACATTAGTACATTACATTAGAACATTACATAAGTACATTACACTAGTGCATTTAATTAGTGCATTACATTATTACAATACATAAGTAAATTACATTGGAATATTACATTACTACATTACATTAGTACTTTAGCATTAATAAATAGGTTAAAAAGCTGGACCCAGGTGATTACCCTGGGGTTCCCCAGAGGTGACTACGATAGGTATAGAAAGTCATGTTTTTAATACAACTATTAGAGTTCTTTTTGAGCTAACGAGAGTAATCAAAAAGGATTCTTTATCCCTAAAATTTTTTATAATACCTGTACTTCACTTTTTTAACCTGGCTAATTTCCGCAAAACCCAAGCGGCCTACTAGCCTACACGGGCTTCCTACGGGGAACCATCCAAATATGAGTTTATGTTAGTATAAAATATTGAAATCGCAATATCCACAGGAATTGGTGCAGGCACATAATTCTGACCAATCAGTGATAAATAATAATTGATAAAGTTTGAAAAAATCTGCTTTAGGGAAGCAACGAAAAGGCACAAGGGTTGGCAGCTCCCCAGCTTCTGTAGCTTTTCATTCGTTTTACCAACTCTAGCTGGCCGAACGCTAATTATTCGTGTATTGAGAAAGTTTAGCAATGGCTTTAAACTTTAAGACAAACAAACAATCGTTGATAGAAATGCCAAAGCGTTGCCCTCTAGTCTTCAATAACCTTGCGTTATTATTTGCAAATAAGCCTATCCGAAAGTTGATTGCGAAAAAATTGGCTGACCCCGACGTAATTCTTTCTTTCTCATGCATAATTGCGCAATTAAACGTTAATGATTAAAACATAAAGTGCATTAAATAATAAAAAGCACAAACCAATAAGACATTAGTGATTTAATTTGTAAGCAACTATAATTTGAGCAGCCAGCCAAAGGTGCATAAATCAGACAATACGAAAAGTCCAAAAAATCCACATAATTGTCATTCTGCTCTGCTTCGTTTTAACTTTTATGAGCTTGTTTCGTTTTGTGGGTACATACGCAGCCGTGCGTGGCCGATACATAGAAGCCGTTCGTAGTCGATGCATTTCTTCTGTCGTGTTACTTTGTGAATTTGGTAGCAATTTTGTTTTTGCATTAAGTATTATATGCACATATCTCGGTTTATAAGCGGAAGGCGGAATCGATTTATAACGCTACAGAGGCTAGAGGCTATTTTTTGTTGCCAGTGTCGCTGATAAATTCAGCTGATTCGGTTCAAATTAAGTTAAACTTGGAACTACTAAACAAAACGGAAGCTTCGTTTAACATGGAATGTCTTGACTACGATGAAATAGGCAGTTAGTTAAGCAGAAACTTTCAGACTCTGTTTGTGTCAGTGGGATTTCGGTTAGAAAGGCAGCTTAAAATGTTCGAACCGCGTCCCTTTTCCTCAGAATTTCGACATATTGAGTCGGTCGCTGATCGCTCAACTCCTATATATGTTGATCGCTTTCATCGACTGTGCTTACCAGAGTTCAAGCTGACTACATTTTCCGGCGGGTACAAGGAATATGCAAACTTCGTATCCATGTTTAACTCAATTTTTGACAAAGAAACTGAGTCTATTGATATTGAAAAGCTTCAGCTTTGGGCCCTGTACGTTCGATAGAAATATTCAGTGTAATGGTATGGTTCAGGGACCTTATTAGAAATGTTCCTGAGCTCTCAAAAGGAAAGAAGCACCAATTCATAAAATTCAAAAAGAAAAGCTTTTTTTGCTACTTATAAAAGATCTGGCGGAGGCAGGCTTCAGCTTTTTCGTATCGTGGTTTTATCAAAAGAAGTCCGCATCCTGCACGTCGGCTACCTCGCCGATTGCTAAACGTGCGAGGTTAAATCCACGCGCCGTCCAAGACAAAGAAAAAATGTGGTGAAAAATGTGCATAAACGCAAAAAAAAAAAACTGCGAAACTCAAATAAACCAATGCATCCCGTGCGGCGCGCTTGATAAATTATTATACCATACCAGGCCTGGCCACGACCACCAGCACTGGAAAAGACCGAAACAACTTCCCCTTGGATGCCATCGCGGACACCGATATCACAAGTTTTGCCTTATTATATATAAATTATAAGTGGTAGGGAAATGGGGATTCTATGACAGGAAGTGGCTTATTGCTTTTGATTTTTAATTGCTTCATTATTGGAGTTAATTTATTGCTTTTGGGTGGGGGAGTGACAGGTGTGTAACATTTTTTAGAAAAAATGTGTGGGTTTGGATCACATATGAGACACTTTTGATCGAAGGGTATAGATTTATGGCTGACTCTTTTTTCATTGTGGGTTGAAGGGGGAGGATCGCTCAGCAGCACTTGTGTGTGCCTACGTTATTGTGGTTTTAAGGATGATATTGTGAGCTAGGCGTGTAACCTGTAACCTGTGTGCTAGAATCAAGTGGAAGATCAGGTAGCAGCTGCCGCACTGTGCATGTACATGAATTGATTTTTGGGGGTGGGTGCAATGATCAGTGGAAAGGTCATGTTCCCTTTTCTTTTGTCACTTTTTGTCAATGTGTAGAACTCATAGAACACCTCACTCCTGAATATTTTCCCCACACAATAATTAAAGTATTATTAAACTGCTGTTAAGTACGTACTTCGCACGTACGTTTGCCACGTGCTGGTACCTTCTTCGTGGCTTGGTTCTCTCACTTTTTACACTGCACTCTATTTGAGTGATGCTCCTTCTGATAATTTAACAATAATTTGAGCCTGCGTTGCTTTGTACACCTGCGGGCTTCATACCTAATATTTTAGATTGTGATTTCTAAAACCTTAATAGTTTTCGATCTCTACGATCGTCAACTCATGTGTTTTGTGCCTTCAAAGTGTCTTCAAACCAAAAAAAAAAAAAAAACAATTAAAATGTTCAACAAGAAGAACAACTCCGTGAACGCCATCGAGGGATTTAACTATGTATCCCGGAACAACTCGGCTCAAGGACAGAGCCGTCCGAATTATGTCGATAATTTAACTTATGTGGCTAATGCAAGCATGGCCATCGATCCAACCCACTCCATCATCAACAACAACATCATCACCAATCCCACCGCCAACTCCTCCAGCATCACCAACAATCCCATCACCACCACCGCCAACACCAGCTCCATCATCAACTCCATCACCACCACCAACAACACCAACTCCATCACCACCACCAACAACACCAGCTCCATCATCAACTCCATTACCACCACCAACAACACCAACTCCATCACAACCACCAACAACATCAACTCCATCACCACCAACAACATCAATTTTAACTGTAGTGGGGCATTAACTCAAGCCAGGGTTTGCACCGCATGCAATATACAAATTGCATCGTCAAAGTGGAGCGCGCATCTTCGTTCCAATTCCCACAAGATGCTCGTGTTTACGCCTATAAATAGTCAGGTGAAACTAATTTCGAGCGGGTTCAAAAATCGGAATTCGAAATTCTCATTTGAGAATAAGCACACAAATTTAGTGGAACCATCAGAGTTTCTGAGTGAAGCGGCTCAAGAAATTCTTCCGCTAATTAAAAATGTATTGATCACTCACACAGCCTGCAAAATGAATATTTAAATGAATATATTAAATTCGCTGATGATGAATTGCTGATGACAATTAAATCTCATCAGTCCAATATGAGTGTCATAACAGCAGTGATCTGGGAGAGATCATTAAAGATCATTCGTCAATAATTTGTGTGAAAATGGATGAATTCCAAGAGCAGGACAGTGGTTGGACATTGTCCCAAATCTTAAGACTGGAGATAAATATTAAAAAATATGCTCCACTTAAAGTTTCAAGCTTTATTGAAACACCAAAAGTGTTGAGGAACAACAAAGCGATTATTAATGTTAAAAATGCTGATGCATTTTGTTTAAAATGGGCATTAATATCAGCCCTTAAACCACCAGGAAACAACCAGCCTGCACGGTGCTCATCATATAAAGTTGATGCGACTGAGAGTGAATTAATAAAAATTGATGAAGCGCCCACGCTCAATTTATTAAATTTGGATTTCCCACTACCGTTGGACCAAATAAAAATATTTGAAGCTCAGAACCAAAGCATTAGCATCAATGTTTTTGGTTTCGATGAGCAGTCAAACACGGTGATCGGACCACTATTTGTGACGGAGGTGGAGAAGAAATACTACATTAGCCTAATGTTGCTGGAGACTGAGGAGCGCGGACATTTCGTGTGGATAGAAAATTTGTCAAGGTAATACTTAAATAAATATTGTCTACTAAAAAGCAATATTTTTAAAACATATGTATTTGTTTTTATATACTTACAGACTTGTAAGACGCCAACTTACATCACACAAGACACAACTATACTTCTGCAAGACGTGTTTCAATTATTCACATAATGAGAGGATGCATGCGGAGCACCGTCAACAGTGTGGCAAGGTTGTGTCAACGCTCCCATCGGAGGAAAAAGCAAGCCTTAATTTCAAGAATTTTAATCGTAGTTTAGACGTACCTTTCGTCACAGTTTCATTTTCCCATTAGATGATGAATTTCATCTAACCTATGAGTATATTGACTCAAAGAGCAGACTAGATGAGTCAGCTCTTCCCCCCAGAGATAAATTCTTCAACAGTTTATCAAATACAGAATGTTCGCTCGAAGACTATTCGCATGCATAAAAAGTCTGGTCAGTTTTTTGATGTCAAAGCCTTAAAGATTACATGGAATTGTATCTTAAGACTGATGCTTTTTTACTGTCGGGCGTGTTCCAAAATTTTCGTGCAATTTGCAAGAAAATATATTCATTAGATCCCGCCCACTATTATACTACACCCGGTCTCTCATGGGATGCAATGTTAAAGACAACAAAAATACAACTAGAATTATTAACAGATATAAATATGTATAGGTTTATTCAAAATGGTATTCGTGGCGGATTAGTTCAGTGCAGTGAGCGCTATTCAAAAGCCAACCATATGTATATGGAGTATTATGACAGCACTAAGCCATCAGAATTCCTGATGTATTTAGATGCCAATAATTTATATGGTTGGGCAATGTCGCAATATCTCCCATATTCAGGCTTTAGATTAATGAATGGTGCAAAATTAAATGCATTTGATATTTCATCTGTCAAAGATAATTCAGAGTCTGGGTACATTCTTGAGGTAGATCTTTTGTATCCAGACTCACTTCACGATTACCATAATGATCTACCTTTTTGCCCATCCAACCAAAAGCCTACTCCGGAGGCTAAAGTTCAAAAACTTATTGCTGACCTTAGTTCGAAAATAAAGTATCCTATCCATTATAAAAATCTTCAGCAATTTCGAAGAAATGGCTTAATATTAACAAAAATACACACAATTTTGGAGTTTAAACAGTCTCCATGGCTTAAAAAATATATACATAGATTTAAATTTTGAAAAAGACTTTTTCACGTGTATGATAACTCTATGTACTTAGGTTTTACAGTTCTCGAACTATCAAAATGGCAAATGTATGATTTTCATTATGATTACATGAAACCCCAGTATCAAGAGAAAGTTTCATTGAATTATATGGGTACAGACTCATTCATATATTCCATTGAGACTAAAGATTTCTTTAAAGATATTGCGGAAGATGTAGAAATGAGATTTGATACATCTGACTATCCGGAAGAGTTGGCAAAAAAATATGGGATCAGAAGGTGCAATAAGAAAGTGTTAGGAATGATGAAAGATGAAAACAGTGGGAAAAGAATGTTGGAGTTTGTTGGTCTTAGAGCCAAAATGTATTCATTGTCTCTTGAGGGGGGTGGATGCATAAAAAAGTCAAAAGGAGTTAAAAAGTCTGCGTTAGATAAGTTGACTATAAATAGCTATAAGCAATGTCTATTTGAAAAAAAGGCAATTTGTGATAGCATGTTGATGTTTAGATCTAAGATTCACAATTTGTATACACATAGAATAACAAAAACAACTTTAGGTTCGAGAGATGATAAGAGAAAAATAAAAGAAAATGGAATAAATACATACATGGGGGCATTATAGAATTAATTCATAGTAGTAAGAACAAAAAAAAAATGTAGATAAATAAATAAATAATAATAAATTAATTAATAAGCAAACAATCAAAAATGTTAGTAAAACTAAGTGAAAAAAAAAAATAAATAAATGAATATTGTAACCCAAAAGAAGTACAAGTGTCTCTTTTATTTTAATTTATACAAGCTGAAAAAGGAAGGGTATTGACATGAAAAAGAAGAAATACCAGAAAATGTGTGTGTGTGTGTGTGTGTTTGTCTATCTGTTTGTGCCTGTATTTAGAAATGCAGTGTACCTGTAAAAAAGGAGAAGAAGATAAACACAAGACTTGGGGTTGTAAGTGTGTGCTTGTGTACCTGCGTGTGCCTATGTAAAAATGCAGTGAACCTGGATAAAAAAGAAAAAGAAGATAATCACATGATTTTAGGTTGTACATATATGCATTTTTATTTGAATTCATGAAGTTGAAAATAAAGTGTATATGTGTGTCTGTGTGGAATATGATTCGAAAAAAAAAAAAAATAAAATAAAATAATAACAAAGAAAATTGTATTATGTAATCTTTTATTATTTATTTAAATGAAATGAATAAATAAAATACAATTGATTAAATTTAGTATTAAGATAATTTGTATTTATTATTATTAAATATTTTTAATAAAGTTTAAAAAATCCGGCGAATTTTCAAGCACGTCATCATCAGCATAAAAACTTTTCTTATTTCCCATTCCTCAGCAATGGGCTCCTCGGCAAGAAGCTCAGCGAAGGTGGGCTCCATTGTTTGCCACTCCTCGGTTACATCGATGGTGGTTTCAAGGGTTTCAAGCTTTTGCTTCTTGTCTATCGAACCGTCCTCCTCCTCATCAATTTTTCGTTTCTCTCTGGGAGAAATTTCTAGAAGCTCAATCCATTCCGACTGACTCAGTTCTGATGTGAATTGAGGATTCACTTCGTTAGCTGCTTCTCTACTTGGAATCGGCCAGGGCATCAGCTGTCCCAAATGAAAATCCATCGAATTTTCATCGTCATCCATGAAGTTGAACAGCTCCTGAATGTTCCTCGACATCTTTTTGAATGAGGTACCTGTATTCAAGACGCTCTTTTATATCCGAAATTCCCTACACTGACTACCGAAAACCTTAATGCACACGTCCGAGGGTTTAAAGGATATTACTGACAGGTTTATCACAAATCAATACTGTCCATGAAATTTTAATCTATTAATAGTACGCACACGTACGATTTTTTTATAGAACTTCATTAATATTTATCCAAGAGTTCTGATCATTTGAGAACCCAAGCCATTTAACTAGAACTCTATCATTTCGACACCTTATTAGCTTTTCAATCAAGTAAGTGTTTGGAAAACTTGTTTTCTTCAACTCTTCATTATAGAAACCTCCTTTCAGAACAGCACCTTGATAGTTTTCCAGTATGTATGTAGTTGGATTGGTATTTTGTATTTGGTTTATTTGAAAAATTTCAGTTGTCCAGTTCGGTGTATACCCCTTTTCAAATGTATGTTTATGCTTGCTAATACGCACATAATCTCCAACATGAAATTTACTGCCATTGAAGATTTTTATATGATTGTAGGCAGTATTCAACAACCTGTTCTCATTTGACGAATTTACATTAACAGGTCTCATTTGAATTGTTCTATGATTTTTTCGATTGTACTCATTTATCAATTGTTTATAAATTGTAATCCAACAATATGTTTCATTATAACTAAACTCTCTCCACATCATCTCCTTAAGCGTTCTATTAAAACGCTCAACAATTGATGCCTTAAGACCACTAAAAGTTGAGTAATGATTGATGTTATGTTTTCTACACAAACTCTTAAAGTCTAAATTAAAATATTCTTTTCCATCATCGATCTGTAAATTCTTTGGAATTCGATTCTCCTTAAGTATACCCGAGAATGCGCGCTCAACTTTTTTCGCAGATTTTGTTTTCAATGCTTGTCCATATTTGCATATTTCGAAAACGTATCAATAACTGTCAATAGAAATGTATATCTTTTATTTGCTGATGAGTATTGTCGCATTTCTACTAGGTCTGCTTGCCAATGATCATCGATTCCCTTCATGTCTGCTTCCTTTCGAAAAGTGCTGTCTGCAGAATATTTTTAAACAGTTTGTATTTAGTACCAATGCTTTGACCATTTTCCGCATAGACTTCCACCAAGTGGAAATTACTTTTCTCTTTATTCCGCTCATTTGAGGAATGTCCGAACTTGTTAACGGTCCTAAAGATTATAACTCATAGCACACACAAGACACATTATTTATCTATTTTATTATCGAATCTTAAAGAGTCTATATTTGAATTTATATTTTGATTTTCACCGTTAAATAAACTTCTGTATGACTCTATTTGCGAATTAAAATTCGTTTGTAAAGAACTTTCTGATTTTTTCAAGAGTTCTTCCACCTCAATTCTATTTTTATTAATCTCATGAAGAATTGAAAATGATATTTCACTTATTGTATTCTGATCCGACTGATCTTTTCCTTTTACAAGTTTTTCAAAGCTCTCCATTGTTTCTTCTACTTTTCTTTCTAAAAAGACTTTAGTAACTGCATCATTATCTTCCAAGGGCTCACCAACATTCTTAAGACGTTTGTTTGAAAAAATAATGTTATGATCAACATCAAGTATAACACCATCAATTTGTTTTTTTACACTTGATCTTTCTTTTTCATTGCTAGTTGAGAAGAAGTGACCAAACTTGTCAAGAGGCATTTTGATAATACTAAATTATTGATAATCACAGTATTATTTATTTATTCAATAAATAATTTTTGGTTCACGAAGTTCTTCAACTATCGAAACGATTTCATTATTATGATTGGTGTTACCAGCTGCCTGTGAGCCAACTAAAAGTTTAAGTCTATTAACGATCTCATTTGGATCATCACAATATACATAATTTAGCTTAGTTGAACTGAGTGTCATAAAACTTCCACTCTTATGCATAGATTTCTTATTTAGAGGTGTAGACATTGCACTTGGATCATCATTTTTTGAGAAAAGTTTTTTTATTATTTCAGTGTACTTTTTTGAACGATTCCCATCAGGTAGATAATTTTTTCTATGGGCATTGATTTTTGATAAGATTCTCTGATATACATCCAAATCTGTTTCATTATAACCTTTAGGATCTTTCAAGTAAATCAAAGAATATAGTCCAGGAGTAAGATTCCACTTTTCACCAGATTCCAGCTCAATTTTCTTGTCGTAAATAGATATTTTAGAACTCCCCAAACTAATTTGTCCACTTTTTTTAGTAGGTCCAAATGCTTTATCCAACTTTTTCTGACGTTCTAAATCATTTAAACTAAGATTAAAGAACTCATCAGTTATTTCATACGTTTGATTATAGTCTTCATTACTAATTGTATTAGGTTTATTATAACTCTCTTCGCTTGGTGCTAACGATAAATCTTGTGTTTGAAGCTCAGATATTCCTCTTTCCACTGCATCATAATATTCATCAATACTACTAAAGTTTTCACCGCTTTTAATTTCATTCCTACGATTTTATTGTCCTTCTTCCTCTTCTTTTTTTACTTTCATCAAATGATTTGCTATTATATTCCCTCTAACAATTTTTTGAAGAGGTTGTGTTATTGGCTTAAACGTTTCCTCTAATTGATATTCATTTGCGGCTCTACCTAATTTAATGCTTTGAAATTTTCTTTTCAGAGTGTTTCTTGTTTTTGTCAATTCTTTCAGTATATGCTCATTCATTTTTAATTAAAAAACCACCAGATCTAAACCGAAAAACACCTTAACAAGTGGTTTCTGCCTATCTCTCCCTATCTTCAATCATTTAAGAGTAATGATAAAGTTAGAATCACAATCCAGAATCAGGACTTATATGTACTACCGAGCGAGAGTTTTATTAATATTGAGGGCTAACATCTTTGGCTAACAATGTGTCTACTGGAGGTGGTAAACTGAAAAACAATTGCATTAGTTACCTTTCTGATGAGGTTCGATACGAGTTGAATGGAATTGAAATTGATCGAACTAGATTTGTTAGTACTACAACAACCGTAAAAAACTATATTTCTTTGAATAAACCTGAAAGTCGCATGCTTGAGAATTCTGGTTGGTTTAATGGAAACGAAAAACAAGTGGCAACTGATGAATATTTTAATTTCTCTATTCCTATAAAATACCTGCTTGGATTTTATGAAGACTATAACAAAGTGTTATTAAATTGTAAACATGAACTAATACTACTCATAACTAAAAACATAGATAATGTGTATCATAGTAAAATTGGAAGTATTGAGTATAAATTAAATATATCTAATATTACATGGAAAGTACCACATATTACTCTCAGGGATGAGAAGAAATTGCTAATGTTAAATATAACAGTGGAATCTTACTACCACAAGCATTCCGTAGTTGGGATTGTTATCTTAATCCTACACTAGCAGAAGGTAAAACTTGCAGCTAATAGAAAACGCCCCCGTTTCGCTATAATAGCCTTTATACTGGATAATAAATTGATTCAAAATCAATTGCGAAACTTAAAAGTGTACTTGAACTCTGAAACATATCCCTATGATGATATGAATATAAATTTTAATCGTGAACGATTTGCAACTTTGTATGATATGTATGCAAATTTCCAAGTAAGTTACTACATGAAGCAGTCTGAGCCGTTGCTAACATCTAAGGAATTTAAAGAAAAAGCACCGATTATTGTTATAGATCTAACACATCAGAATGAATCTGTTAAAACAGGACCGATCGATATCAGAGTTTCCATCGAGTTGGAGAGTGCAAGCGTGACCATTAACAGGATTAGTTCAGCGCATTGTTTAATTTAATTCGATGGAGAATCAAGTAGTTGTCGACATTCAAGGATTTTTTGGAAATTGCGACTATTTTATATTAAAAGAAATTGCTCTTGTTTATAAGAATGGTTATTACCATGACATTCATTACCTTATAAGACCACCATATGATTTTCTTAGACTAACGAAGAAGGCCCGTAAAACGGCAGTATGGCTAACTAGAAATCAGCACAATCTCTGTTGGAATGATGGAAATTATAGTCAGAAACTATCTTCGTAAGCTTCTCAAGGATATGAGGGTAATCACGAAGGGAGATACAAAGAAAAAGTTTCTTGAAAAGTTTTTAAAGACGTGTGTAATCAACATTGAAGACTTTGGATGCCTACGATTAGATGCGATGAAATTAAATGTTTTCTCTGATTGTGGGTCCCATCAAGATAAAGGTGTATGTGCCCCAAGAAACGCACGAGTTGTATTAGATTTTATTATAATCTATAATTTAAGTATGATGTAAGCCCATTGACTAAATTGAATAAAGCAAAACTCAATATTTATAATCTTATAGATTTTGTAGTTGGTTTATATTTGGGAACATAATGGTGCAATCAAATTTTAATTTTCAAATATTTCAAAATTTGAGCTTTCTAAGATTACAAAGAGTTTAAATAAATTGTTTAGAGCACATTGGTTTGTTATTTTCTTATGTATTCTATAATTTGTGGAAACGTTTTGAAAGTGCCTTAAACTTTGATCTAATTCTAAATCAACTATTTTTGTAGTTAAATATTTACTTAAAAACTGTTTCTTACCTCTACCTCGTACAATAACTGTAGAGAAACTATTTAACGGACTTAATATATCAACAAGGCTTAAATAAGGAATGTTGCCATCACACCAATCCAATCCATCGACATACTGATTGGTTATTTTTATGGTTTTTCTACTTATTTCATCCAGCTCTTTTATATCATAGGGGGCTTGAAGTGAAAGAAATTCGGCATGATTGATCCAGCTTGCATGAAGGCTAATTCCTTTACAAAAATTTGTCAATCGTTTCCAAATATATACGGAAAGTCAAGAAGAACACATGAGCTTCTGTCTATTTTAATCATTTTGCGTCTGAAGTGTATAATGTACTGAGAAGCATGGTCAAGACACTTCACTTTAAATAGCGTCCACAATTCAATTCACAAGTTAGTTTGAGACAACTTTTCAATTGATATGGACACACTTCAGCTAAGAAAATTAAGAAATTCAAGAAAAATTCAAGATCATGAAATAATTTTTGGTTTCGAGTATTTTGTTAACCTACAATTAAAATTAAAGTGTGGCTTTTCAACAACGAGACGATTTACACATATGGTTTGGATGCAGCAGCATAAACGTAATTTCATTGGATTTGGAAAAGCGGAATGGATTCAATTACTGACGTTTAGGGAATATATCCAGCTAAGGCTTGAGCAGTTTGACTTCTTGATGCCTGATGCAATAATTGATAATCCGAAGATTGAGAGCATAAAGTGTCATTTTAAGATTAGAAAATCCGATAAGCAATGCATATTAATTTTAAATCAATATGGAAATAAAATCGAATTTGATAGTGAATCTTGGAGAGCCTTCATAAGATTAGGGATATTTTTCACTTCATTCTTATGTTGGAACACACTGCTTAAAAATCAAACTTGTAATATATATAATAATTATATTATCCCCAAATGTTCAAAAATTGGGAAATATGATGTACAACTTTTAGATTTAGATGCATCTTATGGACATGAAGCAGAAATTGATTTAACTCGCTTATGCTTTGAAATTTCAAGAAAGATGGGAAAAGAAATAAAAAAAGATGTAAACCAGTATAGACAAGTATTACAAAAGAAAGTTACACAAGTATAGGCACTTTATAAATAAAGTAAAATAATTCTTCAGTTGCATTTCTGCTTTTGGAGAATACACAACAGAATGGGTCTAATTTCGAATTTTGGATTTAAAACAAATGTAAGGAAAATTTATGATTTCCTCAAGGAGTTTGAGGATGTAATTTTCCCTGAACATTCTAAATTGTTGGAGGAATACCGAGTATTTTTCTTGGAGTATGAAAACTATCGTCTAATTAAATCAAAATATGGAAAGCACTTGACAGTGTGCTCATGGTCTTCGGATAACGCCAGAGATGGAGTTGATACATGTGCTTGTCACTACTTTGTATCATATAAAAGAAAACTGGATTGTCTTATATTTCAATACACTAATTTAAGAAAGAGGTTAAGCAAAGTGGATAATAATAATAATATACTCTCATAATGTACATGTATCTTAAAATTAAACTATATCAATAAGAATATAAAAATTTTCACATTTGTAAACATTTTATTTATAAACAAATAAAATATATTATGAAAATTAGAAAAAAAAAGTTATTTTATTTAAACATTTTAAACTCTAGCAAGCAAGTATGAGCTCAGCAGATACACAAAGGAACGTAGACCATCATTTCAAATTATTGTGAAATTAACATAATGAGGGTCACTCAAACAGAGTGCAGTGTAAAAAGGGAGGGAACCAAACCACGAAGAAGGTACCAGCACGTGGCAAACGTACGTGCGAAGTACGTACTTAACAGCAGTTTACACCAATAATACTTTAATTATTGTGTGGGAAAATATTCAGGTGTGGTGTTCCTCTGAGTTCTACACATTGACAAAAAGTGACAAAAGAGAAGCGAGGATTACCTTTCCACTGATCATTGCACCCTCAAAACCAATTCATGTACATGCACAGTGCGGCAGCTGCTACATGATCTTCCACTTGATTCTAGCACACAGGTTACAGGTTACACCCCATGCATACAATATCCTCCTTAAAACCACAATAACGTAGGCACACACAAGTGCTGCTGAGCGATCCTCCCCCTCATGTCAACCCACAATGAAAAAAGGGTCAGCCATAAATCTATACCGTTCGATCATAAATGTCTCATATGTGATCCAAAACCACACATTTTTCTAAAAAATGTTGTACACCTGTCGCTCCCCCACCCAAAAGCAATAAATTAACTCCAATAATGAAGCAATTAAAAATCAAAAGCAATAAGCCACTTCCTGTGATAGTAATGTCTTAAATGCAACTATTAGAGTTCTTTTTGAGATTAGAGAAATCAAAAAGGATTCTTTATCCCTAAAATTTTGTATAATACCTGGACTTCACTTTTTCAACCTGGATAATTTCCGCGAAAACCAGGGAGGCCTATTAGCCTACACAGGCTTCCTACGGGGAACACAACCATCCAAATATGAGTTTATGTTAGTGTAAAATATTGAAATCCCAATTTCCACAGGAATTGGTGCAGGCACATTATTCTGACCAATCAGTGTTAAATAATAATTGATAAAGTTTGAAAAAATCGACATTACGGAAGCAACGAAAAGGCACAAGGGTTGGCAGCTCCCCAGCTTCTGTAGCTTTTCATTCGTTTTACCAATTCTAGTTAACCGAACGCTAGTTATTCGTGTATTGAGAAAGTTTAGCATTAGCTTTAAACTTTAAGAGAAACAAACAATCGTTGATAGAAAAGCCTAAGCGTTGTCTTCTAGTCTGAAATAACCTTGCGTTATTATTTTAAAATAATCCTATCTGAAAGCTGATTGCACAAACATTTGGTGACCGCGGCGTAATTCTTTCTTTCTCGTGTATAATTGTGCATTTAAACGTTAATGATTAAAACATAAAGTGCGTTCAATAAAAACAAAAGCATAAACCAATAAGACATTAGTGATTTAATTTGTAAGCCACTATAATTTGAGCAGTCAGCCAAAGGTGCATAAATCAGACAGTACGAAAAGTGCAAAAGATCCACATAATTATCGTTCTGCTCTGCTTCGTTTGAACTTTTGTGAGCTTGTTTCGTTTTGTGGGTACATACGCAGCCGTGCGTGGCCGATACATAGAAGCCGTTCGTAGTCGATGCATTTCTTCTGTCGTGTTACTTTGTGCATTTGGTAGCAATTTTGTTTTTGCATTAAATATAATATGCACATATCTCGTTTCATAAGCGCAAGGCGGAATCCATTTATAACGCTACAGAGGCTAGACATTTTTTGTTTCTGGTGTCGCTGATAAATTCGGCTGATTCGATTCAAATTAAGTTAAACTTGAAACTACTAAACAAAACGGAAGTTTCATTTAACATGGAACGTCTTGACTACGATGAAATAGGCAGTTAGTTAAGCAGAAACTTTCAGACTCTGTTTGTGACAGTGGGATTTCGGTTGAAAATGCAGCTTGATGTTCGAATCGCGTCCTTTATCGTCAAAATTTCGACATATTGAGTCGGTCGCTGATCGCTCAATTCCTATATACGTGGATCGCTTTCATCGACTGTGCTTACCAGAGTTCAAGCTGACTCCATTTTCCGACGGGTACAGGGAATATGCAAACTTCGTATCCATGTTTAACTCAATTTTCGACAAAGAAACTGAGTCTATTGATATTGAAAAGCTTCAGCTTTGGGCCCTGTACGTTCGATAGAAATATTCAGTGTAATGGTATGGTTCAGGGACCTTATTAGAAATGTTGCTGAGCTCTCAAAAGGAAAGAAGCAGCAATTCAAAAAATTCGAAAAGAAAAGCTTTTTTTGCTTCTTATTAAAGATCTGGCGGAGGCAGGCTGCAGCTTTTTCGTCTCGTGGTTTTATCAAAAGAAGTCCGCATCCTGCACGTCGGTTAGCTCGCCGATTGCTAAACGTGCGAGGTTAAATCCACGCGCCATCCAAGACAAAGAAAAAATGTGGTGAAAAATGCACACAAGTGTAAAAAAAAAAACTGCGAAACCAAAATAAACCAATGCACCCCGCGCCGCGCTCTTGGTAAACTATTATACCATACCAGGCCTGGCCACGACCACCAGCACTGGAAAAGACCGAGACAACTCCACCTTGGAGGCCATCGCGGACACCGATATACCAAGTTTTGCCTTATTATATATAAATTATAAGATATGTGCCACAACATGCATGGCCAAATTCGTCCACATTTTTTTCTTAACGCACTTTGGATTAAAGCCCAAATCACCCCCACACCAGCGAAACGTGTGTTGTCGTAGTCGCTTCAGGTGTGAGGGTGAAAATCCGCCCAATTAAACAATCATTGGAATTAAATTTGGCGCCCTCCCGCCGACGTGCCATCACTGAGTATTCCTTATTGGGACATAATTGTCATCTGGAGTACGGGCGCCCATTGGCAAAACTCTCTCCGCAAGTTCGGCCGCCCAGCTGCGTTTGGGCAAAGCTTAAGGCCGAAGCGTGTAGTACGAACAGCTGTTTTTATTGCCAGCCTAGAGAGCACACTGACCAGCGAAGTACAATGGCTGGGATAATTGTCGCCCACTTGTGCTATTTTTGGCTAATTCGGTGATCACTGCTATTATAAATTCCGTACACAGTGATGTCGGGGTATTTACGCACACCGTTTAGCAATAATTGTTCTAAGAAGTCAATTTTTTTTGATTGAAGTTCTTAATTGACAGTTTTAATTGAATTATTAGAACTTAATTTTCCTAATTAATATTTTAAATGAAGTTTTGTCATTAATTTGAATAATTCATTTTTTTAATTAAACACAGGAAATGTTTGGCTGCATGGTCATACACATGCTGCTACAAAAACTGGATATCTGTGGCTCGTCTGTATCATACCATGATGCACTTTGATGACATCAGCTGACTGACCATTTTACCATCGACCTCTGCTTCTCTTGATGCACATGAATATTCATCAGAACGCCACGGCGATCATTCTCGATTACTTCAATTTATTCCGTGCTGAGGTTTACTAGATTCGAAATATCAGCTGCAATTAAAATGGAAACTCGATCTACAGGTCATACGGTGGAAATTTGCTTTAAGTCGCAAATGTCGGATAATGCCGCTTCACTCACAAGTTTGATCTCACACTCAGCTTACTAGGTAGCAAAAGCACCCACCCCATTTTCCCTGATTACATTAGTACATTACATTAGAACATTACATAAGTACATTACACTAGTGCATTTAATTAGTGCATTACATTATTACAATACATAAGTATATTACATTGGAATATTACATTAGTAAATTACATTAGTACTTTAGAACGGTACAATAAAATGTTATAGAATAGTCATTAATAAGTAGGTTAAAAGGCTGGACCCAGGTGATTACCCTGGGGTTCCCCAGAGGTGACTACGATAGGTGTAGAAAGTCATGTTTTTAATACAACTATTAGAGTTATTTTTGAGCTAATTAGAGAAATCAAAAAGGATTCTTTATCCCTAAAATTTTTTATAATACCTGGACTTCACTTTTTCAACCTGGCTAATTTCCGCGAAAACCAGGGAGGCCTATTGGCCTACACGGGCTTCCTATGAGGAACACAACCATCCAAATATAAGTTTATGTTCGTATAAGATATTGGAATCCCAATATCCACAGGAATTGGTGCAGGCACATAATTCTGATCAATTCTGATCAGTGTTAAATAATAATTGATTAAGTTTGAAAAAATCTGCTTTACGGAAGCAACGAAAAGGAACAAGAGTTGGCAGCTCCCCAGCTTCTGTAGGTTTTCATTCTTTTTACCAACTCTAGTTGACCGAACGCTAATTATTCGTGGACTGAGGAAATTTAGCATTAGCTTTAAACTTTAAGACAAACAAACAATCGTTGATAGCAAAGCCTAAGAGTTGGCTTCTAGTCTGAATATATTTGAATGTATCGTAGTGGAAATAACATTGCGTTATTATTTGAAAATAAGCCTATCCGAAAGGTGATTGCGCAAACATTTGGTGACCCCGACGTAATTCTTTCTTTTTTTTGTAATTAAACGTTAATAATTAAAACATAAATTGCATTCAATAATAAAAAGCACAAACCAATAAGACATTAGTGATTTAATTTGTAAGCAACTATAATTTGAGCAGCCAGCCAAAGGTGCATAAATCAGACAATACGAAAAGTGTAAAAATCCACGTAATTGTCGTTCTGCTCTGCTTCGTTTTAACTTTTGTGAGCTTGTTTCGTTTTGTGGGTACATACGCAGCCGTGCGTGGCCGATACATAGAAGCCGTTCGTAGTCGATGTATTTCTTCTGTCGTGTTACTTTGTGCATTTGGTAGCAATTTTGTTTTTGCATTAAGTATAATATGCACATATCTCGTTTTATAAGCGCAAGGCGGAATCAATTTATAACGCTACAGAGGCTAGACATTGTTTGTTGCCGGTGTCGCTGATAAATTCGGCTGTTTCGGTTCAAATTAAGTTAAACTTGAAACTACTAAACAAAACGGAAGCTTCATTTAACATGGAACGTCTTGACTAAGATGAAATAGGCAGTTAGTTAAGCAGAAACTTTCAGACTCTGTTTGTGTCAGTGGGATTTCGGTTGAAAAGGCAGCTTGATGTTCGAATCGCGTCCCTTATCGTCAAAATTTCGACATATTGAGTCGGTCGCTGATCGCTCAATTCCTATATATGTTGATCGCTTTCATCGACTGTGCTTATCAGAGTTCAAGCTGACTCCATTTTCCGGCGGGCACACGGAATGTGCAAACTTCGTATCCATGTTTAACTCAATTTTTGACAACGAAACTGAGCTTATTGATATTGAAAAGCTTCAGCTTTGGGCCCTGTACGTTCGATAGAAATATTCAGTGTAATGGTATGGTTCAGGGACCTTATGAGAAATGTTGCTGAGCTCTCGAAAGGAAAGAAGCAGCAATTCAAAAAATTCGAAAAGAAAAGCTTTTTTTGCTACTTATTAAAGATCTTTTCGTCTCGTGGTTTTATCAAAAGAAGTCCGCATCCTGCACGTCGGTTAGCTCGCCGATTGCTTAACATGCGAGGTTAAATCCACGCGCTTTCCAAGACAAAGAAAAAATGTGGTGAAAATTGCGCACAAGTGCGCAAAAAAAACTGTGAAACCCAAATAAACCAATGCACCCCGCGCCGCGCTCTTGGTAAACTATTATACCATACCAGGCCTGGCCACGACCACCAGCACTGGAAAAGACCGAGACAACTCCACCTTGGAGGCCATCGCGGACACCGATATACCAAGTTTTGCCTTATTATATATACATTTTAAGATATGTGCCGCAGCATGCATGGCCGAATTCGTCCGAATCTTTTTCTTAGCGCCAGCGAAACGTGTGTTGGCGTAGTCGCTCTTGCGCAAAGCTTAAAGCGGAAGCGTGTGTAGTACGAACAGCTGTTTTTATTGCCAGCCTAGAGAGCACACTGACCAGCGAAGTACAGTGGCTGGGATAATTGTCGCCCACTTCTACTATTTTTGGCTTATTCAGTGATCACTGCTATTTTAATTCCGTAGACAGTGATGTCGGGGTATTTACGCACACCGTTTAGCAATAATTGATCTAACAAGTAAATTTTTTTTGATTGAATTTTTTAATTGACAGTTTTAATTGAATTATTAGAACTTAATTTTTCTAATTAATTTTTTAAGTGAAGTTTTGTCATTAATTTGAATAATTCATTTTTTTAATTAAACACAGGAAATGTTTGGCTGCATGGTCATACACATGCTGCTACAAAAACTGGATATCTGTGGCTCGTCTGTGGCCATGATGCACTTTGATGACATCAGCTGACCGACCATTTTACCATCGACCTCTGCTTCTCTTGCTGCACACGAATATTCACCAGAACGCCACGGCGATCATTCTCGATTACTTCAATTTATTCCGTGCATAGCTTTACTAGATTCAAACTATCACTTGCATCTGGTCACCCCACATTTAGGACAGCAGCTGCACTTAAAATGGAAACTCGATCTACAGGTCATACTGTGAAAATTTGCTTTAAGTCGCAAATGTCGGATAATGCCGCTTCACTCACAAGTTTGGTCTCACCCACCCAGCTTACTAGGTAGCAAAAGCACCCACCCTATTTTCCCAGATTACATTAGTACATTACATTAGAACATTACATAAGTACATTACATTAGTACATTTAATTAGTGCGTTACATTAATACAATACATAAGTACACTACATTGGAATATTACATTAGTAAATTACATTAGTACTTTAGGGCGGCGCAATAAAATGTTACAGAATAGTCATTAATAAATAGGTAAAAACGCTGGTGATTACCCTGGGGTACCCCAGAGGTGACTAGGATAGGTATAGAAAGTAATGTTTTGAATACAACTTTTTGAATTCTTTTTGAGCTAACGAGAGTTATCAAAAAGGATTCTTAATCCATAAAATATTTTACAATACCTGGACTTCAATTTTTCAACCTGGCTACTTATTTGAAAATAAGCCTATCCAAAAGGTGATTGCGCAAACATTTGGTGGTCCCGACGTAATTCTTTCTTTTTCTTGTAATTAAACGTTAATAATTAAAACATAAATTGCATTCAATAATAAAAAGCACAAACCAATAAGACATTAGTGATTTAATTTGTAAGCAACTATAATTTGAGCAGCCAGCCAAAGGTGCATAAATCAGACAATACGAAAAGTGTAAAAATCCACATAATTGTCGTTCTGCTCTGCTTCGTTCGAACTTTTGTGAGCTTGTTTCGTTTTGTGGGTACATACGCAGCCGTGCGTGGCCGATACATAGAAGCCGTTCGTAGTCGATGCATTTCTTCTGTCGTGTTACTTTGTGAATTTGGTAGCAATTTTGTTTTTGCATTAAGTATAATATGCACATATCTCGTTTTATAAGCGCAAGGCGGAATCAATTTATAACGCTACAGAGGCTAGACATTGTTTGTTTCTGGTGTCGCTGATAAATTCGGCTGTTTCGGTTCAAATTAAGTTAAACTTGAAACTACTAAACAAAACGGAAGCTTCATTTAACATGGAACGTCTTGACTAAGATGAAATAGGCAGTTAGTTAAGCAGAAACTTTCAGACTCTGTTTGTGTCAGTGGGATTTCGGTTGAAAAGGCAGCTTGATGTTCGAATCGCGTCCCTTATCGTCAAAATTTCGACATATTGAGTCGGTCGCTGATCGCTCAATTCCTATATATGTTGATCGCTTTCATCGACTGTGCTTATCAGAGTTCAAGCTGACTCCATTTTCCGGCGGGCACACGGAATGTGCAAACTTCGTATCCATGTTTAACTCAATTTTTGACAACGAAACTGAGCTTATTGATATTGAAAAGCTTCAGCTTTGGGCCCTGTACGTTCGACAGAAATATTTGGTGTAATGGTCACCGTTTTGGGAATTGCTAATTTTAAAATTTTACCGCATTTTTTGTTCGATAATAACGATTTCAGGCGATCAAATTTGAATAAGTTTCGTAGCACCCAGCCTTCAGGGACCTTATTAGAAATGATGCTGAGCTCGGTCTGTTGGCTCTCAAAAGGAAAGAAGCAGCAATTCAAAAAATTCGAAAACGCAATGCTTTTTTTGCTACTTATAAAAGATCTGGCGGAGGCAGGCTGCAGCTTTTTCGACTCGTGGTTTTATCAAAAGAAGTCCGCATCCTGCACGTCGGTAAGCTCGCCGATTGCTAAACGTGTGGGGTTAAATCCACGCGCCTTCCAAGACAAAGAAAAAATGTGGTGAAAATTGCGCACAAGTGCGCAAAAAAAACTGTGAAACCCAAATAAACCAATGCACCCCGCGCCGCGCTCTTGGTAAACTATTATACCATACCAGGCCTGGCCACGACCACCAGCACTGGAAAAGACCGAGACAACTCCACCTTGGAGGCCATCGCGGACACCGATATACCAAGTTTTGCCTTATTATATATAAATTTTAAGATATGTGCCGCAACATGCATGGCCGAATTCGTCCAAATCTTTTTCTTAGCGCCAGCGAAACGTGTGTTGGCGTAGTCGCTCTTGCGCAAAGCTTAAAGCGGAAGCGTGTGTAGGACGAACAGCTGTTTTTATTGCCAGCCTAGAGAGCACACTGACCAGCGAAGTACAGTGGCTGGGATAATTGTCGCCCACTTCTACTATTTTTGGCTTATTCAGTGATCACTGCTATTTTAATTCCGTAGACAGTGATGTCGGGGTATTTACGCACACCGTTTAGCAATAATTGATCTAACAAGTAAATTTTTTTTGATTGAATTTTTTAATTGACAGTTTTAATTGAATTATTAGAACTTAATTTTTCTAATTAATTTTTTAAGTGAAGTTTTGTCATTAATTTGAATAATTCATTTTTTTAATTAAACACAGGAAATGTTTGGCTGCATGGTCATACACATGCTGCTACAAAAACTGGATATCTGTGGCTCGTCTGTGGCCATGATGCACTTTGATGACATCAGCTGACCGACCATTTTACCATCGACTTCTGCTTCTCTTGCTGCACACGAATATTCACCAGAACGCCACGGCGATCATTCTCGATTACTTCAATTTATTCCGTGCATAGCTTTACTAGATTCAAACTATCACTTGCATCTGGTCACCCCACATTTAGGACAGCAGCTGCACTTAAAATGGAAACTCGATCTACAGGTCATACTGTGAAAATTTGCTTTAAGTCGCAAATGTCGGATAATGCCGCTTCACTCACAAGTTTGGTCTCACCCACCCAGCTTACTAGGTAGCAAAAGCACCCACCCTATTTTCCCTGATTACATTAGTACATTACATTAGAACATTACATAAGTACATTACATTAGTACATTTAATTAGTGCGTTACATTAATACAATACATAAGTACACTAGATTGGAATATTACATTAGTAAATTACATTAGTACTTTAGGGCGGCGCAATAAAATGTTACAGAATAGTCATTAATAAATAGGTAAAAAAGCTGGTGATTACCCTGGGGTACCCCAGAGGTGACTAGGATAGGTATAGAAAGTAATGTTTTGAATACAACTTTTTGAATTCTTTTTGAGCTAACGAGAGTTATCAAAAAGGATTCTTAATCCATAAAATATTTTACAATACCTGGACTTCAATTTTTCAACCTGGCTACTTATTTGAAAATAAGCCTATCCAAAAGGTGATTGCGCAAACATTTGGTGGTCCCGACGTAATTCTTTCTTTTTCTTGTAATTAAACGTTAATAATTAAAACATAAATTGCATTCAATAATAAAAAGCACAAACCAATAAGACATTAGTGATTTAATTTGTAAGCAACTATAATTTGAGCAGCCAGCCAAAGGTGCATAAATCAGACAATACGAAAAGTGTAAAAATCCGTGCGTGGCCGATACATAGAAGCCGTTCGTAGTCGATGCATTTCTTCTGTCGTGTTATTTTGTGCATTTGGTAGCAATTTTGTTTTTGCATTAAGTATAATATACACATATCTTGTTTTATAAGCGCAAGGCGGAATCGACTTATAACGCTACAGAGGCTAGAGGCTATTTTTTGTTGTCGGTGTCGCTGATAAATTCGGCTGTTTCGGTTCAAATTAAGTTAAACTTGGAACTACTAAACAAAACGGAAGCTTCATTTAACATGGAGCGTCTTGACTACGATGAAATAGTCAGTTAATTAAGCAGAAACTTTGCGTCAGTGGGATTTCAGTTAAAAAGGCAGCTTGAAATGCTCGAATCGCGTCCCTTATCATCAAAATTTCGACATATTGAGTCGGTCGCTGATCGCTCACCTCGTATATATGTTGATCGCTTTCATCGACTGTGCTTAACAGAGCTCAAGCTGACTACGTTTTCCGGCGGGTACAGGGAATATGCAAACTTCGTATCCATGTTTAACTCAATTTTCGACAACGAAACTGAGCTTATTGATAATGAAAAGCTTCAGATTTGGGCCCTGTACGTTCGACAGAAATATTTGGTGTAATGGTCACCGTTTTGGGAATTGCTAATTTTAAAATTTTACCGCATTTTTTGTTCGATAATAACGATTTCAGGCGATCAAATTTGAATAAGTTTCGTAGCACCCAGCCTTCAGGGACCTTATTAGAAATGTTGCTGAGCTCGGTCTGTTGGCTCTCAAAAGGAAAGAAGCAGCAATTCAAAAAATTCGAAAACGCAATGCTTTTTTTGCTACTTATAAAAGATCTGGCGGAGGCAGGCTGCAGCTTTTTCGACTCGTCGTTTTATCAAAAGAAGTCCGCATCCTGCACGTCGGTAAGCTCGCCGATTGCTAAACGTGTGGGGTTAAATCCACGCGCCTTCCAAGACAAAAAAAAAATGTGGTGAAAAATGCGCACAAGTGCAAAAAAGAACTGTGAAACCCAAATAAACGAATGCACCCCGTGCTGCGCGCTTGGTACATTATTAAACCATACCAGGCCAGGCCATGACCACCAGCACTGGAAAAGACCGAGACAACTCCACCTTGGAGGCCATCGCGGACACCGATATTACAAGTTTTGCCTTATTATATATAAATTATAAGATATGTGCCGCAACATGCATGGACAAATTCGTCCACATTTTTTTCTTAACGCACTTTGGATTAAAGCCCAAATCACCCCCACACCAGCGAAACGTGTGTTGTCGCAGTCGCTTCAGGTGTGAGGGTGAAAATCCGCCCAATTAAACAATTATTGGAATTAAATTTGGCGCCCTCCCCCCGACGTGCCATCCCTGGGACAATTGGGACATAATTGCCATCTAGAGTACGGGCACGCATTGGCAAAACTCTCTCCGCAAGTTCGATCGTCTAGCTGCGTTTGCGCAAACCTTCAGGCCGAAGCGTGTGCAGTGCGAACAGCCGTTTTTATTGCCAGCCTAGAGAGCACACTGACCAGCGAGGTACAGTGGCTGGGATAATTGTTCGTCCGCTTGTGCTATTTTTGGCTAATTCAGTGATCACTGGTATTATAAATTCCGTACACAGTGCTGTCGGGATATTTACACACACATTTTGCCAATAATTGTTCTAACAAGTAAATGTGTCAAAAATAAATAATAATGTTTTTTCTTTCATTTGAAGAATTAAAATTAAATATTGAATAGAAATTTTTATTATTAAAGTTTATTTTATTAATTTTTATAACTAAGGTTTTTAATTAAAACATTTGATAATTAATTTTTATGATTGCATTTTTTAATTGACAGTATTAATTGAATTATTAGAACTTAATTTTTCTAATTAATTTTTAAATGAAGTTTTGTCATTAATTTGAATAATTAATTTTTTTAATTAAAATTTTTATAAATTTAAATTTTAATTCATTAAGTATTATAATTAATTTTTTTTGATTAACATTTCTTACGTTTTAGTTTTAATTAATTAATTTTTATAATTAAAAATTTAAAAAATTCTTCGAGGAGTATCGTCTCCCCATGTATTTTCAGATGGAGTCGTAAATAATAGAGCTATGTTGTCCCTACTGAGACTTAGCAAAAACCCACCCCCTCCTGAAAGATCTACGACCCAGAGGGTTCCGCCCACTTTGTCCCTCAGGAATAAACGTTCTCCAAATAAGAACAGAAAGAGTTTTCAGAAAAAGTTAGCTCGCATATGCGTGCACTTGAATCGTTGGGAAGCGCACATGAAATGTTTTGGCTGCATGGTAATACACGTGCTGCTGAAAAAACTGGATATCTGTGGGCCGTCTGTGTCAATAGGCATCATACCATGATGACATCAGCTGACTGACCATTTGTCCATCAGCCTCAGCTTCTCTTGCTGGACACGAAGGTTCATCAGAAGTTTTGCTAGTGGCCCCGGCGATTATCCTCGATCATTCCGATTTATTCGTGCCGAGCTTTACTACACCCCACGTTTGGCGTTTAGTTACAAGGTTGGGTCAATTTTTGAGTTGTCTATCCTCTGTATATTGAACATTGCAAATATTTTATTACACATCATTGTATCTTGAAGGAGGACAGCGCGACGTATTTATGGCCGGATCTGTCATTCAGTCAAAACTGTTCAACACCTTGTTTAAATTTCGTGGGACCCACCTACAGCAAATCTTTTGGTCACGGTGGCGGGAGGAGTATCTCACACTCCCCCAGCAGCGTACCAAATGGAGATCTCCAGCTCGTCCTATTCAAGTGGATGACGTAGTCCTCGTTAAGGACGAGAATCGGCATCCCATGAGCTGGCCACTCTCCAGAGTGCTTGCTTTAATTCCAGGCAGAGATGGCATTGCTCGAGTTGCTGACTTGAAGACGCCGAAAGGAGTTATCAGTAGAGCCGTCAACAAGATGTGTTTCCTGCCTATTGTCGATTCTGTTGAAAAAATAGCGTTTCAACGGGGGGAGTATCCTGACAGCAGCAGCAACAAAGTTACAATCACATTAATTATCTATATATATTGAATTTGTCGCCTGTGTGGCTTAACATAAATAGTTGTTGTAATTGTATACTCTGTAAAGCGTTGTCTAGCTGCAGCAGCCAGCCTTTAGCTCTCTTTGTGCAGCGCTCTCTCCCTCTCTCTCTCTCTCGAAAAAGGGCGTTCGCTAAGCCGCCGTCTTTTGCAGCTTGCTATTCGTTTATGGCTACTTTTTTAGCTATTGGCTTCAAACTTTAAATAGGCAAAAACAAAGTTTTGTTAAAAAGACTAAGCTCTGGCTTCTTGTTGCAAATGTGACCCTATTGTATGCAATGCAACAATCTGGCAACTCTTATTTAGCTTATCTAAAGTTTTGCATTGTTCCTTTATTCGTATGTACTCAAATATTAATTTCACAATAGCATGTAATACACTCCGTTTTAGACTGCCGAATGAGTCGCGTCGTTAGACAAATAAAAACTATGATTGCAGAATGTCGTTTGTATACGCTGTGAAACTGTGCCATCGGATCTAACGAATCCAACAGATTATGGGCCGACAATAAATAGTGTAGCTGTGAAAAATGGCAGGCGCATTTATTAAGATTGGGTCACTGTGTGCGGAGAAGTATGACACGTGAAAACTGCGGATATGGCAATATATTGCTGTATGCTGTATGGAAAACATACGATGAGAGACGCGCGCGGACTTATTATTGTCGATTCGCCCATTGGAATTGGCTATAATTGAAGATTGTAATTCGGCAAAAGAATACTGGTTAAAATTGCAGGGGACATTTCAATCAAAAGGGGCCAGTGCGAAAAGCAAGCCTGCTGAAACGAGTGGCATTGTCGAGAATGAACGAGGGCGCTTGAGCGCGCCAGCATGTAAATTAATTTTTCGACGCAGTGAATAAATTGAAAGAAATAGGTGTCGCGATTGGAAATAATTTGTTAGTAATCTTATTGCTATATAGTCTGCCTGACTCTTATGAAATATTCAGATGTGCGATGGAAGCACGAGATGACTTGCTCCATCCCGATGTGCTTCGCGCCAAAATTTTCGAAGAGTCAGAAGCGCGTGAAAATAAAGAGAATCGTGAAGAACGAAACGCAATTTTCGCTAATCGTCGGAAAGATGTGTAAAGAAATAGCAAAGAAAGGAAAAGCGATAAAGTGCAGCTTGAAGACAGAAAATGTTTCAGCTGCGGCAATATTGGACATTTCGCACGAAATTTTCGAAGCAACTGAAAGAAGAATATGAAAAGCAATACAAACGAACAGAATAGTGCGGGTACATCAGAAAACGGCGAACTTTCGCTAAACGCGCTAGAGATTGCCTTTTCTACCGATAAGAAAAACGGCTTGTGGTTGCACGGCCCACATGAGTTCAATTAGAGCATGTTCACCGATATTGCAAAAGTCAAAAAGACTTTACATTTGGCCAATAATAAGACCACACGGATAAGTGGTAATGCTAAAATCGCAGTTAAGAAACAGAACCCATACTATAATTTTCATAGCAAAAAAAAAAGAAAGAATTTAATTTTATTTAGTTTTTCATTTATTTTTTGTGCTGTACTCAAACAATCGATTTCCGCGTCGCATCTCTTCAATCAGTGTGATTTCTGCGTGTGCCGCCACCACTCTGCTATAGTGCGTGTGCTTGGTGGCCGCCTATTCAACCAACATGAGCGACATCTCCCACACCTCCACTGACGGCGATGCGCCAGATACTGCACTTTCATGGTGATCGCTTTCTCTTGCCTGGTAGACCAGCGAACACCGCTATAATATGCGGTCTCGCCCGGCGAGCAGTAACAGCAAGAAGAACAACAACGCCAACAACGCAAACATAATGGCAAATACTAATCCCAAGAGCTATGACTATTACATCAACAAGAACACCGTCAACAACAAAAACAATGTCCACAAAAACATTCAAAACACAATGCGTCACAAACGTCAACAATTTCAACTGCAACAACGCCAACAAAAATAGGAAAATTGCAATAGTTGAAGATGAAATTGACTTGGATGTAGTGCCACCTACTTCTGCTGGAGCTCGTGCAGCACCACAAGCGCTCGAGGATCTGCTGTCAGATTCTGAGGCAGATGTCGAGTAGGTCGATATGGAAGAGATGGTCCGCCGAGTGCGTCTACTCGTAATGAAGTTACTCACGATGAGGACCCAAATCCAATCACTACCGCTGAGATACGCGATTGCTCTCTATCAAACGCACCAAATTTTGACACTGTTGAAATTTGGCCAACAAGCCTCCCCCACTTATTGCTGAGGGTATCTCTAACGTTGTTGGACTGCTGGAAGCATTAAATGTTGTCAGGCTGCCTGACAGCTTTATGCTCAAATGCAGTGGTGGCACAGTAATGCCAAGTGGTATTGACACTTACAGGGTAACAAAGAGATTGTTTACGGATAAGCGAATCCCGTTTCATTCGTACCAATTAAAGGAGGATAGAGATTTCCGCATGGAGATCAGGGGACTACATCCATCCCTGCAGAAAATTGATCGCATCAGAGATGAACTGGCCAGATTTGGGCACGCAGTGCGTGGTGTCCAAACTATCATCAGTCGCGTTGCCAGGAAGGAGCTGAATCTGTGTTATTTGGAGTTGGAGTTGGCTGCAAATAACAAAGTGATATACAATCTACGCTCCATCTCACAAGTGCGCATTTCAATGGAATGCCCTGACCGCCATATGGACATCCACCACTGCCACCGTTGCCAGGAATTCGGCCATACAATGAAGTAATGCCAAAAGCAACATCGCTGCGTGAAGTGCAGCAGCAACCCCAACAGCAACAGCACATACCGCAAGAACGGGAACAGCAACTACGACATCAACAACAATACCAGCAGCCACAGCGCCAGCAACATCCGCAGCCCCCACAGCAGCAGTCTTATGTCAAAATTCGACAAGTTGAGTGAGACACATATGGCCATGATGAGCCTGGCGTGTGGAACGCCAATGGCCTTGCAAATAACGCCGATGAGTTGGAGTTATTTATTCAACGCCATCAAATAGATGTAATGTTGGTCTGCGAGACTCACTACTGCTCCAGATCGCACTACAGGCTGCCAGGCTACGATATTCACCTTGCCAATCATCCTTCGGATCGCATGCGTGGCGGAGAAACAGTGATTATAAAATCTTCACTGCAACATCATGCGCTGACTTCATTAATTTGGCTATGCGTACAATGTGCTGTCGTTAAAGTCTCCAGTGATCAAGGTGAGGTAGCCCTAGCGGCTGCCTATTATCCACCACGTTGTGTGCGGGAAATAGAAAACTTTAAGTGTCTCTTCCAAGAGCTTGGCCCCAAGTTCCTGATTGCTGGTGACTGGAATGCTCAACACAATCTCTGGGGTGCAGCCTCCAACCTCCAAGTACTTGCCGCAGGAGGTGCAACGCACTACTCGTACGGCAACCATAGGCCATCAACAATTGACTTTACTGTGTACGCTGGGATCCGGTCAGACCGTCTTGGTATATCCGAGCGAATTGAGCTTAACTCCGATAACATCCATTTGATCGTTGAGTACAGTGTGAGTGGCTGCAACTCTGAATGCTCCCAAGACAGCAGCTTGTCAACTTCAACATGGAGCTGAGTTAATTTAGCTGAGTAATATTAACGTGGCGGCGGAATACTCCATGCTTGGCCAACTACCTTGTTCGTCTCCCAGTCGAGGTCAGCCTCTTTCAAAACCAGAGGTTCTGGATTTAGTAAGGCACAAGAGAGCACTGCGTCGTCAATATATGCGCTCACGCATTCCGTTGTATCTAAGGGACTTTTGGCGGGCTGCGCACGAGCTGCGAAAGATGCTGTTTGACATTAAGAGCAAATATTTCCAGGATATGCTTCGCAATGTCGATCCCTATTAGAATCATGGATTCAATTTGTGGAACGCAACGCGTTGTGTCAAGCGGCAGCCACTCAGGCAGATCCCAATTATGCGACCGGACAACACTTGTTGTCGATCGGATGCAGAGATTGCATCGGCGTTTGCGGATGAGCTGGAAGGTCGCTTCACGCCTTTTGCACTTGCATCCCCAGCCAGATACAGGATACTGAGACATTTTTAAATGCAGATCTCGATCATGTACAACCGATCACACCTATCGCCCCTAGGGAGGTCCGCTTACAGATTGGCAGGCTTAAGTCCACTAAGGCCCCTGGCTATGATGGCATTGACGGCAGAGTTGCTAAGGTCCTCCCAGAGAAGGGAGTAATGTTCTTCGGGCTACTTTTTAACTCGATGGTTCACATCCACCACTTCCTCACTCTGTTAAAGTGCGCTGTGATTGCGATGATTCCGAAACTTGGCAAGCCGGATAATCTTGTCTCATCATATCGACCGATAAGCTTGCTGTCCACTTTCTCCAAGATATTTGAAAAAATATTTCTGCGAAGATTATCGGCAGTAAGTGGCTTCCAGAGTATCATTCCTGATCGTCAGTTTGGATTCAGGCATCACCATGGTACATCAGAGCAAGTTCATCGAGTAGTACAGCATGTCCTCCAGGCTTTGGAAAATAAGCAGTACAGCTCTGCGGTCTTTCTGGATATCCAGCAGCCATTTTATCGCATATGGCATGATGGCCTGCTTTTTAAGCTTAACTCCCTGTTACCATCGGCGCAGTATTAACTGCTCAGGTCTTACCTGCTTGGCCGTTCTTTTATGGTTGAAGTTAGGGGCGAGCGATCAAACATCCGCAGCATTAAAATGGGTGTACCGCAGGGTAGTGTCCTTGGGCCTACCTTGTACACATTGTACACCGCGGACTTGCCGATCCCAGTAGCAAGAAACACGCTGCTTGCCACATACGCGGATGACACTGTGTTCCTTGCTAACTCCACCACTGCTTGGAGAGCAGCTGCGGGTACGCAGAGGTTCTTGGATGGCTTTAGTACTTGGGCCAACCGGTGGAACATCTGCGTCAATGGGAGCAAGTCTCAGCACTGCACGTTTCCGCTCATAAATGGTAACTATCCAAATGGTCGACTCAACAACATGGTCATACCTCAGCAGAACCATGTTCGCTACCTGGTATGTATCTGGACAGGAAACTTACCTGGTGCAAACATATCCAGATCACGGCAGCAGCGTGTAGATAAAAAAAAACGAGACTCAGCAACGAAACTGGTGGCTGAGGCCATCTAGTGAACTCAGCTTGACCAACAAGCTGCTGGTGTACAGGAGCATCATCGAGCCCACATGGACATATGGGATTCCATTTTGGGGCACAGCTGCAAAATCTTGGATAAACCAAATTCAAGTCTTGCAGAACAAGGTGCTCAAAGACATCTGGTGCTCCACCATACGTGAGTAACAGGACGCTGCACAATGACTTCGGTCTACCGACAGTCACACAACAAATTAACCGACATACGAGTCGGTATAATGACCGGTTGCACAACCCCGTCAACCCTTTGGCTTGCACACTTGGGTCAAATACGACACGCAGGAGGTTGAAGCACCTCCACACCAGCGACCTCTGGACTGTTGGGGGTTTTGGTTTTGAAGGTAATTTTCGGAAAAATTAAGCACTTGTTATGAAAAATAACGAAGTTTGGCTATGTGCACAAAGGTACGGTATTTTGTATTACTTGAATGGCGAAGAGCATCTACTGAATAGTGTAATGTATGGTGGTCAAAACGACCTTGATCTGTGGCATCATAGAATGGGACATCTGAATGAAAGCGATTTGAAATGTATGGCTAAAAGTGGTAAAGCCTACAGATGACTATTCGCGCTATTGTGAAGTTCACTTTCTTAAACAGAAGTCGGAGTTATTTGAAGGTTTTAAAGTATATAAAACTACAGCAGAGAACTTCACGGTGTAGTGTTGTACAATATGCACACTAATATTAACAAAAAAATGAGAACATTCGCACTGGTAACGTGTTTTTGGGACGCGACTTTAACAACGATCAGCCTGTAAGCACACACGATAATGATGCGTTGGCCGAACCATTCACAGCCCTTTGTGACCTAATTAGCAACTCTAATCGGGGACCTAATTAGCAACTCTGAATTAGAGCATCTGTGTGTAGCGACGCCCACACTGGTTGGTTCCGGCCAATGCATTTCCCTTCTGCAATTGACGACGTGTGCAACAATTTTCTTATTGAAAAATAACGTGGCGGCATCGGCATATTAAAGTTCGTTTTATTGATATTAATTGAAAGAAACTGATATTTAAAACTGTGAAAAGTGCGTTCCCACCAATATTATAGAAATTGTGTAAATATATTATAAAAACACGACATAGCATATGACTTAAACGATTTTTTGGTGTACAGGCGTCTTCCCGAAATGTGGCGTCTGCCATAAGCAGATTGTGCCAGGGCGGCGACACCAATCATTCAAATTGTGATCACTTATAGTGTGCCAGTGCACTTTCTGTAATTGAAGCTGCATAGTTGGCCAGTTCGAGGGCGACCAGCGTATTGCTGCCGTTAACAAGTAGCTTGCTGTTAATTTGTTGGGTATGCAATACGCGGAATACATCTACAAACTCCCTGACGTATCCATAGTGCTCACTTGCAGCGGTACCGCCTCTTTAAAGGCGGGTCAGTGCTGAACTCTTGGACGTAATCATCTAACATCTGATTGACATAAAGTGCACAAACTTGCTCAAGTATCGGATCATATGTGAGCGGCGGTTGACCAAATCATCCTGAACAAATAGTGACCGCACTGAAAAACCTCGATTATTTAGGACTGAACTCTACAAGGCCATACACAACAATTTAATTAAACTTTAGTTTAAATTAACGTAGAATGAATTTGTTAAGAATTCATATTTAATTTTATAATGCGGTAACTAAACTTGGTATGGTATGTATATGTAATATCTGCTGTTAAATTGTCTAATCCATTTTGAAGTTCAAACATCAACGTCATCCGTCTTCAGGCCTATCGACTGCGATGGACTCTAACACAGCTGTTTTGGTGCTGTAAGTACGGCGTAACTGCACTCAGAGATTGTAAGTTATGAAGAAAATAACCAACTAATGATGACCATATAACAGATGTGGTATACAAAGACATATGTAAGTCCCTGCCTAATTTAGTTAACTCAAATTACATACATATATGTATGTATATATATATATACGTATGTATATAGCCAAGGGCCTTTGTACCATAAGTTTATTATTGAATATTATTAGGTCCAAATTGAAGGAACAGAAATTGAATGAGTTATTAGTAATTAAGTAACACTCCCAAACATGAAACTTGAAAACTAGTAACTAAGCAAAACTCCTAAAATTAATGTCAAAAATAGTGGAACTAAAACCATCATTATGAAGTATATAAGGAATTAATTATGGATTAAAAACGAACAAATACATCTCTGTTCTTCGACTTAAATACATCACTTGTTGATTCTATTAGCTATTCTGTCTGGTTGTTTTATTCCGTTCCTTTAGCACTCTGTCTACTATTTTTTAGTTATGTGACACGGCAGCTTACTAGGTAGCAAAAGCACCCACCCCATTTTCCCGGAGCACAGTTGACCCTGTAGGCAGAGTTCGCTTCCAGTTTGCTGCACACTTCAACGTGTTCGTTACAACGGGTAAGAAGATAAAAGTATTTCAGTCAGATAACGGGACTGAGTATTGCAATAAAGAGTTCGACAAGGAAGTGAATGGAATCCAGATACTCCTTACAATACCGCACACGCCACAGCAGAATATCATATCTGATAGAAAGATCGTACCCCGGTCTAGATGACACGCTGTATGATGAAGCAATCCGGTGTTACATCAGAAACAGATGTGTAACGCGGGGCTATCCGGCGAGATTCCGCATACTTACTGGACGAAGAAAATTCGTACAGTGTCGCATTTAGGTATATTTGGGACGAAGGCATATGCCTTAATAAAGGGCTCAAATAAGGGTAAATTTGAATCAAGATCGGAAGAATGCACACTGGTCGGCTACTCAACTACATTGAAGGCATATCGCAAAGATGTCAAGTTTTTTTAATTTTCCAGGTTTCAAAAGCGAGTACGCTGATTTCTACGAAATGGATAAAAACTCAAACGGAGGTTTCGATATCGATATCACGAGTAAACCTTGTGATGGGTCTACCAGCGACGATAAAAGTTCAGTTGAGCTACCCAAGCAGAAGGTAGTTGAGCAGCGGCGTCCCAAGATCGAGTGGACAGGCCAGCGTGGTAGGTAACGGAAAATATATAAACAACCAGCACAAGTGATCAGCAGCGACGAGCAGAGCAGCTCAAGCGAGACATTTGATGAATGCGAAATGGCATACATGGCTGCGACAGATGATCCGACTACACTGAAAGGGCGAAAAGCCACGAGGACCGCGTCAGTTTGACAAGGGCAATTGGAGATGAGTTTCTGGCGCAGATACACAACGGAACACGGGAGATAGTGGAACGCCCGAAGGATCGAAAGATTATAGGTTGCAAAATGAAGTTACGGGCAAAAGACAATACTGTAGATAAAAATTGACTTCTTACTGTCAATTCTTTGGCTATGCTGAAATGTGTATGGTATGCTACCGGTTCATGTACCAGTAACAAAGAGTCGCCGCAATCGGTACTTGAAATAAATTGGGCTCAATGATGTGAATACGTAAAGAGTTATTTTCGTAATAGTTTATTTCATAAAGAATGCATGGTTTATATACAAAATTCTTAGACGATAATCTTTGTTATTTCTTTACAGTTATTCTATTTACAGTTGACTCAACAATCAATCCTTATCTATGCGCTTACAGATTACCATGTCTTAATATTTTCTTATTTAAGATGCTGCGTATGATAACATCTGCTTACTTCAGGCCGTCCGACAGACTGTAGATAATTTTAACGGAATCTTTGTTGCAAATATCCAACGGTTCATCCTATACATATTTTGCCACATAATTATTTTATTGATATTTTCAATCTGACATGATGCATCTGTTTTGTTATGGAACAGTTGCATTTCGCAGCTCATGACGATAGAGAAAAGTGATTGTTTACTGTAGCAAATGAAATCATTTGTAGATCTTGGATGACAGTTTGCCATGTCTTCCGTAGTCAACTCCACAAATTTATCTCGATAATTGTTGATAGCAACGAAAGATGTTCAAGCTTTGAATACTTGAAATCCATGTTTACTTGTAGCTGGTATAGGTATCAGATTGTATAGATCCAGTGTTGAGGTTGATGCCAATGGCAATGTTATCTTGATGATGACATGATTGTCTACTACAGTACCTTCTGCGTTCATCATTTTATATGCCATGAGCAAATTCTGTGAAATGACGGGAAGCATTTGATCTGGTTTTAAATGATTTCGTATTTTGTCAAATTGATCTCTTAACTGCCGTGGTGACACTAGAAGAGGGCTTATGGTATTGTGACGTACATCAGTCAGTATATTAATGATCTCGCCTTGCATGCATTGAAGATTGGAAGCTATAGCCGCTAGCTGTGACGTCAGCGTAAATTAGTATTAAAACGTGTGGAAATGAGACTCCTCTTTCATTACATTCTTAATTTGGTTTTCGCAATTGTTTAATCGCTTTGAGTAAGCTATTTCATCTCACTTCAAGACATTTATCATGGAGTCAATCAAAGACGTTTGGCTTTGTAATAACTCCAGGAGATGGTATTCGTTTGCTTTCTTTCCCAGTATCGTTTTTGACATGTCCTTTGCATATCTAGAGTCTAACACGCCGAACAAGCTACTGGCGATGTTTCCCACGATGTCCAATGGTGCTCTCTGTTTGCGTGATTTGGTCAGTAACATGTTTTCCATAAATAGTTCTTCTTCTATATGACGGAAGTGTTGATACATTCCCTTGCGTGCAGGTATGTCAATAATTTTGGAACACATTTGGCCAATCCTTGTAGTACCTCTCGAAAATATATCTATGTCGGTCCAGGAGGGTTTTAGGTCCAAGTAGGCGACTATCGTCCAATGAGCTATTGCTAATTGTGTTGTTCCAATTTTTTCAAAAAATATGCCAGTGTTTGTGTTTATCGACGGTGCCAATGTTAGCGGCAATAGAAGCAACATATCTATTAATATTACATTTTACTCTGCCTTCTTTTCTTGGGATGTGAGCTTTCATCTGATTCCTCGCTTTCCATAGGATCATCTACTGGATGCTTGTGAGTGAGTTCTTCTTCATTAAATAGAGGAGCTAGATATTGAATTTCTCGCTTAAAAATTCCTTTACCTATGGGCCATTGTAATACTGGCATGTTGTCTCCTTCAGTAGGACCAGTGCTCCTACTTTGATGTTTGCTGACGACCTTCTCCAGTTTTGACGCTGCTGCAGCTGCTGAAAGTATTCATGGGGCCACTGTGTCCAAAATGAATGTTTTAATTTCGACACTGCTTGCCATCGTTGTCCTAGCGTTTTGGGTTGCTGGGATGGCTCACTGTCGACTTGCGCGGTTAGTGGTTCTCCAATTAGAAAATGTCCTGGTGTTAATGCAGTGATATCATTCGGATCATCTGATAGAGGCGTTAAAGGGCGAGAATTGAGTATCGCTTCTATCTCGACTATGACGGTTTCCAACTCTTCATATGTTAAATTCGCAGTTGTCACATTTTTGAATAGCAGATGTTTTGCTGACTTTACTGCAGCTTCCCATAGTCCGCCGAAATGTGGTGCTCGAGGAAGTGTGAAGTTGAATTGGACTCCTCTACTAGTGCATTCCTGAATTATTGTAGATTGAGCCTTTTCAGTAAATATTGCTTTCTCTAGCTATTGAAGCTTGTTCTTTGCTCCCACGAAATTTGTTGCGTTGTCACAGTGCAATCTTTGACACTTTCCACGGCGACTAATAAAGCGTTGCAGTGGTGCTAGAAATGCCTCTGAGAGAGAGATCGGTGAGATCGCTTACCAGTTCCAGATGAACTGCCTTTGGAGTGAAGCAATAGAATATTGCAATATATGCAGTGTTAGACTTCTTTCCACGAAATTTGGTGTGGATTTTAACAGGTCCACAGGAGTCAACGCCAGAGTTAATAAATAGTTTGGCTTGTGTGACCCGAAGTGGTGGTAGATTTCCCACAACCTGAACAATTAATTTCGGCCTTGCTTTAGTGCACTTGATGCAGTTTTGAACAATATTTCTGGTCATGCTTTTTCCTTTCGGAATCCAGAATTGCTGTCTTGATATGGTCAGCAACGCATATCTTCCTTATGAACATGCCGAAGAATCATTTTTACGATTGGGTCATTGTATGGTAATAGCAGGAGGTGCTTTGCGTCAAAAGAGAGATTTGCTGCTTCCAGTCGACCTCCTACTCGCAAGATTCCCTCTTGATCCAATAAGGGTGCTAGGGCCTTAATTGCACTGTCTCTTTGCGGTTCCTTTTGTCTTTTAATTTTCTTGATATCATCTATAAAATCATTCCGTTGTATGTTACGGATAATGATTTTTTTGGCTTCTTGACGTTCATTGAACTGTAAAATTTGGCTGGTATACCTTTTTTCCTTTCGAAGGCGCATCATATAAGCTATGATTCTGACTAGCTTATTGAATGAGCCATTCTGCCGAATTTTGTAGATGATGTCCTCCTCTCTGGTGATAGGCGTTATAGATTTCTGACTCATCATGGGGGGTTTGCGCTTTCCACCTATAATAAGTTGGTGCGTTTTTCATTGATATGTCTTCTTTAATTTTTTCTACTACCTGAGCTCCAAATACAGCAGCCTTTAGTTCCAGGCGTGGTAAAGTTATTGTGTTGATTGGGGCTAGGTGCGATTTGGCACATAACAATTGGACTGCCGTTTGTTTGGCATTATGTGTTGCTCTTATGTATACGGCAGCTCCAAATGCCTTTTCTGAAGCATCAACAAATGTATGAATTCCTGTTGATACAGGTAATTCTCAACGAAATATGTGACGTAGCACTTGAATAGTGTTGAGAATTTTCAGCTCCTCCCTGTATCGTTTCCATTCCTCTTGAAGATACACTGGAAGGTCTTCTTTATACTCAAATCCTTTCTTTGTTAAATCTTGCATGAATATTTTTGCCTTCATGACCACTAGTGAGAAGAGTCCCCGAGGATCGAAAATTCTGAAGATTTCAGACATTACATCTATTCTTGATATTTTATCTTTAGTGATAATATCTGTTTTACCACATAAAATATCTAATTTGGGTATCCAAGTGATTCGAAGGGTCTTAATAGAGCAGTCCTCATATGCGGTATCCTCCAGCTGAACATTTGAAATTATATCTTCTTTTGGAACTCCTTCTAGTAGTTCATTATTATTACTACACCATTTCCCTTACTTAAATCTGGAGCTGTCCAGGATTTTATTTAGCTGTTGAACAACATATAAATCATTTTCCAATGCAGCAGCTCCTAATGGAAGTTATCTTTTTGCCTTTTGTGCCAGATATTGTAGACATTCTGTGGCTAATTATGCTGCAGCCTTTGTTCCATATGTAACTGTTTTCAGCCTGTAGTACCGTATATCCTCTGATGGATCGCTGCGCCATACTATAGTCTGATAATATTGATCTTCGGGATTCATCCATATCTGACGGTACATTTTTTCAATGTCCGCTATGAATACATATTTCTGCATTCTGAACCGAAGCAAAATTGAAAATATTGAATTTTGCACAGTTGGTCCCTTGTGCATCAAATCGTTAAGCGAATTTCCGGTTGACGTAATTGCAGAAGTATCAAAAACTACTCTTTACTTTGTTGTAGAGCTATCCGGTTTTAACACACAATGATGTGGTATGAAAAACAGTGCCTTTGCTACTTCTTTTATGTGCATTTCCTTCATATTTCCCAGGGCTTCGTATTCTTTTATGAATTGAATGTAGCTGGCCTTAGTCACAGGATGTCGCATGAGTCGTTTTTCTAAGCAAAAGAATCTTCATGTTGCTAGATCACGACTCTCCCCTAGGGCTGAAGTATTTTACAAAAATGGGAGTTGGGCGATAAGTTTCTCCTTTCTACTGCAATTCTGATGTGTTGCAGAAAATATTGTTCGCATCGTTTTTCCAACGGCGAAAAGCAAGATGTTTTGGTTTCGAATGAGTTTCGTTCCCAACATTTTTATATTTGCTGATCGACTTTAACTTCTTCAGTCAGCACTGAGCATGCACATGTTTTGGCAGAGGCGTCTTTAAGTTTTCTGGCTATTATCCATCATAGTTTGGATAGTCCTCTTTCAATTATTATCTTCCACAATCTGTAAACTATAGTCACCAAATTTTAAAAGCATGTTATTGGTAACTCCCCTAAGAAATCGGTAAAAAAAAAATTGGATGGCCCTCTCCGTCTCCCTAAACCGATACACCTGTTAGTTTAAATCGGTAAGACCATGGAAGCTAGAGTCACAAAATCTGAAAGGTACATTGCTAGTAATACCTTTAAAAATCCGGAAAAAAAAATTTGGACTTACTTATTATCTTGTTATCTGCTTATGGTATCAAAGTATTTCGCAGTCGGTTACGCCCGATTGCGGCGTTCTATCTTGTTTACGCTGAACCCAATAAAAGTGGGTAAAAAGGATATAATGGTTTCGTGCAAATATTTGTAACAGTCAGAAAGAAGTATCTCCCCATAAAGTATTTATATTCTTGATCAGTATCAACAGCCGAGTCGATATAGCCATGTCCGTCTGTCCGTCTGTATGAATACGCGGATCTCAGAGACTATAAGAGCTAGAGCCTTCCAATTTGGAATATATGTAGGTTCTTGTATACCCTGCGCAGATCAAGTTTTTTAATCTTTCTGATGGAGTCCTCTTAATGATGAATATGAATACGCTGATTTCAGAGACTATGGGTCTTCTTAATGAACTCGTTATGTTTAAGTTTTGCATGGTTCCGTTTTTCTCAGAAGTAGCAAATGTTTTCTATTCCAATTGATTCTCATGTATTTTGTTTGGTGCTAACATTTTACTTATCAGTACTGCAAGTGGCTTCTAATACAAGAAATCGTTGCTCCAAAAATATCAAAAAGGACTTAGTTCTTGTTATTTTCTTGAATCTACAAACGTTTGCTCATATAGCAGATGAGTTTGTCGATCTAACTTCTGGGTCAAGATGTAAAGAAGTATTGGATCCCAGGTCTTTGTTGTAATCCCAATGTTATTCAGCGTAGATAACGTTTCATTTATGTTTATGGTTGTTGGCTGATCTAATAGCTTATTGATTAATGCGTTACTTAGCACTCGTTTGTTGCTAAAATGCTCTTGCATCATATTTCATGCTGTTAAATAGTTTCCTTCCTGGTCTAAAGAACTTGTGGGATGGTTTGGATGGGGCTGAGCTGAGGCCACCAGGCGGATCGCGGGTTGCGGATAGCGCCTCCGGGGAGGCGAATAATACGAGATTCCTCGTAAATAAGCAGTCCCGGACAAACAGCGGGTGTGATATTGTCAATCGCACTGACAAGGCGCTTGTGTTGCCGCCTTTAAAGTATAGCCTCACCACCTCAGCCACTATCTCCCCTCACTATTACCTCCGCCATCCTATCCCTCACATCTCACTCCGGGCCGAACTAAGGCGTTATCCGAACCGTCCCGAGAGTCAGCTTGGCCGGGGGCCCTGGCGAAAAACTAGCCCAGCCTCGAACGGTGGGCTCAGGCAAATGGCGACCGCCTGTTCTAATTTAGCCTTACCCGGGTAACATGGATCTCTGCCGGGCGGACACACATTTCTCCGCAGCACGTGGGAACACATGAAGAATTCCAAAAGTACAAAAATACCGCAGGATCTCCCTGCGGAGTATGTCGCAACACATTTTGAGTGTCGAGACCTAGACGGAGAAAGACCCTCTCGTGTGGTAGACCACCCGCCACACCGTGCTGCTCCACCACCAGAGAGTGCCGCATGCACAACAAACTCCGGCTTTGAGGCATGGGAGAGTGATGGTTGGACCACCCCGACCAGCACCGAATGCCGCGAGGCAAGGCGCAAAGCGCCCTAAGAGGAAGAAAGAGTTCCTGCCACCGAGGGGTTTCCCACAGGCAATGCTCAGTCACGGAGACTTGTCTGTGTTGGAGGAGGCCACCATTGACGAAGTCATTGTACCTGGTGGGGACATTGCGGTCTCATTCGCGGGCATTTATTTCCGTGTCGGTTCCTAGTCATTGAGTGCTTGGATGAGCCCTCAGCCGACTGACTGAGGACCGCAGCGTCGCGGCTAAAATCGTGGAAGGGCGTGCCCCATGAATGCAAAGTGGGAGACGACATTTCGTCGCCCCACTGCATCACGCTGTTCTGCCCTAGAAGTGTGGATCGGTCGACTGAATCTCTGTTTTCAATCACCGTGTCAGCTCGAGCCTCCCCAGCAGTAGATGGCCAGAGTCCCCGACACAGGACTGGCTCAGGTGAACATCAACCATGTTTACCAAGCAACACCTTGGGCTAGCCCTGGTACAGGAGCCATGGGTGTACAATGGCATTAAAGGCCTGTACACGGCTGACTCGAAGGCAATCTGGGATCGGAGAGATTCAGCACCCAGAGCATGTATAATGGTAAGGAAAGACCAAGGGTAGCGCGGTCTCTACGAACATGGTGTCTGCGTATTTCACAGGATATGGAGCCTGCCCACCACCAGAGATAGAAAAGCTGGTGGATAGTGCAGGAGGGAGAAAATCTCAGTGTTCATCGGATGCGTCAATGCGCACCACACGATATGGGGCAGCAGCATCAATTTGAGGGGTGAATGCCTAACGAATTTTATATTTAAATATAATCTAGAATTAGGCAATGTCGGATCTACACCGGCATTTGTAACTAGAATCACGGGGAGGTGCTAGACATCACCCTGATTAGTAGATCCCTAAAACCTCACCTTATGGACTGGCACGTTTCCCAAGAGGAACCAATGTCTGATGAAGAGGAAATACTCCTCTCCCGTACTAGGAAAGTACTAGTAAGTAGCCTAGCCCTCGGACACATACCTGATGCATGGAGGAGAGCTAGGGTAGTCTTCATCCCCAAGGCAGGGATGAAAGACTTTACTACCCCAAAGTCCTTCAGACACACCAGCTAACATCGTTTTTACTGAAAACGTTGGAAAAGCTGGTGGACTACAGGATTAGAAGCACTTTGCTTAAACAAAGGCCGCTGCACCCAACGCAGCATTCATACAGAGTAGGCAGGTCCACGGACACGTCACTATATCAGCTGCGACGTACTTTGAATGCGGCAATTGATAATAAGGAAGTAGCATTGTGCGGCTTCTTAGATATAGAAGGCGACTTTGATAACACATCACATAATGCAATCAATGCTACCCTCGAGAGAAGGGGCCTGGACCATACAACCAGCGGACGGATAGTCGCACTGCTGCGGTCCAGACAAGCCACGCATCAATACGCGATAGCAATGTAACAGTCCTAACCACCAATTGCTGTCCCCGAGGAGGGGTGTTGTCTCCACTCCTCTGGAGTCTGTTAGTAGACGAACTACTTAATAGACTTGCTAACGGTGGTACTCAATGTCAAGGTTATGCCGATGACATTGATATCATAGCGCAAGGTAAATTTGAAGAATCACTCTGTGACATAGTCCAGTCAGGGCTAAGAATAACCCCCCGATATGACAGCATCTTCAGCAGCCAAATATCTCCTATCATCATATCCAATCTTCTTGGGATCCATGCTTTTTTTTATAAATTTGGATGTGGATGTTTCTTATCTCACTCCAACATTGCTTTGAAATTGTTCTCTGTATTCAAGTAGTAATTTTTTTATATGGACATCATATTTCAAAAAATAGCTATGTTCAACTTTTTTACTTGTATAATTTCTTGAAGATTGCTTTTTTCCCTTGAAAATGTCTCCAAAAGTTGTTTAATCTTTTCAGGCGCTCTTGATAATATCCCGTCTTTGCTTTCCGATCCAAAGGATCCTTTTTGGAATTTCGAATTACATTTTGTATCTCGTCGCCAGTAATTAGTTGCCTGCCTAGCAACGCGTTGAGCTTCGCTGAATCCATTTTATTTTATTTATTTAATTCTGTTTTATATTTAGCGTAAACCCTGACTCGTTGGAGGTATATTTTTTTGTCACTGCGACAGGCTGCGCCTCGACTTACAACCGGAATATTGGTCAAGGTATACTACTAAAAAAATTGGAATAGGTTGTTTTTTTATATTTTTTTATTCGTGGTCGCAAAATTGAACGCAGGTGTTTTATGTAGTCCTTTTTTTGATCAAGTAACGTTAACTTTTGTTACCGATCTAGGTTACCTAGTTTCCAAAGTTAACTAAGAATTTTGTTCTGTGAAAATGGTTGCCAAGTTAAACAAATTCGAATGTAGGTCTTCAAGTTGACCAAATGCGTGTCTATGATTTGCTAAATGAATCTAAATAGACTGCTTATTTACCACCTGGTAAATGATGAATGACTGGTCGCAAGTTGACCAATTATGGATAGTTCGTCAAAAAAAACTAAACTCCTTCACGTCGGAGTCATCAAATGCAGATACACATTGAATTCTTACTGTCAATTCTTTGGCTATGCTGAAATGTGTTTGGTATGTTACCGGTTCATGTACCAGTAACAAAGTGTCGCCGCAATCGGTACTGAAAACATATTGAGCTGAATGATGTGAATACGTAAAGAGTTCTTTTCGTACTAATTTATTTCATAAGGAATGCATGGTTTGTATACAAAATTCTTAGACGATAATCTTTGTTATTTTTTTACAGTTATTCTATTTACAGTTGACCCAATCAATCCTTATCTATGTGCTTACAGATACCATGTCTTAATATTTTCTTATTTACGACGCTGCGTATGATAAAATCTGCTTACTTCCGTCTGACAGATGGTGCGACAACCCATGTCTACATGCAACCCATGGGTCGGGTGCATATTTGTTTTATTGAGTCTGTGCGCTGTCTGCAGAATAAGATTTTCTGCTTTTGAAGAAATCGTACAGGTATCGATTCAGGAAAAAAGAAAGTTCGATTGGTTGCTAAAGGATATGCACAAAGGCATGGAGAGGATTTTCATGATCCGTATTCACCTGTTGTAGTACGATTCACATCAGTCCGACTTTTGGTGGCCATGGCAGCGGAACTTCATATGGAGATACATCAAATGGACGTGGTCACAGCCTACCTAAATGACGAGCTCGAAGAGAGCGTATATATGGAGGTGCCAGAGAGCTTCAATGATTTCATGGAAACGTTGGAATTGGGCAAATCAATTGGAACGAAGCAGGATTCACTTCGAGTAGAGTACATGAATACAACAGCGGAATGGCGTGCGGCGCTGTCATCAATGAGAAGCGCTGTATGTTTGTTGAAGAATGCGCTATACGGATTACGCCAGTCCGGCTTGCGTTGGTATTGTAGATTCACGACGAAGCTACAAGAAATTGGATTAGAGCCCACGAAGCAGGACCCATTTTTGTTCGCCAACGGCAGATGAAGAAGATTCTCCCAGTATCGTAGATACTAGATAATTTTCTGTTGACGTCAAATCATCCGGATCGGTTGCATCAAACCAAAAAATCTTCGGAGACGCACTTGAGATGAAAAATCTCGGCCCAGTGACAACCCTTCTGGGCATAGAATTCAAGCAGGATCTGAAAGAGCATCGCATATTCCTTGCACAGGAAAAGTACATCCACGCTATATTGAAAAGATTCGGGATGACTGAATGCAAGCCGTCAATAACACCCATTGAAGCGAAATGTACTTTGAAGCAAACAGAAGCAACTGCTGAAGCCGAAATGAGCAAGTATCCCTATCAGAAATTAATTGGCTCTCTTATATTTCTTTCAGTTACAATTCATCCAGATTTTGCGTACGCCGTAAATTTCATAAGTCAGTTTAACTCATGATATAATGAACACTAGAAGGCGGCGAAGCGCATGCTTCGGTGTCTAAGCGGTACCAAACAACTCGGCCTGTTATTTAAGCGAGCAGGCGAAGATCTGTACGGAGTCGTCAATGCTGACTGGGGCGCCAATTTGACAGACAGACGATCATATTCTGGACAGGCGTTTATATTAGCAGGTTCTGCTATAAGTTGGGAGGCACGAAAACAACGCGCCGTCGCTTTATCAAGCACAGAGTCCGAGCACTTAGCAATGAGCGAAGCAACAAAGGAGGCCTTATACTTGAAGGCCATACTCAACAGAATATGCAGAAGACGTGATTCCGTTCTGCTCCTATACGACAACCAAAGAGCTCAAAATTGATTAAAAGGTTTTGGTTTTCATCCAGACACAAAACACATCGGTGTACGCCACCATTTCATCCAGCAGAAGCACCAGATTGGCGACATCCAGGTTGACTACATGCAGACGGAGAAAATGCCAGCAGATGTCCTAACGAAGGGTCTAAGCAGAGTGCCAAGCATCATGGTTATATCTCTTCATTGGGCGTCACTAGTATTTAAGATTAACAGAATTGTTACTTTCAGAGGGCGTGTTGCAAATGTGACCCTATTGTATGCAATGTAACAATCTGGCAACTCTTATTTAGCTTATCTTAAGTTTTGCACTGTTCCTTCATTCGTATGTACTCAAATATTAATTTCACAGTAGCATGTAATACACTCCGTTTTAGACTGCCGAATGAGTCGCGTCGTTAGACAAATAAAAACTTTGATTCCTGCAGAATGTCGTTATCTTGCTTGTATACGCTGTGAAACTGTGCGATCGGATCTACCAAATCCAACACTTCTAGTCCAAATATATTCAATAAAATGTATAACGTGAAGTATCCTTGCGTTATTATTGAACAATAAAGCTATTAGAAAGCTGATAGCGCAAACAGGCAGCCTGAAATACTCGAATCGAGTCAATGATCGGTCGCTGATCAGTCAATTCCTATATATGTTGATCGCTTTCATCGACTGTGCTTACCATAACTCAAGCTGACTACGTTTTCCGATGAAATATGCATACTTCATATCCATGTTTAATTCAATTATTGACAAAGAAACTGAGCTTAGTGATATTGAAAAGCTTCAGCTTTGGGCCTTGTACGTTCGTTAGCAACATCCAGTGCAAATTATCGTGCTGCTTTAGACATTCTTAGCAAACGGTTTAACAATAAGCGATTAGTGTTCCAATCGCTCAAAACTATAGATTCGACTTTTACAGGGAAGCTTTGTGAGCTTGCAGATAAAGTTAACTCGCATATGCTCGCACTTGAATCGTTGGAAAGCGCACAGGAAATGATTGGCTGCATGGTCATATACATGCTGCTACAAAAACTGGACATCTGTAGATCGTCTGTGGCAGTATGCATCATACCATGATGCACTTTGATGACATCAGCTGACAGGGCAATTTATTATCGGCCATACTTCTCTTGCTGCACACGAATATTCATCAGAACGCCATGGCGATCATTCACGATAATTTCTAGTTATTCCGTGCAGAGCTTTACTAGATTCGGACCATCAGTTGCATGACACCTTCACGTCGGAGTCATCAAATGCAGATACAAATTGAATTCTTACTGTCAATTCTTTGGCTATGCTGAAATGTGTTTGGTATTTTACCGGTTCATGTACCAGTAACAAAGTGTCGCCGCAATCGGTACTGAAAACATATTGAGCTGAATGATGTGAATACGTAAAGAGTTCTTTTCGTACTAATTTATTTCATAAGGAATGCATGGTTTGTATACAAAATTCTTAGACGATAATCTTTGTTATTTTTTTACAGTTATTCTATTTACAGTTGACCCAATCAATCCTTATCTATGTGCTTACAGATACCATGTCTTAATATTTTCTTATTTACGACGCTGCGTATGATAAAATCTGCTTACTTCCGTCTGACAGATGGTGCGACAACCCATGTCTACATGCAACCCATGGGTCGGGTGCATATTTGTTTTATTGAGTCTGTGCGCTGTCTGCAGAATAAGATTTTCTGCTTTTGAAGAAATCGTACAGGTATCGATTCAGGAAAAAAGAAAGTTCGATTGGTTGCTAAAGGATATGCACAAAGGCATGGAGAGGATTTTCATGATCCGTATTCACCTGTTGTAGTACGATTCACATCAGTCCGACTTTTGGTGGCCATGGCAGCGGAACTTCATATGGAGATACATCAAATGGACGTGGTCACAGCCTACCTAAACGACGAGCTCGAAGAGAGCGTATATATGGAGGTGCCAGAGAGCTTCAATGATTTCATGGAAACGTTGGAATTGGGCAAATCAATTGGAACGAAGCAGGATTCACTTCGAGTAGAGTACATGAATACAACAGCGGAATGGCGTGCGGCGCTGTCATCAATGAGAAGCGCTGTATGTTTGTTGAAGAATGCGCTATACGGATTACGCCAGTCCGGCTTGCGTTGGTATTGTAGATTCAGGACGAAGCTACAAGAAATTGGATTAGAGCCCACGAAGCAGGACCCATTTTTTTTTCGCCAACGGCAGATGAAGAAGATTCTCCCAGTATCGTAGATACTAGATAATTTTCTGTTGACGTCAAATCATCCGGATCGGTTGCATCAAACCAAAAAATCTTCGGAGACGCACTTGAGATGAAAAATCTCGGCCCAGTGACAACCCTTCTGGGCATAGAATTCAAGCAGGATCTGAAAGAGCATCGCATATTCCTTGCACAGGAAAAGTACATCCACGCTATATTGAAAAGATTCGGGATGACTGAATGCAAGCCGTCAATAACACCCATTGAAGCGAAATGTACTTTGAAGCAAACAGAAGCAACTGCTGAAGCCGAAATGAGCAAGTATCCCTATCAGAAATTAATTGGCTCTCTTATATTTCTTTCAGTTACAATTCATCCAGATTTTGCGTACGCCGTAAATTTCATAAGTCAGTTTAACTCATGATATAATGAACACTAGAAGGCGGCGAAGCGCATGCTTCGGTGTCTAAGCGGTACCAAACAACTCGGCCTGTTATTTAAGCGAGCAGGCGAAGATCTGTACGGAGTCGTCAATGCTGACTGGGGCGCCAATTTGACAGACAGACGATCATATTCTGGACAGGCGTTTATATTAGCAGGTTCTGCTATAAGTTGGGAGGCACGAAAACAACGCGCCGTCGCTTTATCAAGCACAGAGTCCGAGCACTTAGCAATGAGCGAAGCAACAAAGGAGGCCTTATACTTGAAGGCCATACTCAACAGAATATGCAGAAGACGTGATTCGGTTCTGCTCCTATACGACAACCAAAGAGCTCAAAATTGATTAAAAGGTTTTGGTTTTCATCCAGACACAAAACACATCGGTGTACGCCACCATTTCATCCAGCAGAAGCACCAGATTGGCGACATCCAGGTTGACTACATGCAGACGGAGAAAATGCCAGCAGATGTCCTAACGAAGGGTCTAAGCAGAGTGCCAAGCATCATGGTTATATCTCTTCATTGGGCGTCACTAGTATTTAAGATTAACAGAATTGTTACTTTCAGAGGGCGTGTTGCAAATGTGACCCTATTGTATGCAATGTAACAATCTGGCAATTTAGCTTATCTTAAGTTTTGCACTGTTCCTTCATTCGTATGTACTCAAATATTAATTTCACAGTAGCATGTAATACACTCCGTTTTAGACTGCCGAATGAGTCGCGTCGTTAGACAAATAAAAACTTTGATTCCTGCAGAATGTCGTTATCTTGCTTGTATACGCTGTGAAACTGTGCGATCGGATCTAACAAATCCTGAAATGCTCGAATCGAGTCACTGATCGGTCGCTGATCAGTCAATTCCTATATATATTGATCGCTTTCATCGACTGTGCTTACCATAACTCAAGCGGACTACGTTTTCCGATGAAATATGCATACTTCATATCCATGTTTAATTCAATTATTGAGAAAGAAACTGAGCTTAGTGATATTAAAAAGCTACAGCTTTGGGCCTTGTACGTTCGTTAGCAAAATCCAGTGCATATTATCGTGCTGCTTTAGACGTTCTTAGCAAACGGTTTAACAATAAGCGATTAGTGTTCCAATCGCAATCAAGGAGATTATTGGGTTCAAAACTATAGATTCGACTTTTACAGGGAAGCTTTGTGAGCTTGCAGATAAAGTTAAATCGGATATGCTCGCACTTGAATCGTTGGAAAGTGCACAGGAAATGATTGGCTGCATCGTCATATACATGCTGCTACAAAAACTGGACATCTGTGGATCGTCTGTGGCAATATGCATCATACCATGATGCACTTTGATGACATCAGCTGACAGGGCAATTTACTATCGGCCATGCTTCTCTACTAATATTCATCAGAACGCCATGGCGATCATTCACGATAATTTCTAGTTATTCCGTGCAGAGCTTTACTAGATTCGGACCATCAGTTGCATTTGGTCAGCCCACATTTAGCACAATTAAAAAGGAAACTCGATCTACAACTATGGTGTCTGGTCTTGGTGACACTAATGCTCGTACTGAAGGCCGTTCGGTGGAAATTTGGTTTAAGTCTCAAATATCGGATTATGCCGCTTCATTCACAAGTTTAGTCTTATCCACCCACGATACAAATATTCAGCCCAGCATTGCAATTGAGCTTAAAAATTGGAACATTCCGGCCAAAATAGAACTGGCTGACCCCGCTTTTTACAAGCCTCAGCGTGTGTATTTATTGATTGTTCTACGACTTGTCGTATCAAGCCTTATTAGAGAAATTTACCTCCAGAAATCTAAATTTTCAGATCAGTTTATTTATATGAAAACCGAACACATCGAAATGCAGGATAGAAATGCATGGATGTTATAGGTTCTCGCTCGAATGCGGAACCAGGTTTTGATGCAAGCTTACGACAGCATCATCGCATTGTGGTATGCAAAAAACCGTAGAAAACTTATGGAGAAATCTTTACTGGCCTAGGTTGATACCAGACGTACGTAATTAAATTCGCAACTGTGGAACCTGCACAGAAACAAACTACGACCTTCAGCTTCCCATGATTTCGATAAATGATATTGTTTAGTGGACATCTTGAAGGGTATCATTGTCTCGACGTTGGAAATTTTTTATGAAAAGAGCCGTCTGTGCACTATGATATGATCCCGTTAAAAGCCATTTTTTGTATGTATGCGTATAAGTCTGCCCATCGAGAAACAAAGAATTTTGTATGTCGAGACAATGATACCTTATTTTAGACTTGTAACGAACACGTTGAAGTTGTAATTATAAAGAAATAATGACCATACAACAGATGTGGCATACAAAGACATATGTAAATATCTGCCTGATTTAGTTAACTCAAATTACTTATATATATATATACAGTGTCTCACAGTTCATTCGGACCAGTGTCTAGCAAAAATTTAAATTGCCTGCCATAAACTAATTATACATTATTTTTCAAAAATTCCAAAGACCGATGGCAGGTACATAAATTAACCACCAAAATGAATATATGATCCCAATAAACTGGGGTTTCCCCACCTGCTAGGTCGGGTTAAGTAAAAAAGTACCTTCATTTTTGGTCAAATCTTATTTGGGCCAGTGGCATTATGGACACCTGGGTGCCATAAAACCCGGATTTTTTACGTCAAGTTGATTATTTTCGGTATAAATAGACCAATCCTTCGTAGTCAGATTAGTTATATCCTTCATCCTGGGTGCAATCAGCCAACAAGGACTATGAGCAATCGGACTACCATTGAACAACGGAATCTCATCCTGGAACACTTCAAGATCGGATATTCACATCGCCAAATAGCTGAAATGGTCAATCTAAGCAAGTCAACTGTATATTATATCATTCGGCACTTCGTCGACCAAAATCGGATAGAGGACAAGGGCAGAATTGCACCAAACAAGATTTTCACCGAACAGGATGAGCGGAGGATCATCAGGAAAATATGGGAAAATCCCAAGCTATCGGGTCCAAAACTGACTCAACAGGTGGAGGATGAAATGGGGAAAAAGTGCAGTGTGGAAACTGTGCGCCAGGTTCTGCGCAACCATGACTTTCATGCCCGAGAACCACGGAAGAAGCCCTTTATAAGCGCGAAAAATAAAGGGACTAGGATGACATTCGCCAAAACCCACTTGGACTAGGATTTGGAGTTCTGGAACACAGTAATATTTGCATATGAGTCCAAATTAAACATTCTTGGCTGGGACGGACGGAATTATATGTGGCGACAGTCCAATACTGAGTTGAGTCCCAAAAACCTAAAGGCAGCAGTCAAGCACGGCGGAGGAAGTGTCCTGGTATGGGCATGTATCTCGGCAGCCGGCGTCCGAAATTTGGTGTCCACTGAAACAACAATGGACAAGAATGTGTACCTGAATATATTAAAGGAAAATTTACTCCAAAGTGCCGAGAAGCTAGGAATCCGACGTACTTTCCGGTTCTACCAGGACAACGACCAGGACAGCAACCAAGCATAAGTCCGGATTAGTACAGTCCTGGCTTATCTGGAACTGCCCCCACATGAAAATTCCATTGGCCTAGTCTCCAGATTTAAACGTTATTAAAAATGTTTGGGTTCTGCTGGAAAATAACATCAGGAATCACAGATCCGATCTCAAAAATGCTCTGCTGGATGAGTGGAGCAAAATCAGCCCAGAAACTACCCGGAATCTGGTATCTTCCATGAATAATAGGTTAAGGGAAGTTGTTAAGGCTAAAGGATGTCATACTAAGTATTAACATCCTTATTCAAGCTTTTATACGGCAAATATGTTACTTTTTTAAGACTGTAAATAAGCGTTGACACGTATTTTGGATATGTTTTCAGTTTTCGACTAATTTTAATTAATTAATTAATATTTTAATAAAAACTAAAGTTTCTTTTTCAAACGTGATATAACATGAAACAACTGGCATTTAAACATTTTGCGTTTGTTTCTTTGTTTAAACTTTATAGCACTTTACATTTTTTGCTAGACACTGGTCCGAATGAACTGTGAGACACTGTATATATATATATAGCCAAGGGCCTTTGTGTCAAAAGCTTAATATTGAATATTAATTGATCCAAATTGAAGAAAAAGAAATTGAATGAATTATTAGTAATTAAGTAACACTCCTAAACATGAAACTTGAAAATTAGTTATTAAGTAAAACTCCTAAAATTAATGTTAAAAATAATGGAACTAAAACCATCATTATTAAGTATATAAGGAATTAATTATGGATTAAAAAAGAACAAATACATCTCTGTTCTTCGACTTAAATACATCACTAGTGGATTCTGTTAGCTATTCTGTCTGGTTGCTGTATTCTGTTCCTTTAGCACTCTGTCTACTATTTTTTAGTTATGTGACACGGCAGCTTACTAGGTAGCAAAAGCACCCACCCCATTTTCGGGTAATCTATCAGTTTTGCGGTGCCTGACCAATAATCAATTAATAAGAAAACATGCTTCAGTTAACCACCGTTAGCTAAAAACATAAATGATTTTGAATTCTTTTCTCCTTTCGGAATTTTAGTATTGACTTCATGTCGATCTAAACCAGTTGATGGATTTCTAAATAAATACCACATTTATTGTTAAAAGAGAAGGAGATTCTTCTTGGTGGATTATTTCGCCACGTTCCTCTTTTCCGAAAACAATTCTTCAAATTAAAGTAGAATCAGTTATTGGTTAAAGAATTGACATATTCATAATTTCAAGATGCAATCATTTTATTAACGGATAAGTCCCAAACTGATTCATAAATTTGATAGTTTCGTTCCTTATTCGCCTATAGTTTGATAGTTAACTAAATATTATTTCCGTTTTCTAAATCTAGTATTATAAATTTATATATAAAACTATTTTTAGATTTCTTGGTTAACGTAAATTTTGAATATTCGCTAGTCAAAAAATGCCATTTATTATAATGGCAGTGCAGCGAAATAACGAAGATATGTCAACTAGCATAAATGCTGATATAGTGTTGTGTAACATGTGTAGAGACCCAGTCTTGATTAATACTGAAATTGCGGAGCCCCTTGCAAACATAAATTCCATCGAGGTTGTTTGATAACCTGGTTATAATAATAATAATAGGTATCAAAGGATTCGAACAGCTGTAGATTATCGAAGCACCAATTCCATTGAACGACCCGACAAGGTCCAAGTATGCTTTCGAGTTGACATGTACAATTCACTGGATCCTTTGGAAGATTTTAGTTACCGGATCAATCGTTTGACCGACCAATGCCTGAACGGAAATTGGAATTTGCTTTATCAATTTGTAAATATTTTGTTCTGTGGACCTGCATTACAGGTCTGCTGGCGGTTCCAAAGAACAAATAGTCTGTCTACTTGGTTTCAACTATGCGATGCTTTGCGTGAGCGATATAGAGATATAGATATAGAGATCAGCGCTCGGATGAGGAGACAAAAGATTCTGTAAGATCTCGTGAACAGCGAAATGGAGAAAGTTTTGATCAATTTTTGGATGGTATCCTGTGAACAGAGCGGGAGTTAGTGGATAATAACAATAAAAGAAATCTTAAGCCTGAATTGAGGTTAGAACTACTTCATGTAGCTACACCCAATATAGCAACCCTTCGAAGTGAATGTCACAAGCACGAGCAATTCTGTTTAAGTCTGTTTCCAAAACTTGTGCCTCGGTCAGCTAACACCAGGTGTTTTCTTAATGAAGTCATGCATGAGGAAGAATCGATAGATACTTCACATACAGGTTCTGCAGAGGCAACCGAGATAAATGCAATACGATCTGTTGATAGATTGTATAAAAACCAGACGCGTATTTTGCTATGGTTGTGGCCGTCTTGATACTTACAAACCGACATGTCCTAAGTGCAACACCGTATCGGAAAACTTGTAACAGGATGTCCACCGAGCATAATCAGTAGATATCCACCTACAGCCTCGGATCAACTATCAAACGATGAAAAAGACTCAATTTGTACCCCACAAATTCCTAACAATAACACGAACTTATTGAAAAATCTAAGATTCAAACCGTTGCATGTCAAATTGAACGAATATTACCAGCGGAGAGCGGAAATATTCTGTTTGAAAATAAATTTGCATCCCAAAACTCGTTCTTCAGTTAGAATGAATGAATTTGGAGAAACAAGCGATCGCTAAAGAACATTACAGTTGTCTCTACCATCCGCAACTGTAACGATTCGCGTCCATATATAGATCTTATATTATTATGTCAAAGCTATTTAGCATTATTGGATAGTGGGGCTAATAAAAGCGTGATCGGTGGACTGTTAAGTCGCCTTCCACCTGTTCACTTCCAAAATTGATTTGGATTTGTTTGGATGCCAAGTCAAAAGAAAAAACTGCTATTACTGTCCAAAACAGACCGTTGCATCAATTTACCAGGATGCCATTCCGATTAACGAATGGTCCTCAAACATTGTGCAGACTTATGGATAAAGTCATACCTTATACCATAAAGTCCCACGTACTAGTTTATATGGAGGACTTATTAGTGCCCTCCTACGACTTTCAGGAGCCCTTGTTTCACCTGGCAGAAGTAGCAACGCAACTTCGAAAGGTTGGTCTCACGATAAACGTTAATAAGAGTCAATTTTGTATGAAGAAAGTGGAATACTTAGGATATATTGTAGGCGAGGGCACATTGAGTATAAATCCAAATAAAATTCAGGCAGTCTCGGAATTTCCAATACCCAAAAACAAAACGTCAATTCAAGCGCTTTTTGGGTATGACCGGCTGGTATCAAAGATTCCTTTCTGGATGTTCGGATATTATATTCGCTTTAACTGAATTACTGAAAGAAAAAAGTTTTGAGTGGAATGAGGATGCTAGCATCTGCACCCTTTCTTGCCCACCCAAATTACACCAATTCCTTTGTGTTACAATGCGACGTCTCTTTAAATGGAGTAGGCGCAGTACTAGCACAATGTGATGAGTCTGGAGTAGAGCGACCCATTGCATATACATATGTCAAAGAAGCTTAATAAAGGAAAATGCAATTATTCTGAGACGAAACTGGAGTGTTTAGCGGTAGTTTTAGCCATAATGAGATTTCAAATGTACATTGAAGGTCACGAATTTAAAGTCGTAACCGTTCATGCAAGTTTACGTTGGCTAATGAATCAACAAGACTTGAATGGCAGACTCGCAAGATGGGCTATATAGCTACAGGGTTTTAAATTTAGTATAGAACATCCCAAAGGCAGTGAAAATATTGTAGCCGATGCATTGTCTAGATAATCTGAAGATTAAATAGCAGTCATATACCTTGAAGTTACTCCGGAAATTAACTTAAGCTCAGACGCATTCAAGTCTATTGAATATGTCGAACTAAAGGAGCATAATGCTAATAAGGCCAATTTACTTGATTTCCCAGTTGTGGATGAATATATTTACCACCGTACAGACTTTGTTCATAATGAGGCAGATTGTAATACCGAATCTTGGAAGCTTGTTGTTCCAATGGCATTGCGTGATAGTGTAATCCAATACACGCAGGATCAACATACTTATTTTCATTGTGGTATAGCCAAGTGCTTAGAACTAATATTTTATTGGCCACAAATGGTTCTTGACATTCGCACGTATATTCGAAACTGTGAATTATATAAAACTTCGAAATATCCAGCTCAAGCACTGAAAACACGAATGGGTAATCAAGTCATAAGTGAGAGGCCATTCCAAAGAGTGCATATAGATTTATTGGACCTTACCTTCCCACTACAAAGGGAAATATTGGAATTTTTATTGTATTAGAGCACCATTCCAAATTTACATTCCTGAAACCAGTGGGCAAATTTAACTCCAAGATTACAGTTTCGTACTTGAAGGAAGAAATTTTCGATTGTTTTGGAGTTAATGGTGTTAATTGTAAGTGACAATGGAACTCAATTTAAAAACCATTAATTCACTGCATTTTTCTCAAAGCATGATGTTAACCACCAGAACGAGTTATTCGGTCGATTGACGCTGCTCTAAGACCGTATGTACGACACCATCAGAGATATTCGGATTTGTATCTAAGCAGTATAAACTACTCCTTAAGGAACTAATAGACTGGGGAAAGAGTCTATTGGACACTCACCCTATTTCGTTGTGTTTGGACAACATGTGCTCACTCATGGGAACAATTACTTGTTGCTTAAAAATTTTAATCTACTAAGCAAAGGCTCAATCAAGTTAAATCGAGCTGACGATTTTGCTAGATGACGATGGGATATTTAAAAACATATGAATAAGGTTTATGATACAAAGCAGAGAACACATAATTTATGTGTGAGGCCACGTATATTTGAAGTGGGACAAATAGTTGTTAAACGAAACTTTGTATTAAGTAATGCATCCGCTTATTTTAATGCAAAGCTAGCTCCTATTGGAACCAAAGTTGGTGTAAAGAAAAGGTTAGGAAACTCGCTATATATTTTAGAAGGCCTGAATGGCTGAGAGTTAGGCTCATTTTATGTGAAAGACATATGGTAATTCATATGAACACCTTTCTTCAGCTTTTATCTTCGTCTGGCAGTCTTAGATTAAACCTGTGTTGCAGTGGTGTACATATATGCACATTAATATTAACAAAAAATGAGAACTATTAGCACTAACTGTAACTGTAACAACGATCAGCCTGTAAGCACACATGTAAACAGCTGATCGATAATGATGCGTTGGCCGCACCATTCACAGCCCTTTGTGACCTAATTAGCAACTCTAATCGGTGAACTAATTAGCAACTCTGACTCAGAGTATCTGTGCCTAGCGATGCCCACATAGTTCGTCCCGGCCAATGCATTTCCCTTCTGCAATTGACAACGTGTGCAACAATTTGCTGAAATATAACTTGGCGGCATCGTCATATTAAATCTCTTTTTATTGATATTAATTGAAAGAAACCGATACAAAAAACTATGAATAGTGTGTTCCCACCAATATTGGATAGAAATTGTGTAAATATATTATAAAAACCGGGCATAGCATATTACTTAAAATATTTTTTAGTGTATAGACGTCTTCCCGAAACGTGGCGGCTGCCATAAGCAAATTGTGCGAGGGCGGCTACACGAATCATTCAAATTGTGATCCCTTACAGTGTGTCAGTGCCGATTCCGTAATTGAAGCTGCATAGTTGGCCAATTCGAGCGCGACCAGCGTATTGCTGCCGTTAACAATTAACTCGCTGCTAATCTGTTGGGTGTGCAATACGCGGAATACATCTACAAACCCCTGACGCCGTATCCATAGTGCTCACGTGCAGCGGTACCGCCTCTTTAAAGGCGGGTCAGCGCCGAACTCTTGGACGCAAGTATCTAACATCTTATTGGCATAAAATGCACCACTTGTGCAAGTATCGGATCATATGTGAGCGCGGGTTGACCGAATCATCCTGAACAAATAGTGACCGCACTGCAAAACTTCGATTATTTAGGACTGAACTCTACAGGGCTACACAAATCTACGTTTAATTAAACTTTAGTTTAAATTAACATAGAATGAATCTGTGAGGAATTAATATTTAATTTTATAATGCGCTAAATAAACTTGGTATGGTATGTATATGTAATATCAGCTGTTATATTGTCTAAGCCGCTTTGAAGTTCAAAGAGCAACGTCATCCGTCTTCAGGCCTGTCGACTACGATGGACTACTAACACCGCTGTTTTCGTGCTGTAAGTACGGCGTAACCGCACTCAGAGATTGTAAGTTATAAAGAACATAACTAACCAATAATGACCATATAACATACCTGCCTGATTTAGCTAACTCGAATTACTTACATATATACAGCTTAAGCATAAGCTTATTATTGAAAATTAATTGATCCAAATTGAAGAAAAAGAAATTGAATGAATTATTAGTAATTAAGTAACACTCCTAAACACGAAACTTGTAAATTAGTTATTAAGTAAAACTCCTAAAAGTAATGTTAAATATAATGGAACTAAAACCATCATTATTAGTATATAAGGAATTAATTATGGATTAAAAAAGATCAAATACATCTCTGTTCTACGACTTAAATATATCACTGGTGGATTCTGTTAGCTATTCTGTCTGGTTGCTGTATTCTGTTCCTTTAGCACTCTGTCTACTATTTTTTAGTTATGTGACACGGCAGCTTACTAGGTAGCAAAAGCACCCACACCATTTTCAGAACAAATAGTTGCTCTAATTGGTTTCAACTATGTGATGCCTTGCGTGAGCGATATAGAGATCAGTGCTCAGATGAGGAGATATAAGATTTTGTAAGAAACGAAAAGAAAGAAAGAGGAACGTGGCGAAATAATCGACCAAGAACAGTCTCATTCTGTTTTAACAATAATTGTGGTATTTGGTTGGAATTGGAGAAGTAACTGTAACCGTTGTGCGCCACTTAATTATTTAACGAACACGTTGAAGTGTGGAGCAAACTGGAAGCGTACTCTGCCTACGTGATCGACTGTGCTCCGGTAACGTGAGGTGGATGCTTTTGCTATCCAGTTCTCACATAACTAAAAAATAGTATACATAATGCGTAAGGAACGGAGTAAAACAACCTAACAGAATCCACTAGTGATATATTTAAGTCGAACAACAGATATATTGATGTTCTTCTTCCTTTACCCGCCCAACCTATTAAAGATGCAAAACCATTTTTATAACTGGAGCACATTAAACTATTTTCTTCCATAATTATATACTACATAATGATTATTTTAGTTCCAATATTTTTAACACTTATTTTAGGAGTTTTATTTAATTACTAGTTTTCTAGTTATATGTTGTCGAGTGTTACTTAATTACTAATAATTCATTCAATTTATTTTTCTTCAATTTGGATCAAATAATATGCAATAATAAAATTATGCTACAAGGGCATTATGGTCATTATAGGTTGAATATCATCTTTATAACTTGCAATATCTGAGCTGTACTTACAGCAGCAAAACAGCTGTGTTAGTGGTCCATCGTAGTCGGTAGGCCTGAAGACGGATGACGTTGCTGTTTGAACTTCAAAACGGATTAGACAATATAACAGCTGATATTACATATACATAGCATACCAAGTTTAGTTAATGCATTATAAAATTAAATATTAATTCTTAACAAATTCATTCTACGTTAATTTAAACTAAAGTTTAAATAAATTGTTTTGTATGGCCTTGTAGAGTTCAGTACTGAATAATCAAGGTTTTGCAGTGCGGTCACTATTTGTTCATGATGATTCCGCTCACATATGATCCGATACTTGCACAAGTGGTGGACTTTATGCCAATAAGATGTTAGATATTTGCGTCCAAGAGTTCGGCGCTGATTCGCCTTTAAAGAGGCGGTACCGCTGCACGTGTGCCCTATGGATACGGCGTCAGGGAGTTTGTAGATTTATTACGCATATTGCACACCCAACAGGTAAGCAGCAAGTTAATTGTTAACGGCAGCAATACGCTGGTCGCGCTCGAACTGGCCAACTGTACAGCTTCAATTACAGAAAGGCACTGCCACACTGTAAGGGATGACAATTTGAATCATTGGTGTAGCCGCCCTCGCACAACTTGCTTATGGCAGCCGCCACGTTTCGGGAAGGCGCCTATACACCAAAAAATATTTTAAGTAATATGCTATGCCCGGTTTTTATAATATATTTACACAATTTCTATCCAATATTGATGGGAACACACTTTTCACAGCTTTGTGTATTTTCTTTCAATTAATATCCGCCAAGTTATTTTTCAATAAGAAATTTGTTGCACACGTCGTAACTACGCACAAATGCTCTGAGTCAGAGTTGCTAATTAGTTCACCGATTAGAGTTGCTAATTAGGTCACAAAGGGCTGTGAATGGTTCGGCCAACGCATCATTATTGATCTGCTGTTTACATGTGTGCTTACGGGCTGATCGTTGTTACAGTCGCGTCCCAAAAAAAACGCTACTAGTGCTAATAGTTCTCATTTTTTGTTAATATTAATGTGCATATATGTACACCACTGCAACACAGGTTTAATCTAAGTCTGCCAGACGAAGATAAAAGCTGAAGAAAGGTGTTCATATGAATTACCATATATCTTTCACATGAAATGAGCCTAACTCTCTGCCATTCAGGTCTTCCAAAATATATGGCGAGTTTCCTAACCTTTTCTTTACACCAACTTTGGTTCCAATAGGAGCTAGCTTCGCATTAAAATTAGCGGATGCATTACTTAATACAAAGTTTCGTTTAACAACTATTTGTCCCACTTCAAATATACGTGGCCTCACACATAAATTATATGTTCGCTGATTTCATAAGCTTTAATCATATGTCTTTGGATATCCGAACGTAATTTACCAAACTCGTCAGCTCGATTTAACTTGATTCAGCCTTTGCTTAGGAGATTAAAATTTTTAAGCAACTAGTAATCTTTCCCATGAGTGAGCATATTTTGTCCAAACACAACGAAATAGGGTGACTGTCCAATAGACTGGTGAAAGTGGTTTCTTAAGGAGCAGTTTATACTGCTTAGATACAAATCCCAATCTCTCTGATGCTGTCGTACATACGGTCTTAGAGCAGCGTTAATCGAACGAATAACTCGTTCTGGTGGTTAACACCATGCTTTGAGAAAAATGCAGTGAATTAATGGCTTTTAAATTGAGTTCCATTGTCACTTACAATTATCTCAGGAACACCAAAACAATCGAAAATTTCTTCCTTCAAGTACGAAACTGTAATCTTGGAGTTAAATTTGCCCACTGGTTTCAGGAATGTAAATTTGGAATGGTGCTCTAATACAATAAAAATTCCAATATTTCCCTTTGTAGTGGGAAGGTAAGGTCCAATAAATCTATATGCACTCTTTGGAATGGCCTCTCACTTATGACTTGATTACCCATTCGTGTTTTCAGTGCTTGAGCTGGATATTTCGAAGTTTTATATAATTCACAGTTTCGAATATACGTGCGAATGTCAAGAACCATTTGTGGACAATAAAACTTGCGACATATTAGTTCTAAGCACTTGGCTATACCACAATGAAAATAAGTATGTTGATCCTGCGTGGATTGGATTACACTTTCACGCAATGCCATTGGAACAACAAGCTTCCAAGATTCGGTATTACAATCTGCCTCATTATGAACAAAGTCTGTACGGTGGTAAATATATTCATCCACAACTTGGAAATCATGTAAATTGGCCTTACCATTATGCGCCTTTACATGACGTGACATTGTAACACAAAGCGTAAAGGAAAGGGTGCAGATGATAGTTGTCTCTTTAATTTATCCAAAGCCTTTCGCGCATCCTCATTCCACTCAAAAGTTTTTCCTTTCAATAATTCAGTTAAAGTGAATATAATATATAATATTTGATACAAGCCGGTCATACCCGAAAAGCGCTTAAGCTGACGTTTTGTTTTAGATATTGGAAATTCCGAGACTGCCTGAATATTATGTCCTTTATATCAATGTGCCCCCACCTAAAATATATTCTAAATATTCTACTTTCCTCAGACAAAAGTGACTCTTATTTTCGTTTATCGTGAGACCAGCCTTTGGAAGTTGCGTTGCTAGTTCTGCCAGGTGAGACAAGTGCTCCTCAAAGTCGGAGGACAGCACAAATAAGTCATCCAGATAATCTAGTACGTGGGACTTCATGGCATAAGGTATGACTTGATCCACAAGTCTGCACAATGTTTGAGGAGCATTCGTTAATCGGAATGGCATCTTGCTAATTGATACAACTGTCTGTTTGGGACAGTAATAGCACTTTTTCTTTTGACTTGGCATCCAAACAAATCTGCCAGAAAGCGTCTCTTAGGTCAAGTTTGGAAATACAGTGAACAGGTGGAAGACGACTTAAGAGTCCTTCGATTAGCGGTGAGGGATATGCTTCCTTGAATCTAAACAAATTCTCAATTTACCTGGCGTTTGAACAAGAACAGTCGGAGAGGACCAGGCAGATATAGGGGCTTTCTCAAGGACTCCTAACTCAACCATTCTATCGAATTCAGTAGACATCCGTTTCTCTTTAGCAGGGGGCAACGGCCAATATATTTTTTTGAGCACAGTCGACCTTGTAGGCAGAGTACGCCTCCAGTTTTCTGCACACTTCAACGTGTTCGTTAAATAATTAAGTGGCGCACAACGGTTACAGTTACTTCTCCAATTCCAACTAAATACCACAATTATTGTTAAAACAGAATGAGACTGATCTTGGTCGATTATTTCGCCACGTTCCTCTTTCTTTCTTTTCGTTTCTTACAAAATCTTATATCTCCTCATCTGAGCACTGATCTCTATATCGCTCACGCAAGGCATCACATAGTTGAAACCAATTAGAGCAACTATTTGTTCTTTGAAACTGCCAGTAAACCCGTAATGCAGGTCCACAGAACAAAATATTTTCAAATTGATTAAGCAAATCCCAATTTCCGTTCAAGCATTGGTCGGTCAAACGATTGATCCGGTAAATAAAATCTTCCACGGAAGTTTCATTAATAGATCCAGAGAATTGTACATGCCTACTCAAAATAATACTTGAGACATTAATACATTAAAATTAGTAATAGGCCTGTAAGCCTGTGCTTCAGACTTATTTCGCTAGTTATTAGATCTGATATTAGGTCTATTCCTAGGTGTAGCACCAGTTCTATGGCCACCACGAACTGTTCGAGGAACTTTAAATGGCTGTTCCGATGATTGACTTTCAACATTATATAACTGGGAAAAAGAACAGGGCTGTCTACACGACGGGCATGTTTCATTAGTACGGAACCAGGTTACCAAACAAGCTCGATGGAATTTATGTTTGCAAGGGGTCTCCGCACTTTCAGTATTAATCAAGACTGGGTCTCTACAAATGTTACACAATACTATATCAGCATTTATGCTAGTTGACATATCTTCGTTACTTCGCTGCACTGCCATTATAATAAAAGGTGTACGTTAACTAGCGAATATTCAAAATTTACGTTAATCAAATTATCTAAAAATAGTTTTATATTTAAATTTGTGATACTATATTTAGAAAACGGTAATAATATTTAGTTAACTATCAAACGATAGGCGATTAGCGCATAATGAACGAAACCATCTAATTTATGAATCACTTTGGGACTTATCCGTTAATAAAATGATTGCATCTTGAAATTATAAATATATCAATCGTGATTTGCATTAACCAATAACTGATTCGACTTTAATTTAAAGAATTGTTTTCGGAAAAGAGGAAAGTGGCAAAATAATCGACGAAGAACAATCTCATTATCTTTTAACAAGAATTGTGGTATTTATGTGGAAATCTATCAACTGGTTTAGATCGACATGAAGCCAATACTAAAATTCCGAAAGGAGAAAATAATTCAAAATCATATATGTTTTTAGCTAATTGTGGTTAATTTAAGCATTTTTTCTTTCATATTTATTGATTATTGGTCAGGCACCGCAAAACTGACAGATTATCCGCAATACCTAATAATTAATAATACGCACTGAACTATTTAAAAAATTGGATGGTGGTTGATTTGAGGAAAATGAGAATTCAGAGAGGTTAGCGGTTTTGTGGGGATTTCGATTTGTTTTGTCTGTTGGAGTTGAAAAAGTAACCATACTACGTTATTCGTAGCCCCACATTGGACGCCATTTAATTATGTAACGTTACGAACACGTTAAAGTGTGGAGCAAACTGGAAGCGTACTCTGCCTACGGGATCGACTGTGCTCCGGGAACGTGGGGTGGATGCTTTTGCTACCCAGTTCTCACATAACTAAAAAATAGTATACATAGTGCTGAAGGAACGGAGTAAAACAACCTAACAGAATCCACTAGTGATATATTTAAGTCGAACAACCGATATATTGATGTTCTTCTTCCTTTACCCGCCCAACCTGTAACCACCAATATTCGGTGCCTTTGCCCTATTAAAGATGCAAAACCATTTTTATAACTGGAGCACATTAAACTATTTTCTTCCATAATTATATACTACATAATGATTATTTTAGTTCCAATATTTTTAACACTTATTTTAGGAGTTTTATTTAATTACTAGTTTTCTAGTTATATGTTGTCGAGTGTTACTTAATTACTAATAATTCATTCAATTTATTTTTCTTCAATTTGGATCAAATAATATGCAATAATAAAATTATGCTACAAGGGCATTATGGTCATTATAGGTTGAATATCATCTTTATAACTTGCAATATCTGAGCTGTACTTACAGCAGCAAAACAGCTGTGTTAGTGGTCCATCGTAGTCGGTAGGCCTGAAGACGGATGACGTTGCTGTTTGAACTTCAAAACGGATTAGACAATATAACAGCTGATATTACATATACATAGCATACCAAGTTTAGTTAATGCATTATAAAATTAAATATTAATTCTTAACAAATTCATTCTACGTTAATTTAAACTAAAGTTTAAATAAATTGTTTTGTATGGCCTTGTAGAGTTCAGTACTGAATAATCAAGGTTTTGCAGTGCGGTCACTATTTGTTCATGATGATTCGGTCTACATCCGCTCACATATGATCCGATACTTGCACAAGTGGTGGACTTTATGCCAATAAGATGTTAGATATTTGCGTCCAAGAGTTCGGCGCTGACTCGCCTTTAAAGAGGCGGTACCGCTGCACGTGAGCCCTATGGATACGGCGTCAGGGAGTTTGTAGATTTATTACGCATATTGCACACCCAACAGGTAAGCAGCAAGTTAATTGTAAACGGCAGCAATACGCTGGTCGCGCTCGAACTGGCCAACTGTACAATTACAGAAAGGCACTGCCACACTGTAAGGGATGACAATTTGAATCATTGGTGTAGCCGCCCTCGCACAACTTGCTTATGGCAGCCGCCACGTTTCGGGAAGGCGCCAATACACCAAAAAATATTTTAAGTAATATGCTATGCCCGGTTTTTATAATATATTTACACAATTTCTATCCAATATTGGTGGGAACACACTTTTCACAGCTTTGTGTATTTTCTTTCAATTAATATCCGCCAAGTTATTTTTCAATAAGAAATTTGTTGCACACGTCGTAACTACGCACAAATGCTCTGAGTCAGAGTTGCTAATTAGTTCACCGATTAGAGTTGCTAATTAGGTCACAAAGGGCTGTGAATGGTTCGGCCAACGCATCATTATTGATCTGCTGTTTACATGTGTGCTTACGGGCTGATCGTTGTTACAGTCGCGTCCCAAAAAAACGCTACTAGTGCTAATAGTTCTCATTTTTTGTTAATATTAATGTGCATATATGTACACCACTGCAACACAGGTTTAATCTAAGTCTGCCAGACGAAGATAAAAGCTGAAGAAAGGTGTTCATATGAATTACCATATATCTTTCACATGAAATGAGCCTAACTCTCTGCCATTCAGGTCTTCCAAAATATATGGCGAGTTTCCTAACCTTTTCTTTACACCAACTTTGGTTCCAATAGGAGCTAGCTTCGCATTAAAATTAGCGGATGCATTACTTAATACAAAGTTTCGTTTAACAACTATTTGTCCCACTTCAAATATACGTGGCCTCACACATAAATTATATGTTCGCTGATTTCATAAGCTTTAATCATATGTCTTTGGATATCCGAACGTAATTTACCAAACTCGTCAGCTCGATTTAACTTGATTCAGCCTTTGCTTAGGAGATTAAAATTTTTAAGCAACGAGTAATCTTTCCCATGAGTGAGCATATGTTGTCCAAACACAACGAAATAGGGTGACTATCCAATAGACTGGTGAAAGTGGTTTCTTAAGGAGCAGTTTATACTGCTTAGATACAAATCCCAATCTCTCTGATGCTGTCGTACATACGGTCTTAGAGCAGCGTTAATCGAACGAATAACTCGTTCTGGTGGTTAACACCATGCTTTGAGAAAAATGCAGTGAATTAATGGCTTTTAAATTGAGTTCCATTGCCACTTACAATTATCTCAGGAACACCAAAACAATCGAAAATTTCTTCCTTCAAGTACGAAACTGTAATCTTGGAGTTAAATTTGCCCACTGGTTTCAGGAATGTAAATTTGGAATGGTGCTCTAATACAATAAAAATTCCAATATTTCCCTTTGTAGTGGGAAGGTAAGTAAATCTATATGCACTCTTTGGAATGGCCTCTCACTTATGACTTGATTACCCATTCGTGTTTTCAGTGCTTGAGCTGGATATTTCGAAGTTTTATATAATTCACAGTTTCGAATATACGTGCGAATGTCAAGAACCATTTGTGGCCAATAAAACTTGCGACATATTAGTTCTAAGCACTTGGCTATACCACAATGAAAATAAGTATGTTGATCCTGCGTGGATTGGATTACACTTTCACGCAATGCCATTGGAACAACAAGCTTCCAAGATTCGGTATTACAATCTGCCTCATTATGAACAAAGTCTGTACGGTGGTAAATATATTCATCCATAACTTGGAAATCATGTAAATTGGCCTTACCATTATGCGCCTTTACATGACGTGACATTGTAACACAAAGCGTAAAGGAAGGGGTGCAGATGTTAGTTGTCTCTTTAATTTATCCAAAGCCTTTCGCGCATCCTCATTCCACTCAAAAGTTTTTCCTTTCAATAATTCAGTTAAAGTGAATATAATATCCGAATATCGAGAAAGGGATATTTGATACAAGTCGGTCATACCCGAAAAGCGCTTAAGCTGACGTTTTGTTTTAGATATTGGAAATTCCGAGACTGCCTGAATATTATGTCCTTTATATCAATGTGCCCCCACCTAAAATATATTCTAAATATTCTACTTTCTTCAGACAAAAGTGACTCTTATTTTCGTTTATCGTGAGACCAGCCTTTGGAAGTTGCGTTGCTAGTTCTGCCAGGTGAGACAAGTGCTCCTCAAAGTCGGAGGACAGCACAAATAAGTCATCCAGATAATCTAGTACGTGGGACTTCATGGCATAAGGTATGACTTGATCCACAAGTCTGCACAATGTTTGAGGAGCATTCGTTAATCGGAATGGCATCTTGCTAATTGATACAACTGTCTGTTTGGGACAGTAATAGCACTTTTTCTTTTGACTTGGCATCCAAACAAATCTGCCAGAAAGCGTCTCTTAGGTCAAGTTTGGAAATACAGTGAACAGGTGGAAGACGACTTAAGAGTCCTTCGATTAGCGGTGAGGGATATGCTTCCTTGAATCTAAACAAATTCTCAATTTACCTGGCGTTTGAACAAGAACAGTCGGAGAGGACCAGGCAGATATAGGGGCTTTCTCAAGGACTCCTAACTCAACCATTCTATCGAATTCAGTAGACATCCGTTTCTCTTTAGCAGGGGACAACGGCCAATATATTTTTTTGAGCACAGTCGACCTTGTAGGCAGAGTACGCCTCCAGTTTTCTGCACACTTCAACGTGTTCGTTAAATAATTAAGTGGCGCACAACGGTTACAGTTACTTCTCCAATTCCAACTAAATACCACAATTATTGTTAAAACAGAATGAGACTGTTCCTGGTCGATTATTTCGCCACGTTCCTCTTTCTTTCTTTTCGTTTCTTACAAAATCTTATATATCCTCATCTGAGCACTGATCTCTATATCGCTCACGCAAGGCATCACATAGTTGAAACCAATTAGAGCAACTATTTGTTCTTTGAAACTGCCAGCAAAACCGTAATGCAGGTCCACAGAACAAAATATTTTCAAATTGATTAAGCAAATCCCAATTTCCGTTCAAGCATTGGTCGGTCAAACGATTGATCCGGTAAATAAAATCTTCCATGGAAGTTTCATTAATAGATCCAGAGAATTGTACATGCCTACTCAAAATAATACTTGAGACATTAATACATTAAAATTAGTAATAGGCCTGTAAGCCTGTGCTTCAGACTTATTTCGCTAGTTATTAGATCTGATATTAGGTCTATTCCTAGGTGTAGCACCAGTTCTATGGCCACCACGAACTGTTCGAGGAACTTTAAATGGCTGTTCCGATGACTGACTTTCAACATTATATAACTGGGAAAAAGAACAGGGCTGTCTACACGACGGGCATGTTTCATTAGTACGGAACCAGGTTACCAAACAAGCTCGATGGAATTTATGCTTGCAAGGGGTCTCCGCACTTTCAGTATTAATCAAGACTGTGTCTCTACAAATGTTACACAATACTATATCAGCATTTATGCTAGTTGACATATCTTTGTTACTTCGCTGCACTGCCATTATAATAAAAGGTGTACGTTAACTAGCGAATATTCAAAATTTACGTTAATCAAAATATCTAAAAATAGTTTTATATTTAAATTTGTGATACTATATTTAGAAAACGGTAATAATATTTAGTTAACTATCAAACGATAGGCGATTAGCGCATAATGAACGAAACCATCGAATTTATGAATCACTTTGGGACTTATCCGTTAATAAAATGATTGCATCTTGAAATTATAAATATATCAATCGTGATTTGCATTAACCAATAACTGATTCGACTTTAATTTGAAGAATTGTTTTCGGAAAAGAGGAAAGTGGCAAAATAATCGACGAAGAACAATCTCATTATCTTTTAACAAGAATTGTGGTATTTATGTGGAAATCTATCAACTGGTTTAGATCGACATGAAGCCAATACTAAAATTCCGAAAGGAGAAAATAATTCAAAATCATATATGTTTTTAGCTAATTGTGGTTAATTTAAGCATTTTTTCTTTCATATTTATTGATTATTGGTCAGGCACCGCAAAACTGACAGATTATCCGCAATACCTAATAATTAATAATACGCACTGAACTATTTAAAAAATTGGATGGTGGTTGATTTGAGGAAAAGGAGAATTCAGAGAGGTTAGCGGTTTTGTGGGGATTTGGATTTGTTTTGTCTGTTGGAGTTGAAAAAGTAACCGTACTACGTTATTCGTAGCCCCACATTGGACGCCATTTAATTATGTAACGTTACGAACACGTTAAAGTGTGGAGCAAACTGGAAGCGTACTCTGCCTACGGGATCGACTGTGCTCCGGGAACGTGGGGTGGATGCTTTTGCTACCCAGTTCTCACATAACTAAAAAATAGTATACATAGTGCTGAAGGAACGGAGTAAAACAACCTAACAGAATCCACTAGTGATATATTTAAGTCGAACAACAGATATATTGATGTTCTTCTTCCTTTACCCGCCCAACCTGTAACCACCAATATTCGGTGCCTTTGCCCTATTAAAGATGCAAAACCATTTTTATAACTGGAGCACATTAAACTATTTTCTTCCATAATTATATACTACATAATGATTATTTTAGTTCCAATATTTTTAACACTTATTTTAGGAGTTTTATTTAATTACTAGTTTTCTAGTTATGTGTTGTCGAGTGTTACTTAATTACTAATAATTCATTCAATTTATTTTTCTTCAATTTGGATCAAATAATATGCAATAATAAACTTATGCTACAAGGGCATTATGGTCATTATAGGTTGAATATCATCTTTATAACTTGCAATATCTGAGCTGTACTTACAGCAGCAAAACAGCTGTGTTAGTGGTCCATCGTAGTCGGTAGGCCTGAATACGGATGACGTTGCTGTTTGAACTTCAAAACGGATTAGACAATATAACAGCTGATATTACATATACATAGCATACCAAGTTTAGTTAATGCATTATAAAATTAAATATTAATTCTTAACAAATTCATTCTACGTTAATTTAAACTAAAGTTTAAATAAATTGTTTTGTATGGCCTTGTAGAGTTCAGTACTAAATAATCGAGGTTTTGCAGTGCGGTCACTATTTGTTCATGATGATTTGGTCTACATCGGCTCACATATGATCCGATACTTGCACAAGTGGTGGACTTTATGCCAATAAGATGTTAGATATTTGCGTCCAAGAGTTCGGCGCTGACTCGCCTTTAAAGAGGCGGTACCGCTGCACGTGAGCCCTATGGATACGGCGTCAGGGAGTTTGTAGATTTATTACGCATATTGCACACCCAACAGGTAAGCAGCAAGTTAATTGTTAACGGCAGCAATACGCTGGTCGCGCTCGAACTGGCCAACTGTACAGCTTCAATTACAGAAAGGCACTGCCACACTGTAAGGGATGACAATTTGAATCATTGGTGTAGCCGCCCTCGCACAACTTGCTTATGGCAGCCGCCACGTTTCGGGAAGGCGCCTATACACCAAAAAATATTTTAAGTAATATGCTATGCCCGGTTTTTATAATATATTTACACAATTTCTATCCAATATTGGTGGGAACACACTTTTCACAGCTTTGTGTATTTTCTTTCAATTAATATCAATGACACGAACTTTAATATGACGATGCCGCCAAGTTATTTTTCAATAAGAAATTTTTTGCACACGTCGTAACTACTCACAAATGCTCTGAGTCAGAGTTGCTAATTAGTTCACCGATTAGAGTTGCGAATTAGATCACAAAGGGCTATGAATGGTTCGGCCAACGCATCATTATTGATCTGCTGTTTACATGTGTGCTTACGGGCTGATCGTTGTTACAGTCGCGTCCCAAAAAAACGCTACTAGTGCTAATAGTTCTCATTTTTTGTTAATATTAATGTGCATATATGTACACCACTGCAACACAGGTTTAATCTAAGTCTGCCAGACGAAGATAAAAGCTGAAGAAAGGTGTTCATATGAATTACAATATATCTTTCACATAAAATGAGCCTAACTCTCTGCCATTCAGGTCTTCCAAAATATATGGCGAGTTTCCTAACCTTTTCTTTACACCAACTTTGGTTCCAATAGGAGCTAGCTTTGTATTAAAATTAGCGGATGCATTACTTAATACAAAGTTTCGTTTAACAACTATTTGTCCCACTTCAAATATACGTGGCCTCACACATAAACTATATGTTCGCTGATTTCATAAGCTTTAATCATATGTCTTTGGATATCCGAACGTAATTTACCAAACTCGTCAGCTCGATTTAACTTGATTCAGCCTTTGCTTAGGAGATTAAAATTTTTAAGCAACTAGTAATCTTTCCCATGAGTGAGCATATTTTGTCCAAACACAACGAAATAGGGTGACTGTCCAATAGACTGGTGAAAGTGGTTTCTTAAGGAGCAGTTTATACTGCTTAGATACAAATCCCAATCTCTCTGATGCTGTCGTACATACGGTCTTAGAGCAGCGTTAATCGAACGAATAACTCGTTCTGGTGGTTAACACCATGCTTTGAGAAAAATGCAGTGAATTAATGGCTTTTAAATTGAGTTCCATTGTCACTTACAATTATCTCAGGAACACCAAAACAATCGAAAATTTCTTCCTTCAAGTACGAAACTGTAATCTTGGAGTTAAATTTGCCCACTGGTTTCAGGAATGTAAATTTGGAATGGTGCTCTAATACAATAAAAATTCCAATATTTCCCTTTGTAGTGGGAAGGTAAGGTCCAATAAATCTATATGCACTCTTTGGAATGGCCTCTCACTTATGACTTGATTACCCATTCGTGTTTTCAGTGCTTGAGCTGGATATTTCGAAGTTTTATATAATTCACAGTTTCGAATATACGTGCGAATGTCAAGAACCATTTGTGGACAATAAAACTTGCGACATATTAGTTCTAAGCACTTGGCTATACCACAATGAAAATAAGTATGTTGATCCTGTGTGGATTGGATTACACTTTCACGCAATGCCATTGGAACAACAAGCTTCCAAGATTCGGTATTACAATCTGCCTCATTATGAACAAAGTCTGTACGGTGGTAAATATATTCATCCACAACTTGGAAATCATGTAAATTGGCCTTACCATTATGCGCCTTTACATGACGTGACATTGTAACACAAAGGGTAAAGGAAAGGGTGCAGATGTTAGTTGTCTCTTTAATTTATCCAAAGCCTTTCGCGCATCCTCATTCCACTCAAAAGTTTTTCCTTTCAATAATTCAGTTAAAGTGAATATAATATATAATATTTGATACAAGCCGGTCATACCCGAAAAGCGCTTAAGCTGACGTTTTGTTTTAGATATTGGAAATTCCGAGACTGCCTGAATATTATGTCCTTTATATCAATGTGCCCCCACCTAAAATATATTCTAAATATTCTACTTTCTTCAGACAAAAGTGACTCTTATTTTCGTTTATCGTGAGACCAGCCTTTGGAAGTTGCGTTGCTAGTTCTGCCAGGTGAGACAAGTGCTCCTCAAAGTCGGAGGACAGCACAAATAAGTCATCCAGATAATCTAGTACGTGGGACTTCATGGCATAAGGTATGACTTGATCCACAAGTCTGCACAATGTTTGAGGAGCATTCGTTAATCGGAATGGCATCTTGCTAATTGATACAACTGTCTGTTTGGGACAGTAATAGCACTTTTTCTTTTGACTTGGCATCCAAACAAATCTGCCAGAAAGCGTCTCTTAGGTCAAGTTTGGAAATACAGTGAACAGGTGGAAGACGACTTAAGAGTCCTTCGATTAGCGGTGAGGGATATGCTTCCTTGAATCTAAACAAATTCTCAATTTACCTGGCGTTTGAACAAGAACAGTCGGAGAGGACCAGGCAGATATAGGGGCTTTCTCAAGGACTCCTAACTCAACCATTCTATCGAATTCAGTAGACATCCGTTTCTCTTTAGCAGGGGGCAACGGCCAATATATTTTTTTGAGCACAGTCGACCTTGTAGGCAGAGTACGCCTCCAGTTTTCTGCACACTTCAACGTGTTCGTTAAATAATTAAGTGGCGCACAACGGTTACAGTTACTTCTCCAATTCCAACTAAATACCACAATTATTGTTAAAACAGAATGAGACTGTTCTTGGTCGATTATTTCGCCACGTTCCTCTTTCTTTCTTTTCGTTTCTTACAAAATCTTATATCTCCTCATCTGAGCACTGATCTCTATATCGCTCACGCAAGGCATCACATAGTTGAAACCAATTAGAGCAACTATTTGTTCTTTGAAACTGCCAGTAAAACCGTAATGCAGGTCCACAGAACAAAATATTTTCAAATTGATTAAGCAAATCCCAATTTCCGTTCAAGCATTGGTCGATCAAACGATTGATCCGGTAAATAAAATCTTCCACGGAAGTTTCATTAATAGATCCAGAGAATTGTACATGCCTACTCAAAATAATACTTGAGACATTAATACATTAAAATTAGTAATAGGCCTGTAAGCCTGTGCTTCAGACTTATTTCGCTAGTTATTAGATCTGATATTAGGTCTATTCCTAGGTGTAGCACCAGTTCTATGGCCACCACGAACTGTTCGAGGAACTTTAAATGGCTGTTCCGATGACTGACTTTCAACATTATATAACTGAGAAAAAGAACAGGGCTGTCTACACGACGGGCATGTTTCATTAGTACGGAACCAGGTTACCAAACAAGCTCGATGGAATTTATGTTTGCAAGGGGTCTCCGCACTTTCAGTATTAATCAAGACTGTGTCTCTACAAATGTTTCACAATACTATATCAGCATTTATGCTAGTTGACATATCTTCGTTACTTCGCTGCACTGCCATTATAATAAAAGGTGTACGTTAACTAGCGAATATTCAAAATTTACGTTAATCAAAATATCTAAAAATAGTTTTATATTTAAATTTGTGATACTATATTTAGAAAACGGTAATAATATTTAGTTAACTATCAAACGATAGGCGATTAGCGCATAATGAACGAAACCATCGAATTTATGAATCACTTTGGGACTTATCCGTTAATAAAATGATTGCATCTTGAAATTATAAATATATCAATCGTGATTTGCATTAACCAATAACTGATTCGACTTTAATTTAAAGAATTGTTTTCGGAAAAGAGGAAAGTGGCAAAATAATCGACCAAGAACAATCTCATTATCTTTTAACAAGAATTGTGGTATTTATGTGGAAATCTATCAACTGGTTTAGATCGACATGAAGCCAATACTAAAATTCCGAAAGGAGAAAATAATTCAAAATCATATATGTTTTTAGCTAATTGTGGTTAATTTAAGCATTTTTTCTTTCATATTTATTGATTATTGGTCAGGCACCGCAAAACTGACAGATTATCCGCAATACCTAATAATTAATAATACGCACTGAACTATTTAAAAAATTGGATGGTGGTTGATTTGAGGAAAAGGAGAATTCAGAGAGGTTAGCGGTTTTGTGGGGATTTGGATTTGTTTTGTCTGTTGGAGTTGAAAAAGTAACCGTACTACGTTATTCGTAGCCCCACATTGGACGCCATTTAATTATGTAACGTTACGAACACGTTAAAGTGTGGAGCAAACTGGAAGCGTACTCTGCCTACGGGATCGACTGTGCTCCGGGAACGTGGGGTGGATGCTTTTGCTACCCAGTTCTCACATAACTAAAAAATAGTATACATAGTGCTGAAGGAACGGAGTAAAACAACCTAACAGAATCCACTAGTGATATATTTAAGTCGAACAACCGATATATTGATGTTCTTCTTCCTTTACCCGCCCAACCTGTAACCACCAATATTCGGTGCCTTTGCCCTATTAAAGATGCAAAACCATTTTTATAACTGGAGCACATTAAACTATTTTCTTCCATAATTATATACTACATAATGATTATTTTAGTTCCAATATTTTTAACACTTATTTTAGGAGTTTTATTTAATTACTAGTTTTCTAGTTATATGTTGTCGAGTGTTACTTAATTACTAATAATTCATTCAATTTATTTTTCTTCAATTTGGATCAAATAATATGCAATAATAAACTTATGCTACAAGGGCATTATGGTCATTATAGGTTGAATATCATCTTTATAACTTGCAATATCTGAGCTGTACTTACAGCAGCAAAACAGCTGTGTTAGTGGTCCATCGTAGTCGGTAGGCCTGAAGACGGATGACGTTGCTGTTTGAACTTCAAAACGGATTAGACAATATAACAGCTGATATTACATATACATAGCATACCAAGTTTAGTTAATGCATTATAAAATTAAATATTAATTCTTAACAAATTCATTCTACGTTAATTTAAACTAAAGTTTAAATAAATTGTTTTGTATGGCCTTGTAGAGTTCAGTACTAAATAATCGAGGTTTTGCAGTGCGGTCACTATTTGTTCATGATGATTCGGTCTACATCGGCTCACATATGATCCGATACTTGCACAAGTGGTGGACTTTATGCCAATAAGATGTTAGATATTTGCGTCCAAGAGTTCGGCGCTGACTCGCCTTTAAAGAGGCGGTACTGCTGCACGTGAGCCCTATGGATACGGCGTCAGGGAGTTTGTAGATTTATTACGCATATTGCACACCCAACAGGTAAGCAGCAAGTTAATTGTAAACGGCAGCAATACGCTGGTCGCGCTCGAACTGGCCAACTGTACAATTACAGAAAGGCACTGCCACACTGTAAGGGTTGACAATTTGAATCATTGGTGTAGCCGCCCTCGCACAACTTGCTTATGGCAGCCGCCACGTTTCGGGAAGGCGCCTATACACCAAAAAATATTTTAAGTAATATGCTATGCCCGGTTTTTATAATATATTTACACAATTTCTATCCAATATTGGTGGGAACACACTTTTCACAGCTTTGTGTATTTTCTTTCAATTAATATCAATGACACGAACTTTAATATTACGATGCCGCCAAGTTATTTTTCAATAAGAAATTTGTTGCACACGTCGTAACTACGCACAAATGCTCTGAGTCAGAGTTGCTAATTAGTTCACCGATTAGAGTTGCGAATTAGGTCACAAAGGGCTATGAATGGTTCGGCCAACGCATCATTATTGATCTGCTGTTTACATGTGTGCTTACGGGCTGATCGTTGTTACAGTCGCGTCCCAAAAAAACGCTACTAGTGCTAATAGTTCTCATTTTTTGTTAATATTAATGTGCATATATGTACACCACTGCAACACAGGTTTAATCTAAGTCTGCCAGACGAAGATAAAAGCTGAAGAAAGGTGTTCATATGAATTACAATATATCTTTCACATAAAATGAGCCTAACTCTCTGCCATTCAGGTCTTCCAAAATACATGGCGAGTTTCCTAACCTTTTCTTTACACCAACTTTGGTTCCAATAGGAGCTAGCTTTGCATTAAAATTAGCGGATGCATTACTTAATAGAAAGTTTCGTTTAACAACTATTTGTCCCACTTCAAATATACGTGGCCTCACACATAAACTATATGTTCGCTGATTTCATAAGCTTTAATCATATGTCTTTGGATATCCGAACGTAATTTACCAAACTCGTCAGCTCGATTTAACTTGATTCAGCCTTTGCTTAGGAGATTAAAATTTTTAAGCAACGAGTAATCTTTCCCATGAGTGAGCATATGTTGTCCAAACACAACGAAATAGGGTGACTGTCCAATAGACTGGTGAAAGTGGTTTCTTAAGGAGCAGTTTATACTGCTTAGATACAAATCCCAATCTCTCTGATGCTGTCGTACATACGGTCTTAGAGCAGCGTTAATCGAACGAATAACTCGTTCTGGTGGTTAACACCATGCTTTGAGAAAAATGCAGTGAATTAATGGCTTTTAAATTGAGTTCCATTGCCACTTACAATTATCTCAGGAACACCAAAACAATCGAAAATTTCTTCCTTCAAGTACGAAACTGTAATCTTGGAGTTAAATTTGCCCACTGGTTTCAGGAATGTAAATTTGGAATGGTGCTCTAATACAATAAAAATTCCAATATTTCCCTTTGTAGTGGGAAGGTAAGGTCTAAAGGTAAATCTATATGCACTCTTTGGAATGGCCTCTCACTTATGACTTGATTACCCATTCGTGTTTTCAGTGCTTGAGCTGGATATTTCGAAGTTTTATATAATTCACAGTTTCGAATATACGTGCGAATGTCAAGAACCATTTGTGGACAATAAAACTTGCGACATATTAGTTCTAAGCACTTGGCTATACCACAATGAAAATAAGTATGTTGATCCTGCGTGGATTGGATTACACTTTCACGCAATGCCATTGGAACAACAAGCTTCCAAGATTCGGTATTACAATCTGCCTCATTATGAACAAAGTCTGTACGGTGGTAAATATATTCATCCACAACTTGGAAATCATGTAAATTGGCCTTACCATTATGCGCCTTTACATGACGTGACATTGTAACACAAAGCGTAAAGGAAAGGGTGCAGATGTTAGTTGTCTCTTTAATTTATCCAAAGCCTTTCGCGCATCCTCATTCCACTCAAAAGTTTTTCCTTTCAATAATTCAGTTAAAGTGAATATAATATATAATATTTGATACAAGCCGGTCATACCCGAAAAGCGCTTAAGCTGACGTTTTGTTTTAGATATTGGAAATTCCGAGACTGCCTGAATATTATGTCCTTTATATCAATGTGCCCCCACCTAAAATATATTCTAAATATTCTACTTTCTTCAGACAAAAGTGACTCTTATTTTCGTTTATCGTGAGACCAGCCTTTGGAAGTTGCGTTGCTAGTTCTGCCAGGTGAGACAAGTGCTCCTCAAAGTCGGAGGACAGCACAAATAAGTCATCCAGATAATCTAGTACGTGGGACTTCATGGCATAAGGTATGACTTGATCCACAAGTCTGCACAATGTTTGAGGAGCATTCGTTAATCGGAATGGCATCTTGCTAATTGATACAACTGTCTGTTTGGGACAGTAATAGCACTTTTTCTTTTGACTTGGCATCCAAACAAATCTGCCAGAAAGCGTCTCTTAGGTCAAGTTTGGAAATACAGTGAACAGGTGGAAGACGACTTAAGAGTCCTTCGATTAGCGGTGAGGGATATGCTTCCTTGAATCTAAACAAATTCTCAATTTACCTGGCGTTTGAACAAGAACAGTCGGAGAGGACCAGGCAGATATAGGGGCTTTCTCAAGGACTCCTAACTCAACCATTCTATCGAATTCAGTAGACATCCGTTTCTCTTTAGCAGGGGGCAACGGCCAATATATTTTTTTGAGCACAGTCGACCTTGTAGGCAGAGTACGCCTCCAGTTTTCTGCACACTTCAACGTGTTCGTTAAATAATTAAGTGGCGCACAACGGTTACAGTTACTTCTCCAATTCCAACTAAATACCACAATTATTGTTAAAACAGAATGAGACTGTTCTTGGTCGATTATTTCGCCACGTTCCTCTTTCTTTCTTTTCGTTTCTTACAAAATCGTATATCTCCTCATCTGAGCACTGATCTCTATATCGCTCACGCAAGGCATCACATAGTTGAAACCAATTAGAGCAACTATTTGTTCTTTGAAACTGCCAGTAAAACCGTAATGCAGATCCACAGAACAAAATATTTTCAAATTGATTAAGCAAATCCCAATTTCCGTTCAAGCATTGGTCGGTCAAACGATTGATCCGGTAAATAAAATCTTCCACGGAAGTTTCATTAATAGATCCAGAGAATTGTACATGCCTACTCAAAATAATACTTGAGACATTAATACATTAAAATTAGTAATAGGCCTGTAAGCCTGTGCTTCAGACTTATTTCGCTAGTTATTAGATCTGATATTAGGTCTATTCCTAGGTGTAGCACCAGTTCTATGGCCACCACGAACTGTTCGAGGAACTTTAAATGGCTGTTCCGATGACTGACTTTCAACATTATATAACTGGGAAAAAGAACAGGGCTGTCTACACGACGGGCATGTTTCATTAGTACGGAACCAGGTTACCAAACAAGCTCGATGGAATTTATGTTTGCAAGGGGTCTCCGCACTTTCAGTATTAATCAAGACTGGGTCTCTACAAATGTTACACAATACTATATCAGCATTTATGCTAGTTGACATATCTTCGTTACTTCGCTGCACTGCCATTATAATAAAAGGTGTACGTTAACTAGCGAATATTCAAAATTTACGTTAATCAAAATATCTAAAAATAGTTTTATATTTAAATTTGTGATACTATATTTAGAAAACGGTAATAATATTTAGTTAACTATCAAACGATAGGCGATTAGCGCATAATGAACGAAACCATCGAATTTATGAATCACTTTGGGACTTATCCGTTAATAAAATGATTGCATCTTGAAATTATAAATATATCAATCGTGATTTGCATTAACCAATAACTGATTCGACTTTAATTTAAAGAATTGTTTTCGGAAAAGAGGAAAGTGGCAAAATAATCGACGAAGAACAATCTCATTATCTTTTAACAAGAATTGTGGTATTTATGCGGAAATCTATCAACTGGTTTAGATCGACATGAAGCCAATACTAAAATTCCGAAAGGAGAAAATAATTCAAAATCATATATGTTTTTAGCTAATTGTGGTTAATTTAAGCATTTTTTCTTTCATATTTATTGATTATTGGTCAGGCACCGCAAAACTGACAGATTATCCGCAATACCTAATAATTAATAATACGCACTGAACTATTTAAAAAATTGGATGGTGGTTGATTTGAGGAAAAGGAGAATTCAGAGAGGTTAGCGGTTTTGTGGGGATTTGGATTTGTTTTGTCTGTTGGAGTTGAAAAAGTAACCGTACTACGTTATTCGTAGCCCCACATTGGACGCCATTTAATTATGTAACGTTACGAACACGTTAAAGTGTGGAGCAAACTGGAAGCGTACTCTGCCTACGGGATCGACTGTGCTCCGGGAACGTGGGGTGGATGCTTTTGCTACCCAGTTCTCACATAACTAAAAAATAGTATACATAGTGCTGAAGGAACGGAGTAAAACAACCTAACAGAATCCACTAGTGATATATTTAAGTCGAACAACCGATATATTGATGTTCTTCTTCCTTTACCCGCCCAACCTGTAACCACCAATATTCGGTGCCTTTGCCCTATTAAAGATGCAAAACCATTTTTATAACTGGAGCACATTAAACTATTTTCTTCCATAATTATATACTACATAATGATTATTTTAGTTCCAATATTTTTAACACTTATTTTAGGAGTTTTATTTAATTACTAGTTTTCTAGTTATATGTTGTCGAGTGTTACTTAATTACTAATAATTCATTCAATTTATTTTTCTTCAATTTGGATCAAATAATATGCAATAATAAAATTATGCTACAAGGGCATTATGGTCATTATAGGTTGAATATCATCTTTATAACTTGCAATATCTGAGCTGTACTTACAGCAGCAAAACAGCTGTGTTAGTGGTCCATCGTAGTCGGTAGGCCTGAAGACGGATGACGTTGCTGTTTGAACTTCAAAACGGATTAGACAATATAACAGCTGATATTACATATACATAGCATACCAAGTTTAGTTAATGCATTATAAAATTAAATATTAATTCTTAACAAATTCATTCTACGTTAATTTAAACTAAAGTTTAAATAAATTGTTTTGTATGGCCTTGTAGAGTTCAGTACTGAATAATCAAGGTTTTGCAGTGCGGTCACTATTTGTTCATGATGATTCGGTCTACATCCGCTCACATATGATCCGATACTTGCACAAGTGGTGGACTTTATGCCAATAAGATGTTAGATATTTGCGTCCAAGAGTTCGGCGCTGACTCGCCTTTAAAGAGGCGCTACCGCTGCACGTGAGCCCTATGGATACGGCGTCAGGGAGTTTGTAGATTTATTACGCATATTGCACACCCAACAGGTAAGCAGCAAGTTAATTGTAAACGGCAGCAATACGCTGGTCGCGCTCGAACTGGCCAACTGTACAATTACAGAAAGGCACTGCCACACTGTAAGGGTTGACAATTTGAATCATTGGTGTAGCCGCCCTCGCACAACTTGCTTATGGCAGCCGCCACGTTTCGGGAAGGCGCCTATACACCAAAAAATATTTTAAGTAATATGCTATGCCCGGTTTTTATAATATATTTACACAATTTCTATCCAATATTGGTGGGAACACACTTTTCACAGCTTTGTGTATTTTCTTTCAATTAATATCAATGACACGAACTTTAATATGACGATGCCGCCAAGTTATTTTTCAATAAGAAATTTGTTGCACACGTCGTAACTACGCACAAATGCTCTGAGTCAGAGTTGCTAATTAGTTCACCGATTAGAGTTGCTAATTAGGTCACAAAGGGCTATGAATGGTTCGGCCAACGCATCATTATTGATCTGCTGTTTACATGTGTGCTTACGGGCTGATCGTTGTTACAGTCGCGTCCCAAAAAAACGCTACTAGTGCTAATAGTTCTCATTTTTTGTTAATATTAATGTGCATATATGTACACCACTGCAACACAGGTTTAATCTAAGTCTGCCAGACGAAGATAAAAGCTGAAGAAAGGTGTTCATATGAATTACAATATATCTTTCACATAAAATGAGCCTAACTCTCTGCCATTCAGGTCTTCCAAAATATATGGCGAGTTTCCTAACCTTTTCTTTACACCAACTTTGGTTCCAATAGGAGCTAGCTTCGCATTAAAATTAGCGGATGCATTACTTAATACAAAGTTTCGTTTAACAACTATTTGTCCCACTTCAAATATACGTGGCCTCACACATAAATTATATGTTCGCTGATTTCATAAGCTTTAATCATATGTCTTTGGATATCCGAACGTAATTTACCAAACTCGTCAGCTCGATTTAACTTGATTCAGCCTTTGCTTAGGAGATTAAAATTTTTAAGCAACTAGTAATTTTTCCCATGAGTGAGCATATGTTGTCCAAACACAACGAAATAGGGTGACTGTCCAATAGACTGGTGAAAGTGGTTTCTTAAGGAGCAGTTTATACTGCTTAGATACAAATCCCAATCTCTCTGATGCTGTCGTACATACGGTCTTAGAGCAGCGTTAATCGAACGAATAACTCGTTCTGGTGGTTAACACCATGCTTTGAGAAAAATGCAGTGAATTAATGGCTTTTAAATTGAGTTCCATTGTCACTTACAATTATCTCAGGAACACCAAAACAATCGAAAATTTCTTCCTTCAAGTACGAAACTGTAATCTTGGAGTTAAATTTGCCCACTGGTTTCAGGAATGTAAATTTGGAATGGTGCTCTAATACAATAAAAATTCCAATATTTCCCTTTGTAGTGGGCAGGTAAGGTCCAATAAATCTATATGCACTCTTTGGAATGGCCTCTCACTTATGACTTGATTACCCATTCGTGTTTTCAGTGCTTGAGCTGGATATTTCGAAGTTTTATATAATTCACAGTTTCGAATATACGTGCGAATGTCAAGAACCATTTGTGGCCAATAAAACTTGCGACATATTAGTTCTAAGCACTTGGCTATACCACAATGAAAATAAGTATGTTGATCCTGCGTGGATTGGATTACACTTTCACGCAATGCCATTGGAACAACAAGCTTCCAAGATTCGGTATTACAATCTGCCTCATTATGAACAAAGTCTGTACGGTGGTAAATATATTCATCCACAACTTGGAAATCATGTAAATTGGCCTTACCATTATGCGCCTTTACATGACGTGACATTGTAACACAAAGGGTAAGGGAAAGGGTGCAGATGTTAGTTGTCTCTTTAATTTATCCAAAGCCTTTCGCGCATCCTCATTCCACTCAAAAGTTTTTCCTTTCAATAATTCAGTTAAAGTGAATATAATATATAATATTTGATACAAGCCGGTCATACCCGAAAAGCGCTTAAGCTGACGTTTTGTTTTAGATATTGGAAATTGCGAGACTGCCTGAATATTATGTCCTTTATATCAATGTGCCCCCACCTAAAATATATTCTAAATATTCTACTTTCTTCAGACAAAAGTGACTCTTATTTTCGTTTATCGTGAGACCAGCCTTTGGAAGTTGCGTTGCTAGTTCTGCCAGGTGAGACAAGTGCTCCTCAAAGTCGGAGGACAGCACAAATAAGTCATCCAGATAATCTAGTACGTGGGACTTCATGGCATAAGGTATGACTTGATCCACAAGTCTGCACAATGTTTGAGGAGCATTCGTTAATCGGAATGGCATCTTGCTAATTGATACAACTGTCTGTTTGGGACAGTAATAGCACTTTTTCTTTTGACTTGGCATCCAAACAAATCTGCCAGAAAGCGTCTCTTAGGTCAAGTTTGGAAATACAGTGAACAGGTGGAAGACGACTTAAGAGTCCTTCGATTAGCGGTGAGGGATATGCTTCCTTGAATCTAAACAAATTCTCAATTTACCTGGCGTTTGAACAAGAACAGTCGGAGAGGACCAGGCAGATATAGGGGCTTTCTCAAGGACTCCTAACTCAACCATTCTATCGAATTCAGTAGACATCCGTTTCTCTTTAGCAGGGGACAACGGCCAATATATTTTTTTGATCACAGTCGACCTTGTAGGCAGAGTACGCATCCAGTTTTCTGCACACTTCAACGTGTTCGTTAAATAATTAAGTGGCGCACAACGGTTACAGTTACTTCTCCAATTCCAACTAAATACCACAATTATTGTTAAAACAGAATGAGACTGTTCTTGGTCGATTATTTCGCCACGTTCCTCTTTCTTTCTTTTCGTTTCTTACAAAATCTTATATATCCTCATCTGAGCACTGATCTCTATATCGCTCACGCAAGGCATCACATAGTTGAAACCAATTAGAGCAACTATTTGTTCTTTGAAACTGCCAGTAAAACCGTAATGCAGGTCCACAGAACAAAATATTTTCAAATTGATTAAGCAAATCCCAATTTCCGTTCAAGCATTGGTCGGTCAAACGATTGATCCGGTAAATAAAATCTTCCACGGAAGTTTCATTAATAGATCCAGAGAATTGTACATGCCTACTCAAAATAATACTTGAGACATTAATACATTAAAATTAGTAATAGGCCTGTAAGCCTGTGCTTCAGACTTATTTCGCTAGTTATTAGATCTGATATTAGGTCTATTCCTAGGTGTAGCACCAGTTCTATGGCCACCACGAACTGTTCGAGGAACTTTAAATGGCTGTTCCGATGACTGACTTTCAACATTATATAACTGGGAAAAAGAACAGGGCTGTCTACACGACGGGCATGTTTCATTAGTACGGAACCAGGTTACCAAACAAGCTCGATGGAATTTATGTTTGCAAGGGGTCTCCGCACTTTCAGTATTAATCAAGACTGTGTCTCTACAAATGTTACACAATACTATATCAGCATATATGCTAGTTGACATATCTTCGTTACTTCGCTGCACTGCCATTATAATAAAAGGTGTACGTTAACTAGCGAATATTCAAAATTTACGTTAATCAAAATATCTAAAAATAGTTTTATATTTAAATTTGTGATACTATATTTAGAAAACGGTAATAATATTTAGTTAACTATCAAACGATAGGCGATTAGCGCATAATGAACGAAACCATCGAATTTATGAATCACTTTGGGACTTATCCGTTAATAAAATGATTGCATCTTGAAATTATAAATATATCAATCGTGATTTGCATTAACCAATAACTGATTCGACTTTAATTTAAAGAATTGTTTTCGGAAAAGAGGAAAGTGGCAAAATAATCGACCAAGAACAATCTCATTATCTTTTAACAAGAATTGTGGTATTTATGTGGAAATCTATCAACTGGTTTAGATCGACATGAAGCCAATACTAAAATTCCGAAAGGAGAAAATAATTCAAAATCATATATGTTTTTAGATAATATTCGGTGCCTTTGCCCTATTAAAGATGCAAAAAAAATAATTATATACTACATAATGATTATTTTAGTTCCAATATTTTTAACACTTATTTTAGGAGTTTTATTTAATTACTAGTTTTCTAGTTATATGTTGTCGAGTGTTACTTAATTACTAATAATTCATTCAATTTATTTTTCTTCAATTTGGATCAAATAATATGCAATAATAAACTTATGCTACAAGGGCATTATGGTCATTATAGGTTGAATATCATCTTTATAACTTGCAATATCTGAGCTGTACTTACAGCAGCAAAACAGCTGTGTTAGTGGTCCATCGTAGTCGGTAGGCCTGAAGACGGATGACGTTGCTGTTTGAACTTCAAAACGGATTAGACAATATAACAGCTGATATTACATATACATAGCATACCAAGTTTAGTTAATGCATTATAAAATTAAATATTAATTCTTAACAAATTCATTCTACGTTAATTTAAACTAAAGTTTAAATAAATTGTTTTGTATGGCCTTGTAGAGTTCAGTACTAAATAATCGAGGTTTTGCAGTGCGGTCACTATTTGTTCATGATGATTCGGTCTACATCGGCTCACATATGATCCGATACTTGCACAAGTGGTGGACTTTATGCCAATAAGATGTTAGATATTTGCGTCCAAGAGTTCGGCGCTGACTCGCCTTTAAAGAGGCGGTACTGCTGCACGTGAGCCCTATGGATACGGCGTCAGGGAGTTTGTAGATTTATTACGCATATTGCACACCCAACAGGTAAGCAGCAAGTTAATTGTTAATGGCAGCAATACGCTGGTCGCGCTCGAACTGGCCAACTGTACAGCTTCAATTACAGAAAGGCACTGCCACACTGTAAGGGTTGACCATTTGAATCATTGGTGTAGCCGCCCTCGCACAACTTGCTTATGGCAGCCGCCACGTTTCGGGAAGGCGCCTATACACCAAAAAATATTTTAAGTAATATGCTATGCCCGGTTTTTATAATATATTTACACAATTTCTATCCAATATTGGTGGGAACACACTTTTCACAGCTTTGTGTATTTTCTTTCAATTAATATCAATGACACGAACTTTAATATGACGATGCCGCCAAGTTATTTTTCAATAAGAAATTTGTTGCACACGTCGTAACTACGCACAAATGCTCTGAGTCAGAGTTGCTAATTAGTTCACCGATTAGAGTTGCTAATTAGGTCACAAAGGGCTATGAATGGTTCGGCCAACGCATCATTATTGATCTGCTGTTTACATGTGTGCTTACGGGCTGATCGTTGTTACAGTCGCGTCCCAAAAAAACGCTACTAGTGCTAATAGTTCTCATTTTTTGTTAATATTAATGTGCATATATGTACACCACTGCAACACAGGTTTAATCTAAGTCTGCCAGACGAAGATAAAAGCTGAAGAAAGGTGTTCATATGAATTACAATATATCTTTCACATAAAATGAGCCTAACTCTCTGCCATTCAGGTCTTCCAAAATATATGGCGAGTTTCCTAACCTTTTCTTTACACCAACTTTGGTTCCAATAGGAGCTAGCTTTGCATTAAAATTAGCGGATGCATTACTTAATACAAAGTTTCGTTTAACAACTATTTGTCCCACTTCAAATATACGTGGCCTCACACATAAACTATATGTTCGCTGATTTCATAAGCTTTAATCATATGTCTTTGGATATCCGAACGTAATTTACCAAACTCGTCAGCTCGATTTAACTTGATTCAGCCTTTGCTTAGGAGATTAAAATTTTTAAGCAACGAGTAATCTTTCCCATGAGTGAGCATATGTTGTCCAAACACAACGAAATAGGGTGACTGTCCAATAGACTGGTGAAAGTGGTTTCTTAAGGAGCAGTTTATACTGCTTAGATACAAATCCCAATCTCTCTGATGCTGTCGTACATACGGTCTTAGAGCAGCGTTAATCGAACGAATAACTCGTTCTGGTGGTTAACACCATGCTTTGAGAAAAATGCAGTGAATTAATGGCTTTTAAATTGAGTTCCATTGTCACTTACAATTATCTCAGGAACACCAAAACAATCGAAAATTTCTTCCTTCAAGTACGAAACTGTAATCTTGGAGTTAAATTTGCCCACTGGTTTCAGGAATGTAAATTTGGAATGGTGCTCTAATACAATAAAAATTCCAATATTTCCCTTTGTAGTGGGCAGGTAAGGTCCAATAAATCTATATGCACTCTTTGGAATGGCCTCTCACTTATGACTTGATTACCCATTCGTGTTTTCAGTGCTTGAGCTGGATATTTCGAAGTTTTATATAATTCACAGTTTCGAATATACGTGCGAATGTCAAGAACCATTTGTGGCCAATAAAACTTGCGACATATTAGTTCTAAGCACTTGGCTATACCACAATGAAAATAAGTATGTTGATCCTGCGTGGATTGGATTACACTTTCACGCAATGCCATTGGAACAACAAGCTTCCAAGATTCGGTATTACAATCTGCCTCATTATGAACAAAGTCTGTACGGTGGTAAATATATTCATCCACAACTTGGAAATCATGTAAATTGGCCTTACCATTATGCGCCTTTACATGACGTGACATTGTAACACAAAGCGTAAAGGAAAGGGTGCAGATGTTAGTTGTCTCTTTAATTTATCCAAAGCCTTTCGCGCATCCTCATTCCACTCAAAAGTTTTCCTTTCAATAATTCAGTTAAAGTGAATATAATATATAATATTTGATACAAGCCGGTCATACCCGAAAAGCGCTTAAGCTGACGTTTTGTTTTAGATATTGGAAATTGCGAGACTGCCTGAATATTATGTCCTTTATATCAATGTGCCCCCACCTAAAATATATTCTAAATATTCTACTTTCTTCAGACAAAAGTGACTCTTATTTTCGTTTATCGTGAGACCAGCCTTTGGAAGTTGCGTTGCTAGTTCTGCCAGGTGAGACAAGTGCTCCTCAAAGTCGGAGGACAGCACAAATAAGTCATCCAGATAATCTAGTACGTGGGACTTCATGGCATAAGGTATGACTTGATCCACAAGTCTGCACAATGTTTGAGGAGCATTCGTTAATCGGAATGGCATCTTGCTAATTGATACAACTGTCTGTTTGGGACAGTAATAGCACTTTTTCTTTTGACTTGGCATCCAAACAAATCTGCCAGAAAGCGTCTCTTAGGTCAAGTTTGGAAATACAGTGAACAGGTGGAAGACGACTTAAGAGTCCTTCGATTAGCGGTGAGGGATATGCTTCCTTGAATCTAAACAAATTCTCAATTTACCTGGCGTTTGAACAAGAACAGTCGGAGAGGACCAGGCAGATATAGGGGCTTTCTCAAGGACTCCTAACTCAACCATTCTATCGAATTCAGTAGACATCCGTTTCTCTTTAGCAGGGGACAACGGCCAATATATTTTTTTGATCACAGTCGACCTTGTAGGCAGAGTACGCATCCAGTTTTCTGCACACTTCAACGTGTTCGTTAAATAATTAAGTGGCGCACAACGGTTACAGTTACTTCTCCAATTCCAACTAAATACCACAATTATTGTTGAATGAATGAATTTCCGTTCAAGCATTGGTCGGTCAAACGATTGATCCGGTAAATAAAATCTTCCACGAAAGTTTCATTAATAGATCCAGAGAATTGTACATGCCTACTCAAAATAATACTTGAGACATTAATACATTAAAATTAGTAATAGGCCTGTAAGCCTGTGCTTCAGACTTATTTCGCTAGTTATTAGATCTGATATTAGGTCTATTCCTAGGTGTAGCACCAGTTCTATGGCCACCACGAACTGTTCGAGGAACTTTAAATGGCTGTTCCGATGACTGACTTTCAACATTATATAACTGGGAAAAAGAACAGGGCTGTCTACACGACGGGCATGTTTCATTAGTACGGAACCAGGTTACCAAACAAGCTCGATGGAATTTATGTTTGCAAGGGGTCTCCGCACTTTCAGTATTAATCAAGACTGTGTCTCTACAAATGTTACACAATACTATATCAGCATTTATGCTAGTTGACATATCTTCGTTACTTCGCTGCACTGCCATTATAATAAAAGGTGTACGTTAACTAGCGAATATTCAAAATTTACGTTAATCAAAATATCTAAAAATAGTTTTATATTTAAATTTGTGATACTATATTTAGAAAACGGTAATAATATTTAGTTAACTATCAAACGATAGGCGATTAGCGCATAATGAACGAAACCATCGAATTTATGAATCACTTTGGGACTTATCCGTTAATAAAATGATTGCATCTTGAAATTATAAATATATCAATCGTGATTTGCATTAACCAATAACTGATTCGACTTTAATTTAAAGAATTGTTTTCGGAAAAGAGGAAAGTGGCAAAATAATCGACCAAGAACAATCTCATTATCTTTTAACAAGAATTGTGGTATTTATGTGGAAATCTATCAACTGGTTTAGATCGACATGAAGCCAATACTAAAATTCCGAAAGGAGAAAATAATTCAAAATCATATATGTTTTTAGATAATATTCGGTGCCTTTGCCCTATTAAAGATGCAAAAAAAATAATTATATACTACATAATGATTATTTTAGTTCCAATATTTTTAACACTTATTTTAGGAGTTTTATTTAATTACTAGTTTTCTAGTTATATGTTGTCGAGTGTTACTTAATTACTAATAATTCATTCAATTTATTTTTCTTCAATTTGGATCAAATAATATGCAATAATAAACTTATGCTACAAGGGCATTATGGTCATTATAGGTTGAATATCATCTTTATAACTTGCAATATCTGAGCTGTACTTACAGCAGCAAAACAGCTGTGTTAGTGGTCCATCGTAGTCGGTAGGCCTGAAGGCGGATGACGTTGCTGTTTGAACTTCAAAACGGATTAGACAATATAACAGCTGATATTACATATACATAGCATACCAAGTTTAGTTAATGCATTATAAAATTAAATATTAATTCTTAACAAATTCATTCTACGTTAATTTAAACTAAAGTTTAAATAAATTGTTTTGTATGGCCTTGTAGAGTTCAGTACTAAATAATCGAGGTTTTGCAGTGCGGTCACTATTTGTTCATGATGATTCGGTCTACATCGGCTCACATATGATCCGATACTTGCACAAGTGGTGGACTTTATGCCAATAAGATGTTAGATATTTGCGTCCAAGAGTTCGGCGCTGACTCGCCTTTAAAGAGGCGGTACTGCTGCACGTGAGCCCTATGGATACGGCGTCAGGGAGTTTGTAGATTTATTACGCATATTGCACACCCAACAGGTAAGCAGCAAGTTAATTGTTAATGGCAGCAATACGCTGGTCGCGCTCGAACTGGCCAACTGTACAGCTTCAATTACAGAAAGGCACTGCCACACTGTAAGGGTTGACAATTTGAATCATTGGTGTTGCCGCCCTCGCACAACTTGCTTATGGCAGCCGCCACGTTTCGGGAAGGCGCCTATACACCAAAAAATATTTTAAGTAATATGCTATGCCCGGTTTTTATAATATATTTACACAATTTCTATCCAATATTGGTGGGAACACACTTTTCACAGCTTTGAGTATTTTCTTTCAATTAATATCAATGACACGAACTTTAATATGACGATGCCGCCAAGTTATTTTTCAATAAGAAATTTGTTGCACACGTCGTAACTACGCACAAATGCTCTGAGTCAGAGTTGCTAATTAGTTCACCGATTAGAGTTGCGAATTAGGTCACAAAGGGCTATGAATGGTTCGGCCAACGCATCATTATTGATCTGCTGTTTACATGTGTGCTTACGGGCTGATCGTTGTTACAGTCGCGTCCCAAAAAAACGCTACTAGTGCTAATAGTTCTCATTTTTTGTTAATATTAATGTGCATATATGTACACCACTGCAACACAGGTTTAATCTAAGTCTGCCAGACGAAGATAAAAGCTGAAGAAAGGTGTTCATATGAATTACAATATATCTTTCACATAAAATGAGCCTAACTCTCTGCCATTCAGGTCTTCCAAAATATATGGCGAGTTTCCTAACCTTTTCTTTACACCAACTTTGGTTCCAATAGGAGCTAGCTTTGCATTAAAATTAGCGGATGCATTACTTAATACAAAGTTTCGTTTAACAACTATTTGTCCCACTTCAAATATACGTGGCCTCACACATAAACTATATGTTCGCTGATTTCATAAGCTTTAATCATATGTCTTTGGATATCCGAACGTAATTTACCAAACTCGTCAGCTCGATTTAACTTGATTCAGCCTTTGCTTAGGAGATTAAAATTTTTAAGCAACGAGTAATCTTTCCCATGAGTGAGCATATGTTGTCCAAACACAACGAAATAGGGTGACTGTCCAATAGACTGGTGAAAGTGGTTTCTTAAGGAGCAGTTTATACTGCTTAGATACAAATCCCAATCTCTCTGATGCTGTCGTACATACGGTCTTAGAGCAGCGTTAATCGAACGAATAACTCGTTCTGGTGGTTAACACCATGCTTTGAGAAAAATGCAGTGAATTAATGGCTTTTAAATTGAGTTCCATTGTCACTTACAATTATCTCAGGAACACCAAAACAATCGAAAATTTCTTCCTTCAAGTACGAAACTGTAATCTTGGAGTTAAATTTGCCCACTGGTTTCAGGAATGTAAATTTGGAATGGTGCTCTAATACAATAAAAATTCCAATATTTCCCTTTGTAGTGGGCAGGTAAGGTCCAATAAATCTATATGCACTCTTTGGAATGGCCTCTCACTTATGACTTGATTACCCATTCGTGTTTTCAGTGCTTGAGCTGGATATTTCGAAGTTTTATATAATTCACAGTTTCGAATATACGTGCGAATGTCAAGAACCATTTGTGGCCAATAAAACTTGCGACATATTAGTTCTAAGCACTTGGCTATACCACAATGAAAATAAGTATGTTGATCCTGCGTGGATTGGATTACACTTTCACGCAATGCCATTGGAACAACAAGCTTCCAAGATTCGGTATTACAATCTGCCTCATTATGAACAAAGTCTGTACGGTGGTAAATATATTCATCCACAACTTGGAAATCATGTAAATTGGCCTTACCATTATGCGCCTTTACATGACGTGACATTGTAACACAAAGCGTAAAGGAAAGGGTGCAGATGTTAGTTGTCTCTTTAATTTATCCAAAGCCTTTCGCGCATCCTCATTCCACTCAAAAGTTTTTCCTTTCAATAATTCAGTTAAAGTGAATATAATATATAATATTTGATACAAGCCGGTCATACCCGAAAAGCGCTTAAGCTGACGTTTTGTTTTAGATATTGGAAATTCCGAGACTGCCTGAATATTATGTCCTTTATATCAATGTGCCCCCACCTAAAATATATTCTAAATAGTCTACTTTCTTCAGACAAAAGTGACTCTTATTTTCGTTTATCGTGAGACCAGCCTTTGGAAGTTGCGTTGCTAGTTCTGCCAGGTGAGACAAGTGCTCCTCAAAGTCGGAGGACAGCACAAATAAGTCATCCAGATAATCTAGTACGTTGGTCTTCATGGCATAAGGTATGACTTGATCCACAAGTCTGCACAATGTTTGAGGAGCATTCGTTAATCGGAATGGCATCTTGCTAATTGATACAACTGTCTGTTTGGGACAGTAATAGCACTTTTTCTTTTGACTTGGCATCCAAACAAATCTGCCAGAAAGCGTCTCTTAGGTCAAGTTTGGAAATACAGTGAACAGGTGGAAGACGACTTAAGAGTCCTTCGATTAGCGGTGAGGGATATGCTTCCTTGAATCTAAACAAATTCTCAATTTACCTGGCGTTTGAACAAGAACAGTCGGAGAGGACCAGGCAGATATAGGGGCTTTCTCAAGGACTCCTAACTCAACCATTCTATCGAATTCAGTAGACATCCGTTTCTCTTTAGCAGGGGGCAACGGCCAATATATTTTTTTGAGCACAGTCGACCTTGTAGGCAGAGTACGCCTCCAGTTTTCTGCACACTTCAACGTGTTCATTAAATAATTAAGTGGCGCACAACGGTTACAGTTACTTCTCCAATTCCAACTAAATACCACAATTATTGTTAAAACAGAATGAGACTGTTCTTGGTCGATTATTTCGCCACGTTCCTCTTTCTTTCTTTTCGTTTCTTACAAAATCTTATATCTCCTCATCTGAGTACTGGTCTCTATATCGCTCACGCAAGGCATCACATAGTTGAAACCAATTAGAGCAACTATTTGTTCTTTGAAACTGCCAGTAAAACCGTAATGCAGGTCCACAGAACAAAATATTTTCAAATTGATTAAGCAAATCCCAATTTCCGTTCAAGCATTGGTCGGTCAAACGATTGATCCGGTAAATAAAATCTTCCACGGAAGTTTCATTAATAGATCCAGAGAATTGTACATGCCTACTCAAAATAATACTTGACACATTAATACATTAAAATTAGTAATAGGCCTGTAAGCCTGTGCTTCAGACTTATTTCGCTAGTTATTAGATCTGATATTAGGTCTATTCCTAGGTGTAGCACCAGTTCTATGGCCACCACGAACTGTTCGAGGAACTTTAAATGGCTGTTCCGATGACTGACTTTCAACATTATATAACTGGGAAAAAGAACAGGGCTGTCTACACGACGGGCATGTTTCATTAGTACGGAACCAGGTTACCAAACAAGCTCGATGGAATTTATGTTTGCAAGGGGTCTCCGCACTTTCAGTATTAATCAAGACTGTGTCTCTACAAATGTTACACAATACTATATCAGCATTTATGCTAGTTGACATATCTTCCTTACTTCGCTGCACTGCCATTATAATAAAAGGTGTACGTTAACTAGCGAATATTCAAAATTTACGTTAATCAAAATATCTAAAAATAGTTTTATATTTAAATTTGTGATACTATATTTAGAAAACGGTAATAATATTTAGTTAACTATCAAACGATAGGCGATTAGCGCATAATGAACGAAACCATCGAATTTATGAATCACTTTGGGACTTATCCGTTAATAAAATGATTGCATCTTGAAATTATAAATATATCAATCGTGATTTGCATTAACCAATAACTGATTCGACTTTAATTTAAAGAATTGTTTTCGGAAAAGAGGAAAGTGGCAAAATAATCGACGAAGAACAATCTCATTATCTTTTAACAAGAATTGTGGTATTTATGTGGAAATCTATCAACTGGTTTAGATCGACATGAAGCCAATACTAAAATTCCGAAAGGAGAAAATAATTCAAAATCATATATGTTTTTAGCTAATTGTGGTTAATTTAAGCATTTTTTCTTTCATATTTATTGATTATTGGTCAGGCACCGCAAAACTGACAGATTATCCGCAATACCTAATAATTAATAATACGCACTGAACTATTTAAAAAATTGGATGGTGGTTGATTTGAGGAAAATGAGAATTCAGAGAGGTTAGCGGTTTTGTGGGGATTTCGATTTGTTTTGTCTGTTGGAGTTGAAAAAGTAACCGTACTACGTTATTCGTAGCCCCACATTGGACGCCATTTAATTATGTAACGTTACGAACACGTTAAAGTGTGGAGCAAACTGGAAGCGTACTCTGCCTACGGGATCGACTGTGCTCCGGGAACGTGGGGTGGATGCTTTTGCTACCCAGTTCTCACATAACTAAAAAATAGTATACATAGTGCTGAAGGAACGGAGTAAAACAACCTAACAGAATCCACTAGTGATATATTTAAGTCGAACAACCGATATATTGATGTTCTTCTTCCTTTACCCGCCCAACCTGTAACCACCAATATTCGGTGCCTTTGCCCTATTAAAGATGCAAAAAAAATAATTATATACTACATAATGATTATTTTAGTTCCAATATTTTTAACACTTATTTTAGGAGTTTTATTTAATTACTAGTTTTCTAGTTATATGTTGTCGAGTGTTACTTAATTACTAATAATTCATTCAATTTATTTTTCTTCAATTTGGATCAAATAATATGCAATAATAAACTTATGCTACAAGGGCATTATGGTCATTATAGGTTGAATATCATCTTTATAACTTGCAATATCTGAGCTGTACTTACAGCAGCAAAACAGCTGTGTTAGTGGTCCATCGTAGTCGGTAGGCCTGAAGACGGATGACGTTGCTGTTTGAACTTCAAAACGGATTAGACAATATAACAGCTGATATTACATATACATAGCATACCAAGTTTAGTTAATGCATTATAAAATTAAATATTAATTCTTAACAAATTCATTCTACGTTAATTTAAACTAAAGTTTAAATAAATTGTTTTGTATGGCCTTGTAGAGTTCAGTACTAAATAATCGAGGTTTTGCAGTGCGGTCACTATTTGTTCATGATGATTCGGTCTACATCCGCTCACATATGATCCGATACTTGCACAAGTGGTGGACTTTATGCCAATAAGATGTTAGATATTTGCGTCCAAGAGTTCGGCGCTGACTCGCCTTTAAACAGGCGCTACCGCTGCACGTGAGCCCTATGGATACGGCGTCAGGGAGTTTGTAGATTTATTACGCATATTGCACACCCAACAGGTAAGCAGCAAGTTAATTGTAAACGGCAGCAATACGCTGGTCGCGCTCGAACTGGCCAACTGTACAGCTTCAATTACAGAAAGGCACTGCCACACTGTAAGGGTTGACAATTTGAATCATTGGTGTAGCCGCCCTCGCACAACTTGCTTATGGCAGCCGCCACGTTTCGGGAAGGCGCCTATACACCAAAAAATATTTTAAGTAATATGCTATGCCCGGTTTTTATAATATATTTACACAATTTCTATCCAATATTGGTGGGAACACACTTTTCACAGCTTTGTGTATTTTCTTTCAATTAATATCAATGACACGAACTTTAATATTACGATGCCGCCAAGTTATTTTTCAATAAGAAATTTGTTGCACACGTCGTAACTACGCACAAATGCTCTGAGTCAGAGTTGCTAATTAGTTCACCGATTAGAGTTGCGAATTAGGTCACAAAGGGCTATGAATGGTTCGGCCAACGCATCATTATTGATCTGCTGTTTACATGTGTGCTTACGGGCTGATCGTTGTTACAGTCGCGTCTCGCGTCTCTCTGCCATTCAGGTCTTCCAAAATATATGGCGAGTTTCCTAACCTTTTCTTTACACCAACTTTGGTTCCAATAGGAGCTAGCTTCGCATTAAAATTAGCGGATGCATTACTTAATACAAAGTTTCGTTTAACAACTATTTGTCCCACTTCAAATATACGTGGCCTCACACATAAATTATATGTTCGCTGATTTCATAAGCTTTAATCATATGTCTTTGGATATCCGAACGTAATTTACCAAACTCGTCAGCTCGATTTAACTTGATTCAGCCTTTGCTTAGGAGATTAAAATTTTTAAGCAACTAGTAATCTTTCCCATGAGTGAGCATATGTTGTCCAAACACAACGAAATAGGGTGACTGTCCAATAGACTGGTGAAAGTGGTTTCTTAAGGAGCAGTTTATACTGCTTAGATACAAATCCCAATCTCTCTGATGCTGTCGTACATACGGTCTTAGAGCAGCGTTAATCGAACGAATAACTCGTTCTGGTGGTTAACACCATGCTTTGAGAAAAATGCAGTGAATTAATGGCTTTTAAATTGAGTTCCATTGTCACTTACAATTATCTCAGGAACACCAAAACAATCGAAAATTTCTTCCTTCAAGTACGAAACTGTAATCTTGGAGTTAAATTTGCCCACTGGTTTCAGGAATGTAAATTTGGAATGGTGCTCTAATACAATAAAAATTCCAATATTTCCCTTTGTAGTGGGCAGGTAAGGTCCAATAAATCTATATGCACTCTTTGGAATGGCCTCTCACTTATGACTTGATTACCCATTCGTGTTTTCAGTGCTTGAGCTGGATATTTCGAAGTTTTATATAATTCACAGTTTCGAATATACGTGCGAATGTCAAGAACCATTTGTGGCCAATAAAACTTGCGACATATTAGTTCTAAGCACTTGGCTATACCACAATGAAAATAAGTATGTTGATCCTGCGTGGATTGGATTACACTTTCACGCAATGCCATTGGAACAACAAGCTTCCAAGATTCGGTATTACAATCTGCCTCATTATGAACAAAGTCTGTACGGTGGTAAATATATTCATCCACAACTTGGAAATCATGTAAATTGGCCTTACCATTATGCGCCTTTACATGACGTGACATTGTAACACAAAGCGTAAAGGAAAGGGTGCAGATGTTAGTTGTCTCTTTAATTTATCCAAAGCCTTTCGCGCATCCTCATTCCACTCAAAAGTTTTTCCTTTCAATAATTCAGTTAAAGTGAATATAATATATAATATTTGATACAAGCCGGTCATACCCGAAAAGCGCTTAAGCTGACGTTTTGTTTTAGATATTGGAAATTCCGAGACTGCCTGAATATTATGTCCTTTATATCAATGTGCCCCCACCTAAAATATATTCTAAATAGTCTACTTTCTTCAGACAAAAGTGACTCTTATTTTCGTTTATCGTGAGACCAGCCTTTGGAAGTTGCGTTGCTAGTTCTGCCAGGTGAGACAAGTGCTCCTCAAAGTCGGAGGACAGCACAAATAAGTCATCCAGATAATCTAGTACGTGGGTCTTCATGGCATAAGGTATGACTTGATCCACAAGTCTGCACAATGTTTGAGGAGCATTCGTTTTTTTTTTTTTTTTTTTTTTTTTTTTTTTTTTTTTTTTTTTTTTTTTTTTTTTTTTTTTTTTTTTTTTTTTTTTTTTTTTTTTTTTTTTTTTTTTTTTTCAAATATATTTTTTTGATGGTTTTAGCATCACCAGTATCAATACTGTGTTCGATTAAAGTTGTTTTTCCTAATCCATCTCTTTCCGAGGGTAGAAAAAAATCTACAGCAGCTCAACTATAACACTTATTATTAGACGTTTGATCACTGCTGTCTATTTCGCTTACTACAGTCGTAGTAGAAATATTAACACCGAATGACCTCCAAATTTTCAATTTAACATGAAACGGTTTGAATCTTAGTCTCTTCGATATGTCCCGGTTATATTTAGTAATTTCTTAGGTACAAGTTGAGTCGTTTTCATTGTTTAAGAGTGGATCCGAGGCTGTAGGTACTTAAATACTTACTTTATTTTGTGTAGCTATATGAAGTAGTTCTAACCTGAATTCAGGCTTGGGATTTCTTTTTATTAGATTTTAGCCATTGCCGCGTACGGCCACACTATTATTTTCGTAGCTAAAAGACAAAGAATTGTATTTTTATTTTTATTTAGTCCTTCAATTATTTTTGTATTGGTGGCCGCCTATTCAACCAATATGAGCGACATCTTCCATACCGCCACTAACGGCGATGCGCCAGATACTGCAGTTCCTTGGTGCTCGCCTTCTCTTGCCTGGCAGACCAGCGAACACCGCTATAATCTGCGGTCTCGCCCGGCGAGCAGTAACAGCAACAACGCCAACAACGCAAACATAATGGCAAATACTAACAATCCCAAGAGCTACAACAAGAACACCATTAACAACAAAAACAATGTCCACAAAAACATTCGAAACACCAACAATGCCAACAACAACACTTACAAAAACACCAAAAATAACACCAATATCAACGTCAACAATTTCAACTGCAACAACGCCAACAAAAAGAGGAAAATTGCAATAGGGGAAGATGAAATCGACTTGGATGTAGTGCCGCCGACTTCTGCTGGAGCTCGTGCAGCACCACAAGCGCTCGAGGATCTGCTGTCAGATTCTGAGGCAGATGTCGAGTCGGTCGACATGGAAGAGATGGTTCCGCTGAGTGCGTCTACTCGTTGTGAAGTTACTCAAGATGATCTAAGCACTGCCGCAGAGACACGCGATGGATCCCTATCAAACGCAGCAAATGTTGAAACTGTTGAAATTCGGCCAACAAGACCTTCTAAGCCTCCATCACTTATTGCTGAGGGTGGACTGCTGGAAGCACTAAATTCTGTCACGCCGCATTAAGAGCTATATGCTAAAAAGCAGTGATGGTGGCACAGTAAGGGTAATGCCAAGTGGTATTAACGCTTACAGGGTAACACAAAAATTGTTTACGGATAAGCGAATACCGTTTCATTCGTACCAATTAAGGTTTCCGCGTTGTGATCAGGGGACTGCATCCATCCCTGCAGAAAATTGATCGCATCAGAGATGAGCTGGCCAGACTTGGGCCCGCAGTGCGTGTTGTTCACACCATTATAAGTCGCGTTGTCAAGAATGATCTCAATCTGTGTTATTTGGAGTTGGAGCCAGCTGCAAATTACAAAGAGATATACAATCTACGCCCCATCTCTCAAGTGCACATTTCAGTGGAATGCCTTGACCGTCATATGGACATCCCCCAGTGCCACCGTTGCCAAGAATTCGGCCAGACGATGAAGTACTGTCAAAAGCAGCACTGCTATGTGAAGTGTGGCTCTGCACATGCAATTCAGGTGTTCGAAAAACCGTTGGACGTTGACCCGAAATGTGCTAACTGTGGTGATAACCACCCAGAAAGCTGGAAGGGATGCCTGGCTTATCAGCGCGTTGCCAAGGAACGGAAGCTTGTGGCTCAGTCACGAAGGCCGGCACATGACCTACAAAAGTCGCGCCCAAGAAGCCCGGCACCCATTCGCAGTGAAAATTTTTCTTATGCTGATGCTGTCAGACTCCAAACGACCCCCCAGCCTCTGCAGCACCTTGGGCAACAGCAACACCAACGCCAACAGCGTTACCATCAGCAGCAGGTTCATCTTGAACAACAACGTCAACATCAACACCGCCAGCAGCCACATCAGCAGCAACAACAACTTTTGTCGGTTCACTAAGTTGCTCCGCAGGTTTCTGAGCAACAGCTCACAAGAAAAACTCGACGTCACAAAGTTCGCCGGATGCTTAGGCATCGAGAGCACATACAGCAACAACAGGAACACTCGCAGCAACACCAGCAGCAGCAACGCCAACAGCAGCAACACCAACAGTAACAGCACATACAGCAAGAACGGCAACAGCAACTACGACATGAACAACAACACCAGCAGCAGATGAGCCAAATTGGGTTGCGCATTGGCGTGTGGAACGCCAATGGCCTTGCAAATAACGCCAATGAGTTGGAGTTATTTATTCAACGCCATCAAATAGATGTAATGTTGGTCTGCGAGACTCACTACTCCTCCAGATCACACTACAGGCTAACAGGCTACGATATTCACCTTGCCAATCATCCTTCGGATCGCATGCGTGGCGGAGCAGCAGTGATTATAAAATCTTCACGGCAACATCATCGCTGACTTCATTAAGTTGGCTATGCGCACAATGTGCTGTCGTTAAAGTCTCTAGTGATAAAGGCGAAGTAGTCCGGCAGTCTATTGTCCACCACGTTGTGTGTGGGAAATAGAAGACTTTAAGTGTCTCTTCGACGAGCTTGGCCTCAAGTTCCTGATTGCTGATTGCTCAACACCATCTCTGGGGTGCAGCATTGGACCCTCGCCGTGGGATTGCGCTTCGGAATTGCGTGAGAGATTCCAACCTCCAAGTACTTGCCACGGTAGGTACAACTCACAACTCGTACGGCAACCATAGGCCAACAGCAATTGACTTTTCTGTGTACGCTGGGATCCGGTCTGACTGTCTTGGTATATGCGAGCGAATTGAGCTTAACCCCGAGCACATCCCTTTGATCGTTGAGTACAGAGTGGCTGCTGCTCTGAATGCTCCGAAGACACCTCTTCTACCGCGCAAGGTAAACATCAACCGATTCCGGCAGAGGTTGGAGCAGCTTGTCGACTTGAACATGGAGCTGAGTTCACCGGCTGATATTGACGACGCAGCGAAGTAATATTAACGTGGTGGCGGAATACTCCATGCTTGGCCAACTACCTTGCTCACCTCCCAGTCTAACTCAGCCTCTTTTAAAACCAGAGGTTTTGGATCTGGTAAGGCAGAAGAGAGCACTACGTCGTCAATATATGCGCTCACGCAATCCGTTGGATATAAGGCACTTTAGGCGGGCTGCGCAGGAGCTGCAGAAGCTGCTGTTTGACATTAAGAGCAAATATTTCCAGGATATGCTTCGCAATGCCGATCCCAATAAAAATCATGGATTCAATTTGTGGAAGGCAACGCGTTATGTCAAGCGGCAGGCGGATCGCCATTATGCGACCGGACAACACTTGATGTCGATCGGATGCAAAGATTGCATTGGCGTTTGCGAATGAGCTGCAAAGTCGCTTCACGCCTTGTGCACCTGCATCACCCAGCCAGGTACAGGCTACTGAGAGTAGTAGCTTAGCAGAGTTGGTAAGGTCCTCCCAGAGAAGGGAGTAATGTTCTTCGGGCTACTTTTTAACTCGATGGTTCACATCCACCACTTCCTCACTCTGTGGAAGTGCGCTGTGATTGCGATGATTCCGAAACTTGGCAAGCCGGATAATCTTGTCTCATCATATCGACCGATAAGCTTGCTGTCCACTTTCTCCAAGATATTTGAAAAAATATTTCTGCGAAGATTATCGGCAGTAAGTGGCTTGCAGAGTGTCATTCCTGATCGTCAGTTTGGCTTCAGGCATCACCATGGTACATCAGAGCAAGTTCATCGAGTAGTACAGCATGTCCTCCAGGCCTTGGAAAATAAGCAGTACGGTTCTGCCGTCTTTCTGGATATCCAGCAGGCATTTGATCGCATATGGCATGATGGCCTGCTTTTTAAGCTTAAGTCCCTGCTACCATCGGCGCAATATTTACTGCTCAGGTCTTAGCTGCTTGGCCGTTCTTTTATGGTTGAAGTTAGGGGCAAGCAATCAAACATCCGCCGCATTAGAGTGGGTGTACCGCTGGGTAGTGTACTTGGACCTGCCTTGTACACATTGTACACCGCGGACTTGCCGATCACAGTAGCCACAAACACGCTGCTTGCCACATACTCGGATAACACTGTGTTCCTTGCTAGCTCCACCACTGCTTGGAGAGCAGCTGCGGTTACGCAGAAATTCTTGGAAGGCTTTAGTACTTGGGCCAGCCGGTGGAACATCTGCGTCAATGTGAGTAAATCTCAGCACTGCACGTTTCCGCTCAGGAATGGTAACTGTCTAAATGGTCGATTCAACAGCAACCTCAGGGGAACCATTTTCGATACCTGGGTATGTATCTGGACACGAAAGTTACCTGGCGCAAACTAGTGTACAGGAGCATCATCGAGCCCACATGGCCATATGGGATTCCATTTTGGGGCACAGCTGCAAAATCTTGGATAAACCATATTCAAGTTTTGCAGAACAAGGTGCTCAGAGACATCTGGTGCTCCACCATACGTGAGTAACAGGACGCTGCACAATGACTTCGGTCTACCGACAGTCAGACAACAAATAAACCGACATACGAGTCGGTATAATGACCGGTTGCACAACCACGTGAACCCTTTGACTTGCACACTTGGTTCAAATACAACGCGCAGGAGGTTGACGCGCCTCCACACCAGCGACCTCTGGACTGTTGGCCGTTAAATTAATGTGCTACACATGTAATATTTAATGTTATTTATTATCTGCTAAAACCAATTCTATGTTTATGTAGTAGATTTTAATTCAATAAAATAGCAGTTTTCATTCATACCTTTACAAATCAATGTTTTATAGCCTTTCAATGGGTTGATTAATGTTTAAATATAATTGCTACATAAAAAAAAAATAAAATAAATAAATAAAAGGATTTGTTTTAGTATTAGCCACTAACTCCCTATCTGTTATTGGTTCTCGCGGTGCGTCAGCAATACACAGGATTGCATCCAAAAATTGATCAAAACTTTCTCCATTTTGCTGTTTACGAAATTTTAAAGAGTCTCTTATATCCTCATCCGAGCGTTTATCTCTATATCGCTCACGCAAGGCATGGGATAATTGAAACCAATTAGACCGACTATTTGTTCTTTGAAATCAACAGTAGAACTGTAATGCAGGTCCACAGAACAATATATTTTCAAATTGATAAAGTAAATTCCAATTTGCTTTCAGACATTGGTCTGTCAAAGGATTAGTCCGGTAAATAAAATCTTCCACAGAAATTTCATTAAAGGATCCAGAGAATTGTACATGCCAACTCGAAATAATACTTGAAACTTTGTCGGGTCGTTCGTTGATACCTATTATTACCATTTGAATTCATTGAATTATTTTGCTCCACTCCTGATTCAGTTCGAGCTTCCTGATGGTTATTAGAGATTAAGTTTTCTTATAGCTTTATAGCTATACTGGCTCGAAATGTATCTAACGAGTTTGAAGTAAGTTGCTAAATTCGCTGTTCAGAAAGGATGGGTGAGTCAAGCGAAGCATTGGATGAATCACGTCTATTCCTGAAATTAAAATTAGTATTAGGCCTGTAAGCCTGTGCTTCAGACTTATTTCGCTGGTTATTGGATCTGGTATTAGGTATATTCCTAGGTATAGCACCAGTTCGATGGCCACCACAAACTGTTTGAGGAATCACGTATATTTCTGACATTAAAATTAGTATTTGGCCTGGAAGCTTGTGTTTCAGACTTATTTCGGTGGTTATTGGATCTAGCTAGATCTAATAAAATGGTTGCGTCTTGAAATATAAATATATCAATCGTGATTTGCCTTAACCAATAACTGATTCTACTTTAATTTGAAGAATTGTTTTCGGAAAAGAGGAACGTGGCGAAATAATCCACCATGAATGGTCTCGTTCTCGTTTAACAATAACTGTGATATTTATTTAGAAATTTATCACCTGGTATAGATCGACATGAAGCTAATACTAAAATTCCAAAAGGAGAAAAGAATTTCAAATCATTTATGTTTTCAGCAAACGGTGGTTAACTTAATCCGTTTTCTTACGTATATAGTGATTATTGGTCAGGCACCGAGAAAACCGACAGACTACCCGCAATTCATAATAATTAATAATACGCACTGAACTAATGCAAAAATTGGATGGTGGTTAATTTGGGGATAGGAGAATTCGGAGACATTGACGTTTTTGTGGGAATTTGGACAAGGCTATACGATCTTCGGATAATCAAATTGTTGTAGCTGTTAGAGTTGCCATTGCAGTACTACGTTATTCGTAGCCCCATGTAGGGCGCCATTTAATTATGTATCGTTATGAACATGTTAAAGTGTGCAGCAAACTGGAAGCGTACTCTGCCTACGGGATCGACTGTGCTCCGTGAACGTGGGGTGGATGTTTCTGCTACCCAGTTCTCACATAACTAAAAATTAGTACACAGAGTGCTGAAGGATCGGAATAAAACAGCCTAACAGAATCCACTAGTGATATATTTAAGTCGAAGAACGGAGATGTTGATGTTCTTCCTTTATCCGCCCAACCTGTAAACACTAATATTCCGTGCCTTTACCCTATTAAAGATGCGAAACCATATTTATATCTGGAGCCCATTAAACTATTTTAATCCATAATTAATTCCTTATATACTAGAAGTTAGAAGTTTTACTTAATTACTAGTTTTCAAGTTTCATGTTTGGGAGTGTTACTTAGCTACTAATAATTCTTTCAATTTAAATCAATTTCTTTATATTCAATTTAGATCCAATAGTATTCAATAATAAACTTATGCTATATTTAGGGGGTGTATTTGGCCTTGTAGAGTTCAGTTTTAAATAATAGAAGTTTTGCAGCGGTTCATGATTTTTCGGTCAACTGCCTTTCACGTAGGATCCGTTACCTACACAAGTTGATGCACTTCATGCTAATAAGATGTTGCATGTTTGCATACTACACTGCAATTACAAAAGCTGATCGTCAGAGACTTCGGCGGGAAGATGCACAATTTCTATCCAATATTGGTGGGAATGCACTTTTCACAGTTTTATACCCATTAGAACTGGGTAAAAAGAGTGTAATGACGAGTCGATATAGCTATGTCCGTCTGTTCGTCCGTCCGTCGATGCGTCCGTCCGTCTGTATGAACACGCAGATCTCAGAGACTATAAGCGCTAGAGACTTCAAATTTGGAATATTGGTTCTCGTATATCAGGCGCAGATCAAGTTTGCTTTATTTTATCGACAACTGCCTCCGTTTCTTGCAGTCGCATGCATTTTCTGTATGCATCAATATGCGAGCGCATTTGTGAGAGAGAGATGACATGATAATCGACGCCAGCGTCAATATGTCTTTGTGCGTATTCTGCAGACCCCCATTACCCCGTTACGATTGCGAGTACGTATACATATATGTATGTATTTATGTATATGCACGTGTTTGTTGCCAGTCAGCTAGAATCAGTTCTTGTTGTTACCCTGTTGGTATCGGATTCTTTCAATTAACTTTAATTAACCGAGCTTTAACAAGACGATGCCGCCAAATTATTTTTCAGCAAGAATTTTGTTGCGTACGTCGTCAAGTGGCGACTTCTGCACGTGCAGAAGGGAAATGCATGGGTCGGAACCAACTAGTGTGGGCGTGGCTACGCACAGTTGCTCTGAGTCAGAGTTGCTAATTAGGTCATCGAACAGAGTTCCTAATTAGTCCACAGATGGATGTGAATGTTTCTGCCAACGTATCATTGTTGTTACAGTCACGTCCCAAAACACGTTACTGTTGCGAATTGATCTCGTTTTCTGTTAATATTAATGTGCACATACTATGTACACCACTATAACTTGCACCATGCATTTTGTGGGCACCCACTTTACGAAAGGATAAACATCTGGCCCAATAACTACAAAATTTGAAATCGAGTGCCAGCGCGCACACAAAAAAACATGCATAGAGTTGCTAGTATCTTCGAAGACATTCAGGGGTCTGCTCGATCCGGTAACAATATAGCTGCTTCGTGCGTACACATTCATAACAAATTAGACAAATTAGAAAAGGTGCGGACCTGTTCGAACCCATGCACGCATGCTCATAAAACGCTGTGCTTTTCATTTACCCGTGATTTTGTCGTAGTGAAGTCAAGTGCATAATGACCTACGTTCGCTGCTCGACGCACGACACTTGCAAAATTTTTGACGCGTCGCAACTTGGGCACGCCTGGGCACAGAGCATGCTCAAGGTTGCTCTACTAGCGATAGATCTCTTAAGTGAGCTATAATAAAGCAGCTAACTTGCCTCCACTTTCCATCCGGCGGCTGGGGCAAGCCCTGAAAGAGGTTATTAAAGCAAGCCGATCCCAGATAAACGCCTCTTTAAAATTTATGAAACGTGCGAATTGTAGAAATATGAAACCGTGGGTCTGCAAGAATTTATTTTATAGTTAAAAGCACATGGCAGCTGTGCCAAAAATTAAAAAATCATTTAGTCAAATTGATATACTTTATTTTTCTTTGTTCGGTGCAATCCATAGCAAGAAGGAAACAATTTGTTTGGTTACTCAGGAGTGCTACTAAATCATTATTTACTAAATTAATCAATCGTGCTTTATTAAAGGCACTTCAAAATAAGAATTTTGCATAATTGAATAATGAATTAAGTTACAATGGAAAACCTAATTTACTAAAAATGATAAAGACTTTAAAATCGAAGAAAAAAATCCAGCTGAAGCCCTTTCACCGCACCGGGAAAAATGTCAGTAAAAAATCCCTTTTCTTGAAATTTGGTAAAAGTTCAATGCTAATTAACGTAATTGTGTGAAAGCCGATTATTGTCACATTTTATGCGAGCACACGATTTATTCAAACTACATTTTTACTATTCAAATATATGCAAAAAATAACAATAATTCCCCCAACCCTCAAGTAAAAATAACATTAAAGAGAAAAAAAAGAAAATACTAATAAATTACACAGTTATCCACACAGTGTCTCAGACCTTTTTTCGACGAGTGTCTAGCAAAAATGTAATCTGCTATAAAGTTTAAACAAAGAAACAAACGCAAAATGTTTAAATACTAATTTGTTTCATATTGTATCACTTTTGAAAAAGAAACTTTAGACATTACTAAAATATTAATTAATTAATTCCAATTAGTCAAAAACTGAAAACATATCCAAAATACATGTCAACGCTTATTTCGAACAGTCTTAAAAAGGTAACATAGTTGCCGTATAAAAGCTTAAATAAGGATGTTAATACTTAGGGTGATGTTCTTAGGCTTAACAACTTCCCTTGACCTATTATTCATGGAAGATACCAGCTTCTGGGTAATTTCTGGGCTGACTGTGCTCCACTCATCCAGCAGAGCATTTTGAGATTCTGTTTGCAGGATATGCTGTGATTCCGGATGTTTTTTTCCAGCAGAGCCCACAAATTTTCAATAACATTTAAGTCTGAAGACTGGGCCGATGGAATTATCATGTAGGGGTAATTCCAGATAAGCCAAGACTGTACTAATCCGGAGTTATGCTTGGGGTTGTTCTCCTGGTAGAACCCGAAAGTACTTCGTATTCCTAACTTCTCGGCACTTTGGAGTAAATTTTCATGTAATATACTGAGGTACACATTCCTGTCCATTGTTGTTTCAATACACACCAAATTTCCGACGCCGTCTGCCGAGATAGATGCCCATACCATGACACTTCATCCGACTTACTTGACTGTTGGCTTTAGGTTTTTGGGATTCAGCTCTGTCCGTCCGAGCCAAAAAAATTTTTATTTGGACTCATCTGCAAATATTACTGTGTTCCAGAACTCCACATCCTTGTCCAAGTGGGTTTTGGCGAATGTCATCCTAGTCCCTTTATTTTTTTGCGCTTATAAAGGGCTTCTTCCGTGGTACTCGGGCATTGAAGTCATGGTTGTGCAGAATATGGCGCACAGTTTCCACACTGCACTTTTTCCCCATTTCATCCTGCACCTGTTAAGTCAGTTTTGGAGCTGATTGCTTAGGATTATTCTTTATTTTCCTGATTATCTTCCGCTCTTCCTGTTCGGTGAAAATCTTCTTTAGTGCCATTCTGCCCTTGTCCTCTATCCGATTTTCGTCGACGAAGCGCCGAATGATGTATACAATTGAGTTACTTAGATTGACCATTTCAGCTATTTGGCAATGTGAATATCCGATTTTGAAGTGTTCCACGATGAGTTTCCGCTTTTCAATGGTAGTCCGTTTGCAATTAGTCCTTTTTGGCTGGTTGCACCCGAGATGCGGGATATAACTAAACTGGCTACGAAGAATTAGTCTATTCTTACATAAAATATGCAACGTTACGTAAAAACTTCGGATTTTATGGCACCCAGGTGTCCATAATGCAATTCTTCGAAATAAGCTTTGACCATCAATTAAGATACTTTTTTACATAACCCGACCTAGCAGATGGGGAAACCCCAGTTTATTGGTAGTTAGTATACGTACCTGCCATCGGTCTTTGGAATTTTTGAAAAATAATGTATAATTTGTTTATGGCAGGCAATTCAAAATTTTGCTAGACACTGGTCGAAATAAGGTCTGAGACACTGAACATATGTGAAATGTATGTATGGGCTTGGGAATAAAAATATGTGATGTATTCTTTCTTTCGTTCTCTTCAGTGCATGTACTTGCTGAAAGAAATGAGTTTACTTGCAGACTTGCTTTTGGGTGCAAACCATGTAAGGTGAAATTTGCCAATAAAACTATAGCATATTTAACAGTTGTGCTCACGATAGAAATGTAGCAGTCCTAACCACTAAATGCTGTCCTCAAGGGAGGTATTGTCTCTGCTACTCTGGAGTCTGTTAGGAGACGAACTTCTTAAAAGACTTGCAAACAGGGGTATTCGATGCCAAGGTTATTCCGATGACATTGTTATCATAGCACATGGCAAATTAGAAAAATCGCTCTGTGACATAGTCCAGTCAGGGCTAAGAATTACGAGTGACTGGTTTAAGGAGGTTGGACTCAACCTAAACCCTACGAAAATAGTCATCGTACCCTTCACTAGACGAGATAAGTTACAAAGAATGAGGCAAACATGGCTCGCAAGAGCCCTACTAGGAACAAGTGTCGACGTCAGCTGCTGGTGCATTTTGCAGCTCCTCCGCCAGCTCCTGTGAGGACATGGGGATGTCCTCGTCCTCCAGCATCTCTTCTTGGCCGAGCGTCACTTCAGCCAACTCTTCATCAGAAAAGAATTCCAAATCATTTATGTTTTCAGCTAACGGTGGTTAACTTAAGCCGTTTTCTTACGTATATATTGATTATTCATAATAATTAATAATACGCATTGAACTAATGCAAAAATTGGATGGTGGTTAATTTGGGGAAAGGAGAATTCGGAGAGGTTAACGTTTTTGTGGGAATTTGTACGAGGCTATACGAGCTTCGGACAATCAAATTCTTGTAGCTGTTGGAGTTGCCATTGCCGTAGCCGTTATTCGTAGCCCCACGCAAGCAATACGCTTGCCGCGCTCGAACTGGAAAACTGTGCATCTTAAATTCCCGCCACGTGTAGGGAAGATGCACAATTTCTATCCAATATTGGTGGGAACGCACTTTTCAGAGTTTTTATACCCTGAACCCATTAGAAATGGGTAAAAAAAAGTGTAATGGTTTTGTGCAAATGTATGCAACAGGCAGAAGGAAGCATCCCCGACCCCTTAAAGTATATATATTCTTGATCAGACGAGTCGATATAGCCATGCCAGTCTGTTCGTCCGTCCGTCGGTCCATCCAACCGTCTGTATGAATACGCAGATCTCAGAGAATATAAGAGCTAGAGACTTCAAGTTTCGAATATTGGTTCTCGTATACCAGGCGCAGATCAAGTTTGCTTTATTTTATCGACAACTGCCACCGTTTCATTTCAGCCGCAAGCATTTTATGTATGCATCAATATGCGAGCGAGAACGACGCGTCAATATGTCTTTGTGTGTATTCTGCAGACCCCCATTACCCCGTTACGATTGCGTGTACATATATATGTATGTATTTATGTATATGCACGTGTTTGTTGCCAGTCAGCTGGAATTAGTTCGAGCTTGTGAGTAAAAACATGCGCTGCTCGATTTTTCTTACTCTTCAGTGCCTGAGCTTGTTATAAGAAATGAGTGCAATCGCAGACCTGCTCACATTTGGCCGCAAAACTTATTATAGGAAAATTTGCCAATAGTTTTAGAATATATTTAACAGCTGAGTTCAGGGTAAATCGTAATCGAGCTCCCTCGACTACAGCACTCTTCCCTGTTGATATCATTTTCTTTCAATTCATTTTAATAAACCGAGCTTTAATAAGACGATGCCGTCAAATTATTTTTCAATAAGAATTTTGTTGCGCACTTCGTCAAGGGACGACTTCTGCACGTGCAGAAGGGAAATGCATGGGCCGGAACCAACTAGTGTGGGCGTGGCTACGCACAGTTGGTCTGAGTCAGAGTTGCTAATTAGGTCATCGAACAGAGTTCACACATGGCTGTGAATGTTCCTGCCAACGCATCATTATCGATCAGTTGTTTACATGTGTTCTTACAGGTTGATCGTTGTTACAGTCACGTCCCAAAAAAACGTTACTAGTGCGAATTGTTCTCGTTTTCTGTTAATATTAATGTGCATATATGTACACCACTATAACTGGCATCATGTATTTTGTGGGCAGTTCTCACAAAATTGGTCAACAGTTAAGCCACCCCACTTTACAAAAGGATCTGCTCGATCCGGTAACAATATAGCTGCTTCTTGCGTACACATTCATAAGAAATGAACCCATGCACGCATGCTCATAAGACGCTGTGCTTTTCATTTACCCGTGATTTTGTCGTAGTGAAGTCAAGTGCATAATGACCTACGTTCGCACCTCAATGCACGTCACTTGCAAATTTTATGACGCGTCGCAGCTTGGGCACGCCTGGGCACAGAGGGCTCAGAAATAATTATCTCAGCATAAATTTTGCTACTACCAAATTTTCTCATAATTTCGATGCCAAATTAGGGGTGCAATTTGTAAAATATCGAGTCAAGAAAAGACTTGCTAACAGTTGTTTATCTCTTCGAAGATTTGGAAGGATGCGAAATAAAAACTTATCATACAAAAGATATTCGTATCTCAGTCTCTCTAATCTTTCATCTATCATGTAATATTATCGTTTGGTATAATGGTCAGGAAGCAAGCGTGTACGAAAAGCTGTGCTTATAGAAAAGAGGTTTTGCGCAAACGGAGCATGCTCAAGGTTGCTCTACTAGCGCTAGATCTCTTAAGTGAGCTATTATAAAGCAGCTAACTTTGTTGTCTCCACTATTCATCCGGCGGCTGGAGCAAGCCTTGAAAGAGGGTATTAAAGCAAGCTGATCCCAGATAAAGGCCTCTTTAAATTTTTGAAACGTGCGAATTGTAGAAATACGAAACCGTGGGTCTGCTAGAATTTGTTTTATATTTAAAAGCACATGGCAGCTGTGCCAAAAATTAAAAAATTATTTAGTCAAACAGATGCAAAAACAAGAAAACTTTAAAAGTTTATCAAAAAAAAATGTTGTCTAATAATTAAGAGAAAAAAGAAGACAAGTCACTAATCTAAGTGCCTACCCCAATAAAGAAGAAATGAATCTCAAAGATTCGACGAGCCGCACACAATCACATGACCCAGAAGTACGGCCTTAACCTCTGAACCTTGGAAGCTGAGATCCACCGCCGTGCAAGCACTCCGAAAGACTCCATATGACCTCAGAAGACGCCCAGAAGTCCACTATCGCGGCTCCGCGCTTAAATTAATTATTAATGTAAAGAACCAGTCACAAACCCAAAACATAATAAAAGAAAAAGTCATTGCTCTGTTTGAAGTGAGTATTCAATAAATAGGAGAAGAAAACAAAAATGAAATTATAAATATATTTAATTATATAAATTTACATAAAAGTAGAAGAAATGTGATGTGCTCTTAGGACATAGCAGATGGGGAAACCCCAGTTTATTGGTAGTTAATATACGTACCTGCAATCGGTCTTTGGAATTTTTGAAAAATAATGTATAATTTGTTTATGGCAAGCAATTCAATTTTTGCTAGACACTGGTCGAAATAATGTCTGAGACACTGTACATATGTAAAATGTATGTATGGGCTTGGGAATAAAAATATGTGATGCATTCTTTCTTTCGTTCTCTTCAGTGCATGTGCTTGCTGAAAGAAATGAGTTTACTTGCAGACTTGCTTTTGGGTGCAAAACATGTTAAAGTGAAATTTGCCAATAAAACTATAACATATTTAACAGTTGTGCTCACGATAGCAATGTAGCAGTCCTAACCACTAAAGGCTGTCCTCAAGGGAGGTATTGTCTCTGCTACTCTGGAGCCTGTTAGGAGACGAACTTCTTAAAAGACTTGCAAACAGGGGTATTCGATGCCGATGACATTGTTATCATAGCGCAAGGCAAATTTAAAAATCGTTCTGTGACATAGTCCAGTCAGGGCTGAGAATTACGAGTGACTGGTGTAAGGAGGTTGGACTCAACCTAAACCCTACGAAAACAATCATCGTACCCTTCACTAGACGAGATAAGTTTCAAAGAATGAGGCAAACATGGCTCGCAAGAGCCCTACTAGGAACAAGTGTCGACGTCGACAAGCGTCCTCTGCCTACCTGTCTCTCACATAATTACCTAAATTAGATAAAACAACCTAACAGAATCAACTACTCATATATTTAAGTCGAAGAACAGAGATGTTGATGTTCTTCCTTTACCCGCCCTACCTGTAATCACTAACATTCCGTGCCTTTATCCTATTAAAGATGCAAAACCATATTTATATCTGAAGCCCATTAAACTCTTTTAATCCATAATTAATTCCTTATATACTACATAATGATGGCAAGCAATACGCTTGGCGCGCTCGAACTGGAAAACTGTGCAGCTTCAATTCCCGCCACAGGTAGGGAAGACGCACAATTTTTATGGTGGGAACGCACTTTTCAGAGTTTTTATACCCTGAACCCATTAGAAATGGGTAAAAAGAGTGTAATGGTTTTGTGCAAATGTATGCAACAGGCAGAAGGAAGCATCCCCGACCTCATAAAGTATATATATTCTTGATCAGACGAGTCGATATAGCCATGTCCGTCTGCCCGTCCGTCCATCGGTCCGTCCGTCCGTCTGTATGAACACGCAGATCTCAGAGAATATACGAGCTAGAGATTTCAAATTTGGAATATAGGTTCTTGTATACCAGGCGCAGATCAAGTTTGCTTTATTTTATTTCATTTTCTGTATGCATCAATATACGAGCGCATTTGTGAGAAAGAGATGACAGATAATCGACCCCCATTACCCCGTTACGATTGCGTGTACATATATATGTATGTATTTATGTATATGCACGTGTTTGTTGCCAGTCAGCTGGAATTCGATCGAGCTTGTGAGTAAAAACATGCGCTGCTCGATTTTTTTTTACTCTTCAGTGCCTGAGCTTGTTATAAGAAATGAGTGCAATCGCAGACCTGCTCACATTTGGCCGCAAAACTTATTTTAGGAAAATTTGCCAATAGTTTTAGAATATATTTAACAGCTGAGTTCAGGGTAAATCGTAATCGAGCTCCCTCGACTACAGCACTCTTCCCTGTTGATATCATTTTCTTTCAATTAATTTTAATAAACAGAGCTTTAATAAGACACTGCCGTCAAATTATTTTTCAATAAGAATTTTGTTGCGCACTTCGTCATGGGACGACTTCTGCACGTGCAGAAGGGAAATGCATGCCCAAAAAAACGTTACTAGTGCGAATTGTTCTCGTTTTCTGTTAATATTAATGTGCATATATGTACACCACTATAACTTGCACCATGCATTTTGTGGGCAGTGCTTACAAAATTGGTCAACAGTTAAGCCACCCCACTTTACGAAAGGATCTGCTCGATCCGGTAACAATATAGCTGCTTCTTGCGTACACCTTCATAAGAAATGAACCCGTGCACACATGCTCATAAGACGCTGTGCTTTTCATTTACCCGTGATTTTGTCGTAGTGAAGTCAAGTGCATAATCACCTACGTTCGCACCTCAATGCACGACACTTGCAAAATTTTTGACGCGTCGCAACTTGGGCACGCCTGGGCACAGAGGCTCAGAAATAATTATCTCAGCATGAATTTTGCTATTACCAAATTTTCTCATAATTTCGATGCCATATTAGGGGTGCAATTTGTAAAATATCGAGTCAAGAAAAGACTTGTTAACAGTTTTTATCCCTTAGAAGATTTGGAAGTATGCGAAATAAAAACGTATCATACAAAAGATATTCGTATCTCATTCTCTCTAATCTTTCATCTATCATGTAATATTATCGTATGGTATAATGGTCAGGAAGCAAGCGTGTACGAAAAGCTGTGCTTATAGAAAAGAGGTTTTGCGCAAACGGAGCATGCTCAAGGTTGCTCTACTAGCGCTAGATCTCTTAAGTGAGCTATTATAAAGCAGCTAACTTTGTTGTCTCCACTTTTCATCCGGCGGCTCGAGCAAGCCCTGAAAGAGTGTATTTAAGCAAGCTGATCCCAGATAAATGCCTCTTTATATTTTTGAAACGTGCGAATTGTAGAAACACGAAAACGTGTGTCTGCTAGAATTTGTTTTTTCTAATAACTAAGAGAAAAAAGAAGACAAGTCACTAATCTAAGTGCCTACCCCAATAAAGAAGAAATGAATCTCAAAGATTCGACGAGCCGCACACAATCACGTGACCCAGAAGTACGGCCTTAACCTCTGAACCTTGGAAGCTGAGATCCACCATTTTACATTTTTACTATTCAAATATATGCAAAAATTAACAACAATTCCCCCAACCGACCAGTGTCTAGCAAAAACTTTAATCTGCTATAAAGTTTAAACAAAGAAACAAACGCAAAATGTTTAAATACCAATTTGCTTCATGTGGTAAAACTTTTGAAAACGAAACTTTAGTTTTTACTAAATATTAATTAATTGATTCAAATTAGTTAAAAATTATTTCAAACAGTTTTAAAAAGGTAACCTAATTACCGTATATAAGCTTAAATGAGGATGTTAATACTTAGTATGATATTCTTTAGCCTTAACTTCCCTTGACATATTATTTATGGAAGATACCAGCTTCTGGGTAGTTTCTGGGCTGATTGTGCTCCACTCATCCAGCAGAGCATTTTGAGATTCTGTTAGCAGGATATGCTGTGACTCCGGATTTTATTTTCCAGCAGAGCCCACACACTTTCAATAACATTTAAGTCTGAAGACTGGGCCGATGGAATTATCATGTTTCTTCTAATTTTCATGTAATATACTCAAGTACACATTCCTGTCCATTGTTGTTTCAATACACAAATTTCCGACGCCGGCTGCCGAGATAGATACCCATACCATGACACTTCATCCGACTTACTTGACTGTTGGCTTTAGGTTTTTGGGATTCAGCTCCGTCCGTCCGAGCCAATAATTTTTAATTTGGACTCATCTGCAAATATTACTGTGGTCCAGAACTCCACAGCCTTGTCCAAGTGGGTTTTGGCAAATGTCATCCTAGTCCCTTTATGTTTTTGCACTTAAAAAGGGCTTCTATATAATATTGGTGGGAACGCAGTTTTCAGAGTTTTTATACCCTGAACCCATTAGAAATGGGTAAATAGAGTGTAATGGTGTTGTGCAAATGTATGCAACAGGCAAAAGGAAGCATCCCCGACCCCTTAAAGTATATATATTCTTGATCAGACGAGTCGATATAGCCATATCCGTCCGTCTGTACGAACACGCAGATCTCAGAGACTATACGAGCTAGAGACTTCAAATTTGGAATATTGGTTCACGTATACCAGGCGCAGATCAAGTTTGCTTTATTTTATCGACAACTGCCTCCGTTTCTTGCAGCCGCAAGTATTTTCTGTATGCATCAATATGCGAGCGCATTTGTGAGAAAGAGATGACATGATAATCGACCCCCATTACCCCGTTACGATTGCGTGTACATATATATGTATGTATTTATGTATATGCACGTGTTTGTTGCCAGTCAGCTGGAATTCGTTCGAGCTTGTGAGTAAAAACATGCGCTGCTCGTTTTTTTTTTACTCTTCAGTGTCTGAGCTTGTTATAAGAAAGGAGTGCAATCGCAGACCTGCTCACATTTGGGCGCAAAACTTATTATAGGGATATTTGCCAATAGTTCTAGGATATATTTAACAGCTGAGTTCGGGGTAAATCGTAATCGAGCTCCCTCGACTAGAGCACTCTTCCCTGTTGTTATCGTTGTCTTTCAATTAATTTTAATAAACCGAGCTTTAATAAGACGATGCCGCCAAATTATTTTTCAATAAGAATTTTGATGCGCACTTCGTCAAGGGACGACTTCTGCACGTGCAGAAGGGAAATGCGGAACCAACTAGTGTGGGCGTGGCTACGCACAGTTGCTCTGAGTCAGAGTTGCTTATTAAGTCATCGAACAGAGTTCCTAATTAGTTCACACACGGCTGTGTTCCTGCCAACGTATCATTATCGATCAGTTGTTTACATGTGTTCTTACAGGCTGATCGTTGTTAAAGTCACGCCCCAAAAAACGTTACTAGGGCGAATTGTTCTCGTTTTCTGTTAATATTAATGTACATATATGTACACCACTATAACTTGCACCATGAATTTTGTGGGCAGTGCTCACAAAATTGGTCAACAGTTAAGCCACCCCACTTTACGAAAGCACCTGCTCGAGTCGGTAACAATATAGCTGCTTCTTGCGTACACATTCATAACAAATTAGACAAAGTAGAAAAGGTGCGTCCCTGTTCGAACCCATGTACGCATGCTCATAAAACGCTGTGCTTTTCATTTACCCGTGATTTTGTCGTATTGAAGTCAAGTGCATAATCACCTACGTTCGCAGCTCGACGCACGACACTTGCAAAATTTTTGACGCGTCGCAACTTGGGCACGCCTGGGCACAGAGGGCCTCAGAAATAATTATCTCAGCAGGAAGTTTGCTATTACCAAATTTTCTCATAATTTCGATGCCAAATTAGGGGTGCAATTTGTAAACTATCGAGTCAAGAAAAGACATGGTAACAGTTTTTATCTCTTCGAAGATTTGGAAGGATGTGTGAAATAAAAACTTATCATATAAAAGATATTCGTATCTCAGTCTCGCTAATCTTTCATCTATCATGTAATATTATCGTATGATATAATGGTCAGGAAGCAAGGGCGTAAGAAAAGCTGTGCTTATAGAAAAGAGGTTTTGCGCAAACGGAGCATGCTCAAGGTTGCTCTACTAGCGATAGATCTCTTAAGTGAGCTATTATAAAGCAGCTAACTTTGTTGTCTCCACTTTTCATCCGGCGGCTGGAGCAAGCCTTGAAAGAGGGCATTAAAGCAAGCTGATCCCAGATAAAGGCCTCTTTAAATTTTTGAAACGTGCGAATTGTAGAAATACGAAACCGTGGCTCTGCTAGAATTTGTTTTATATTTAAAAGCACATGGCAGCTGTGCCAAAAATTAAAAAATTATTTAGTCAAACAGATGCAAAAATAAGAAAACTTTAAAAGTTTATAAAAAAAAAATGTTGTCTAATAATTAAGAGAAAAAAGAAGACAGGCCACCAATATAAGTGCCTACCCCAATAAAGAAAAAATTAATCTCAAAGATTCGGCGAGCCGCATACAATCACGTGACCCAGAAGTACGGCCTTAACCTCTGAACCTTGGAAGCTGAGATCCACCGCCGGCAAGCACTCCGAAAGACTCTATATGATCTCAGAAGATGCCCAGAAGTCCACTGTCGCGGCTCTGCGCTTAAATTAATTATTAACCAGCCAGAAACCCAAAACATAATAAAAGAAAAAGTCATTGCTCTGTTTGAAGTGAGTATTCAATAAATAGGAGAAAAAAACAAAAATGAATTTATAAATATATTTAGCTATATATAAATTTACATAAAAGTAGAAGAAATGTGATGTGCTCTTATGACATAGCAAGAAGGAAACAATTTTTTGTGAAATCACGTGTGCTATTAAATCATTATTTACTAAATTAACCATGTGTGCTTTATTAAAGGTACTTCAAAATAAGATTTTTGCATAATTGAATAATGAATTAAGTTTCAATAGAAAACCTAATTTACTAAAAAACATAAAAACTTTAAAATCGCGAAAAAAAAACCAGCGGAACCCCGTTTTAAGTAAAAAATTTCTTTTCTTGAAATTTGGTAAAAATTCAATGCTAATTAACATAATTGTGTGAAATCCTATTATTGTCACATTTTATGCGAGCACACGAATTTTTCCAAGTAAATTTTGACTATTCAAATATATGCAAAAATTAACAATAATTCCCCCAACCGACCAGTGTCTAGCAAAAACTTTAATCTGCTATAAAGTTTAAACAAAGAAACAAACGCAAAATGTTTAAATACCAATTTGTTTCATGTTGTATCACGTTTGAAAACGAAACTTTAGTTTTTACTAAATATTAATTAATTAATTCAAATTAGTTAAAAATTATTTCAAACAGTCTTAAAAAGGTAACATAATTGCTATAAAAGCTTAAATAAGGATGTTAATACTTAGTATGATATTCTTTAGCCTTAGCTTCCCTTGACATATTATTCATGGAAGATACCAGCTTCTGGGTAGTTTCTGGGCTGATTGTGCTCCACTGATCTAGCAGAGCATTTTGAGATTCTGTTTGCAGGATATGCTGTGACTCTGGAGGTTATTTTCCAGCAGAGCCCACAAATTTTCAATAACATTTAAGTCTGAAGACTGGTCCGATGGAATTATCATGTAGGGGTAGTTCCAGATAAGCCAAGACTGTACTAATCCGGAGTTATGCTTGGGGTTGTTCTCCTGGTAGAACCCGAAAGTACTTCGTATTCCTAACTTCTCGGCACTTTGGAGTAAATTTTCATGTAATATACTGAGGTACACATTCCTGTCCATTGTTGTTTCAATACACAAATTTCCGACGCCGGCTGCCGAGATAGATGCCCATACCATGACACTTCATCCGACTTACTTGACTGTTGGCTTTAGGTTTTTGGGATTCAGCTCTGTCCGTCCGAGCCAAAAAAATTTTTATTTGGACTCATCTGCAAATATTACTGTGTTCCAGAACTCCACATCCTTGTCCAAGTGGGTTTTGGCGAATGTCATCCTAGTCCCTTTATTTTTTTGCGCTTATAAAGGGCTTCTTCCGTGGTACTCGGGCATTGAAGTCATGGTTGTGCAGAATATGGCACACAGTTTCCACACTGCACTTTTTCCCCATTTCATCCTGCACCTGTTAAGTCAGTTTTGGAGCTGATTGCTTAGGATTATTCTTTATTTTCCTGATTATCTTCCGCTCTTCCTGTTCGGTGAAAATCTTCTTTAGTGCCATTCTGCCCTTGTCCTCTATCCGATTTTCGTCGACGAAGCGCCGAATGATGTATTCAATTGAGTTACTTAGATTGACCATTTCAGCTATTTGGCAATGTGAATATCCGATTTTGAAGTGTTCCACGATGAGTTTCCGCTTTTCAATGGTAGTCCGTTTGCAATTAGTCCTTTTTGGCTGGTTGCACCCGAGATGCGGGATATAACTAAACTGGCTACGAAGAATTAGTCTATTCTTACATAAAATATGCAACGTTACGTAAAAACTTCGGGTTTTATGGCACCCAGGTGTCCATAATGCAATTCTTCGAAATAAGCTTTGACCATCAATTAAGATACTTTTTTACATAACCCGACCTAGCATATGGCGAAACCCCAGTTTATTGGTAGTTAGTATACGTACCTGCAATCGGTCTTTGGAATTTTTGAAAAATAATGTATAATTTGTTTATGGCAGGCAATTCAAAATTTTTGCTAGACACTGGTCGAAATAAGGTCTGAGACACTGAACATATGTGAAATGTATGTATGGGCTTGGGAATAAAAATATGTGCTGCATTCTTTCTTTCGTTCTCTTCAGTGCATGTGCTTGCTGAAATAAATGAGTTTACTTGCAGACTTGCTTTTGGGTGCAAAACATGTTAAAGTGAAATTTGCCAACAAAACTATAATATATTTAACAGTTGTGCTCACGAAAGCAATGTAGCAGTCCTAACCACTAAAGGCTGTCCTCAAGGGAGATATTGTCTCTCCTACTCTGGAGCCTTTTAGGAGACGAACTTTTTAAAAGACTTGCATACAGGGATATTCGATGCCAAGGTTATGCCGATGACATTGTTATCGTAGCGCAAGGCAAATTAGAAAAATCGCTCTGTGACATAGTCCAGACAGGGCTAAGAATTACGAGTGACTGGTGTAAGGAGGTTGGACTTAACCTAAACCCTACCAAAATAGTCATCGTACCCTTCACTAGACGAGATAAGTTACAAAGAATGAGGCTCGGAAGAGCCCTACTAGGAACAAGTGTCGACGTCAACTGCTGGTGCACTTTGCAGCTCCTCCGCCAGCTCCTGTGAGGACATGGGGATGTCCTCGTCCTCCAGCATCTCTTCTTGGCCGAGCGTCACTTCAGCCAACTCTTCATCAGAAAAGAATTCCAAATCATTTATGTTATCAGCTAACGGTGGTTATTGGATGGTGGTTAATTTGGGGAAAGGAGAATTCGGAGAGGTTAACGTTTTTGTGGGAATTTGTACGAGGCTATACGAGCTTCGGACAATCAAATTGTTGTAGCCGTTGGAGTTGCCATTTCCGTAGCCGTTATTCGTAGCCACGTAGGGCGCCATTTAATTATCTAACGTTATGAACACATTAAAGTGTGGAGCAAACTGGAAGCGTACTCTGCCTACGGGATCGACTGTGCTCCGTGAACGTGGGATGGATGCTTGTGCTACCTAGTTCTCACATAACTAAAAAATAGTATACAGAGTTCCGAAAGAACGGAATAAAACAACCTAACAAAATCAACTAGTCATATATTTAAGTCGAAGAACAGAGATGTTGATGTTCTTCCTTTACTCGCCCAACCTGTAAACACTAACACTCCGTGCCTTTATCCTATTAAAGATGCAAAACCACATTTATATCTGAAGCCCATTAAACTATTTTAATCCATAATTAATTCCTTATATACTACATAATGATGGCAACCAATACGCTTGGCGCGCTCGAACTGGAAAACTGTGCAGCTTCAATTCCCGCCACGTGTAGAGAAGACGCACAATTTATATTCAATATTGGTGGGAACGCACTTTTAGGAGTTTTTATATCCTGAACCCGTTAGAAATGGGTAAAAGGAATGTAATGGTTTTGTGCAAATGTATGCAACAGGCAGAAGGAAGCATCCCCGACCCCTTAAAGTATATATATTCTTGATCAGACGAGTCGACTTAACCATGTCCGTCCGTCTGTACGAACACGCAGATCTCAGAGACTATAAGAGCTAAAGACTTCAAATTTGGAATATTGGTTCTCGTATACCAGGCGCAGATTAAGTTTGCTTTATTTTATCGACAACTGCCTACGTTTCTTGCAGCCGCAGGCATTTTCTGTATGTATCAATATGCGAGCGCATTTTGTGTGTATTCTGCAAACCCCCATTACCCCGTTACGATTGCGTGTACATATATATGTATGTATTTATGTATATGCACGTGTTTGTTGCCAGTCAGCTGGAATTCGTTCGAGCTTGTGAGTAAAAACATGCGCTGCTCGTTTTTTTTTACTCTTCAGCGCCTGAGCTTGTATAAATGAGTGCAATCGCAGACCTGCTCACATTTGGCCGCAAAACTTATTATAAGGAAATTTGCCAATAGTTTTAGAATATATTTAACAGCTGATTTCGGGGTAAATCGTAATCGAGCTCCCTCGACTACAGCACTCTTCCCTGTTGATATCATTTTCTTTCAATTAATTTTAATAAACCGAGCTTTAATGAGACGATGCCGTCAAATTATTTTTCAATAAGAATTTTGTTGCGCACATCGTCAAGGGACGACTTCTGCACGTGCAGAAGGGAAATGCATGGGCCGGAACCAACTAGGGCGTGGCTACGCACAGTTGCTCTGAGTCAGAGTTGCTAATTAAGTCATCGAATAGAGTTCCTAATTAGTTCACACATGGCTGTGAATGTTCCTGCCAACGTATCATTATCGATCAGTTGTTTACATGTGTTCTTACAGGCTGATCGTTGTTAAAGTCACGCCCCAAAAAACGTTACTAGGGCGAATTGTTCTCGTTTTCTGTTAATATTAATGTACATATATATACACCACTATAACTTGCACCATGCATTTTGTGGGCAGTGCTAACAAAATTGGTCAACAGTTAAGCCACCCCACTTTACGAAAGGATCTGCTCGATCCGGTAACAATATAGCTGCTTCTTGCCTACACATTCATAAGAAATTAGACAAATTAGAAAAGGTGCGTACCTGTTCGAACCCATGTACACATGCTCATAAAACGCTGTGATTTTCATTTACCCGTGATTTTGTCGTAGTGAAGTCAAGTGCATAATCACCTACGTTCGCAGCTCGACGCACGACACTTGCAAAATTTTTGACGCGTCGCAACTTGGGCACGCCTGGGCACAGAGGGCCTCAGAAATAATTATCTCAGCAGGAAGTTTGCTATTACCAAATTTTCTCATAATTTCGATGCCAAATTAGGGGTGCAATTTGTAAAATATCGAGTCAAGAAAAGACTTGTTAACAGTTGTTTATCTCTTCGAAATTTGGAAGGATGCGAAATAAAAACTTATCATATAAAAGATATTCGTATCTCAGTCTTTCTAATCTTTCATCTATCATGTAATATTATCGTATGATATAATGGTCAGGAAGCAAGGGCGTAAGAAAAGCTGTGCTTATAGAAAAGAGGTTTTGCGCAAACGGAGCATGCTCAAGGTTGCTCTACTAGCGATAGATCTCTTAAGTGAGCTATTATAAAGCAGATAACTTTGTTGTCTCCACTTTTCATCCGGCGGCTGGAGCAAGCCTTGAAAAAGGGCATTAAAGCAAGCTGATCCCAGATAAAGGCCTCTTTAAATTTTTGAAACGTGCGAATTGTAGAAATACGAAACCGTGGCTCTGCTAGAATTTGTTTTATATTTAAAAGCACATGGCAGCTGTGCCAAAAATTAAAAAATTATTTAGTCAAACAGATGCAAAAACAAGAAAACTTTAAAAGTTTATCAAAAAAAATTTTTGTCTAATAATTAAGAGAAAAAAGAAGACAAGCTACTAATCTAAGTGCCTACCCCAATAAAGAAAAAATTAATCTCAAAGATTCGACGAGCCGCATACAATCACGTGACCCAGAAGTACGGCCTTAACCTCTGAACCTTGGAAGCTGAGATCCACCGCCGGCAAGCACTCCGAAAGACTCCATATGATCTCAGAAGACGCCCAGAAGTCCACTGTCGCGGCTCCGCGCTTAAATTAATTATTAACCAGCCAGAAACCCAAAACATAATAAAAGAAAAAGTCATTGCTCTGTTTGAAGTGAGTATTCAATAAATAGGAGAAGAAAACAAAAATGAATTTATAAATATATTTAACTATATATAAATTTACATAAAAGTAGAAGAAATGTAATGTGCTCTTATGACATATCCTTATACATCATTTTTTGTTCAATGCAATCCATAGCAAGACGGAAACAATTTTTTGTGAAATCATGTGTGCTATTAAATCATTATTTACTAAATTAACCATGTGTGCTTTATTAAAGGTACTTCAAAATAAGATTTTTGCATAATTGAATAATGAATTAAGTTTCAATAGAAAACCTAATTTACTAAAAATCATAAAAACTTTAAAATCGAGGGGAAAAAAACCAGCGGAAGCCCGTTTTAAGTAAAAAATTTATTTTCTTGAAATTTGGTAAAAATTCAATGCTTATTAACATAATTGTGTGAAAGCGTATTATTGTCACATTTTATGCGAGCACTCGAATTTTTCAAAGTAAATTTTTACTATTCAAATATATGCAAAACTTAACAATAATTCCCCCAACCCTCAAGTAAAAATAACATTAAATACAAAAAAAAGAAAATACTAATAAATTACACAGTCATCCACACAGTGTCTCAGACCTTATTTCGACCAGTGTCTAGCAAATAATTTAATCTGCTATAAAGTTTAAACAAAGAAACAAACGCAAAATGTTTAAATACCAATTTGCTTCATGTTGTATCACTTTTGAAAACGAAACTTTAGTTTTTACTAAATATTAATTAATTAATTCAAATTAGTCAAAAACTGAAAACATATCCAAAATACATGTCAACGCTTATTTCGAACAGTCTTAAAAAGGTAACATAATTGCCGTATAAAAGCTTAAATAAGGATGTTAATACTTAGGGTGATGTTCTTAGGCTTAACAACTTCCCTTGACCTATTATTCATGGAAGATACCAGCTTCTGGGTAGTTTCTGGGCTGACTGTGCTCCACTCATCCAGCAGAGCATTTTGAGATTCTGTTTGCAGGATAGTAAATTTTCATGTAATATACTGAGATACACATTCCTGTCCATTGTTGTTTCAATACACACCAAATTCCGACGCCGGCTGCCGAGATAGATGCCCATACCATGACACTTCATCCGACTTACTTGACTGTTGGCTTTAGGTTTTTGGGATTCAACTCCGTCCGTCCGAGCCAAACATTTTTTATTTGGACTCATCTGCAAGTATTACTGTGTTCCAGAACTCCACATCCTTGTCCAAGTGGGTTTTGGCGAATGTCCCGTTATTTTTTTGCGTTTATAAAGGGCTTCTTCCGTTGTACTCGGGCATTGAAGTCATGGTTGTGCAGAATATGGCGCACAGTTTCCACACTGCACTTTTCCCCCATTTCATCCTGCACCTGTTAAGTCAGTTTTGGAGCCGATTGCTTAGTATTATTCTTTATTTTCCTGATTATCTTCCGCTCTTCCTGTTCGGTGAAAATCTTCTTTAGTGCCATTCTTCCCTTGTCCTCTATCCGATTTTCGTCGACGAAGCGCCCAATGATGTATACAATTGAGTTGCTTAGATTGAGCATTTCAGCTATTTGGCAATGTGAATATCCGATTTTGAAGTGTTCCAGGATGAGTTTATGTTTTTCAATGGTAGTCCGTTTGCCATTAGTCCTTTTTGGCTGGTTGCACCGAGATGCGGGATATAACTAAACTGACTACGAAGAATTAGTCTATTCTTACCGAAAATATTCAACCTTGGTGGTTCATATATGTACCTGCAATCGGTCTTTGGAATTTTTGAAATATAATGCTTAATATGGCCGGCAATTAACATTTTTGCTAGACACTGGTCGAAGTAAGGTCTGAGACAGTGTACATATGTTAAATGTATGTATGGGCTTGGGAATAAAAATATGTGTTGCATTCGCTCTTTCGTTCTCTTCAGTGCATGGGCTTGTTGAAAGAAATGAGTTTACTTGTAGACTTGCTTTTGGGTGCAAAACATGTTAAAGTGAAATTTGCCATTAAAACTATAATATATTTAACAGTTGTGCTCACGATAGCAATGTAACAGTCCACTACAACAACCACTAAAGGCTGTCCTCAAGGGAGGTATTGTCTCTGCTACTCTGGAGCCTGTTAGGAGACGAACTTCTTAAAAGACTTGCAAACAGGGGAATTCGATGCCGATGACATTGTTATCATAGCGCAAGGCAAATTTAAAAATCGTTCTGTGACATAGTCCAGTCAGGGCTGAGAATTACGAGTGACTGGTGTAAGGAGATTGGACTCAACCTAAACCCTACGAAAACAGTCATCGTACCCTTCACTAGACGAGATAAGTTACAAAGAATGAGGCAAACATGGCTCGCAAGAGCCCTACTAGGAACAAGTGTCGACGTCGACAAGCGTCCTCTGCCTACCTGTCTCTCACATAATTACCTAAATTAGATAAAACAACCTAACAGAATCAACTACTCATATATTTAAGTCGAAGAACAGAGATGTTGATGTTCTTCCTTTACCCGCCCTACCTGTAATCACTAACATTCCGTGCCTTTATCCTATTAAAGATGCAAAACCATATTTATATCTGAAGCCCATTAAACTCTTTTAATCCATAATTAATTCCTTATATACTACATAATGATGGCAAGCAATACGCTTGGCGCGCTCGAACTGGAAAACTGTGCAGCTTCAATTCCCGCCACGTGTACGGAAGACGCACAATTTTTATGGTGGGAACGCACTTTTCAGAGTTTTTATACCCTGAACCCATTAGAAATGGGTAAAAAGAGTATAATAGTTTTGTGCAAATGTATGCAACAGGCAGAAGGAAGCATCCCCGATCTCATAAAGTATATATAGTCGATATAGCCATGTCCGTCTGTCCGTCCGTCCATCGGTCCGTCCGTCCGTCTGTATGAACACGCAGATCTCAGAGAATATAAGAGCTAGATATTTCAAATTTGGAATATAGGTTCTTGTATACCAGGCGCAGATCAAGTTTGCTTTATTTTATCGGCAACTGCCTCTGTTTCTTGCAGCCGCAAGCATTTTCTGTATGCATCAATATACGAGCGCATTTGTGAGAAAGAGATGACATGATAATCGACCCCCATTACCCCGTTACGATTGCGTGTACATATATATGTATGTATTTATGTATATGCACGTGTTTGTTGCCAGTCAGCTGGAATTCGTTCGAGCTTGTGAGTAAAAACATGCGCTGCTCGATTTTTTTTTACTCTTCAGTGCCTGAGCTTGTTATAAGAAATGAGTGCAATCGCAGACCTGCTCACATTTGGCCGCAAAACTTATTATAGGGAAATTTGAAAATAGTTTTAGAATATATTTAACAGCTGGGTTCGGGGTAAATCGTAATCGAGCTCCCTCGACTACAGCGCTATTCCCTGTTGATATCGTTTTCTTTCAATTCATTTTAATAAACCGAGCTTTAATAAGACGATGCGGCCAAATTATTTTCCAATAAGAATTTTGTTGCGCACGTCGTCAAGGGACGACTTCTGCACGTGCAGAAAGGAAATGCATGGGCCGGAACCAACTAGTATGGGCGTGGCGACGCACAGTTGCTCCGAGTCAGAGTTGCTAATTAGGTCATCGAACAGAGTTCCTAATTAGTTCACACACGGCTGTGTTCCTGCCAACGTATCATTATCGATCAGTTGTTTACATGTGTTCTTACAGGCTGATCGTTGTTAAAGTCACGCCCCAAAAAACGTTACTAGGGCGAATTGTTCTCGTTTTCTGTTAATATTAATGTACATATATGTACACCACTATAACTTGCACCATGCATTTTGTGGGCAGTGCTAACAAAATTGGTCAACAGTTAAGCCACCCAACTTTACGAAAGCCCCTGCTCGAGCCGGTAACAATATAGCTGCTTCTTGCGTACACATTCATAACAAATTAGACAAATTAGAAAAGGTGCGTCCCTGTTCGAACCCATGTACGCATGCTCATAAAACGCTGTGCTTTTCATTTACCCGTGATTTTGTCGTATTGAAGTCAAGTGCATAATCACCTACGTTCGCAGCTCGACACACGACACTTGCAAAATTTTTGACGCGTCGCAACTTGGGCACGCCTGGGCACAGGGGGCCTCAGATTTAATTATCTTGGCAGGATTTTTGCTATTACCAAATTTTCTTATAATTTCGATGCCAAATTAGGGGTGCAATTTGTAAAATATCGAGTCAAGAAAAGACTTGTTAACAGTTGTTTATCTCTTCGAAGATTTGGAAGGATGCGAAATAAAAACTTATCATACAAAATATATTCGTATCTCAGTCTCTCTAATCTTTCATCTATCATGTAATATTATCGTATGGTATAATGGTCAGGAAGCAAGGGCGTACGAAAAGCTGTGCTTATAGAAAAGAGGTTTTGCGCAATCGGTGAGTGAGCTATTATAAAGCAGCTAACTTTGTTGTCTCCACTTTTCATCCGGCGGCTGGAGGTAGCCCTGAAAGAGGGCATTAAAGCAAACTGATCCCAGATAAAGGCCTCTTTAAATTTTTGAAACGTGCGAATTGTAGAAATACGAAACCGTGGGTCTGCTAGAATTTGTTTTATATTTAAAAGCACATGGCAGCTGTGCCAAAAATTAAAAAATTATTTTGTCAAACAGATGCAAAAACAAGAAAACTTTAAAAGTTTATCAAAAAAAAATGTTGTCTAGTAATTAAGAGAAAAAAGAAAACAAGCCACTAATATAAGTGCCTACCCCAATAAAGAAAAAATTAATCTCAAAGATTCGGCGAGCCGCATAGAATCACGTGACCCAGAAGTACGGCCTTAACCTCTAAACCTTGGAAGCTGAGATCCACCGCCGTGCAAGCACTCCGAAAGACTCCATATGACCTCAGAAGACGCCCAGAAGTCCACTATCGCGGCTCCGCGCTTAAATTAATTATTAATGTAAAGAACCAGTCACAAACCCAAAACATAATAAAAGAAAAAGTCATTGCTCTGTTTGAAGTGAGTGTTCAATAAATAAGAGAAGAAAACAAAAATGAATTTATAAATATATTTAATTATATAAATTTACATAAAAGTAGAAGAAATGTGATGTGCTACTAGGATATAGCAGATGGGAAAACCCCAGTTTATTGGTAGTTAGTATACGTACCTGCAATCGGTCTTTGGAATTTTTGAAAAATAATGTATAATTTGTTTATGGCAGGCAATTCAATTTTTGCTAGACACTGGTCGAAAGAATGTCTGAGACACTGTACATATGTAAAATGTATGTATGGGCTTGGGAATAAAAATATGTGATGCATTCTTTCTTTCGTTCTCTTCAGTGCATGTACTTGCTGAAAGAAATGAGTTTACTTGCAGACTTGCTTTTGGGTGCAAAACATGTTAAAGTGAAATTTGCCAATAAAACTATAACATATGTAACAGTTGTGCTCACGATAGCAATGTAGCAGTCCTAACCACTAAATGCTGTCCTCAAGGGAGATATTGTCTCTGCTACTCTGGAGCCTGTTAGGAGACGAACTTCTTAAAAGACTTGCAAACAGGGGTATTCGATGCCAAGGTTATGCCGATGACATTGTTATCGTAGCGCAAGGCAAATTAGAAAAATCGCTCTGTCAGGGCTGAGAATTACGAGTGACTGGTGTAAGGAGGTTGGAATCAACCTAAACCCTACGAAAATAGTCATCGTACCCTTCACTAGACGAGATAAGTTTCAAAGAATGAGGCAAACGGCTCGCAAGAGCCCTACTAGGAACAAGTGTCGACGTCGACAAGCATCCTCTGCCCACCTGTCTCTCACATAATTACCTAAATTAGATAAAACAACCTAACAGAATCAACTACTCATATATTTAAGTCGAAGAACAGAGATGTTGATGTTCTTCCTTTACCCGCCCTACCTGTAATCACTAACATTCCGTGCCTTTATCCTATTAAAGATGCAAAACCATATTTATATCTGAAGCCCATTAAACTCTTTTAATCCATAATTAATTCCTTATACATAATGATGGCAAGCAATACGCTTGGCGCGCTCGAACTGGAAAACTGTGCAGCTTCAATTCCCGCCACGCGTAGGGAAGACGCACAATTTTTATGGTGGGAACGCACTTTTCAGAGTTTTTATACCCTGAACCCATTAGAAATGGGTAAAAAGAGTGTAATGGTTTTGTGCAAATGTATGCAACAGGCAGAAGGAAGCATCCCCGATCTCATAAAGTATATATATTCTTGATCAGACGAGTCGATATAGCCATGTCCGTCTGTCCGTCCGTCCATCGGTCCGACCGTCCGTCTGTATGAACACGCAGATCTCAGAGAATATAAGAGCTAGAGATTTCAAATTTGGAATATAGGTTCTTGTATACCAGGCGCAGATCAAGTTTGCTTTATTTTATCGACAACCGCCTCTGTTTCTTGCAGCCGCAAGCATTTTCTGTATGCATCAATATACGAGCGCATTTGTGAGAAAGAGATGACATGATAATCGACCCCCATTACCCCGTTACGATTGCGTGTACATATATATGTATGTATTTATGTATATGCACGTGTTTGTTGCCAGTCAGCTGGAATTCGTTCGAGCTTGTGAGTAAAAACATGCGCTGCTCGTTTTTTTTTTACTCTTCAGTGCCTGAGCTTGTTATAAGAAATGAGTGCAATCGCAGACCTGCTCACATTTGGCCGCAAAACTTATTATAGGGAAATTTGAAAATAGTTTTAGAATATATTTAACAGCTGGGTTCGGGGTAAATCGTAATCGAGCTCCCTCGACTACAGCACTATTCCTTGTTGATATCATTTTCTTTCAATTCATTTTAATAAACCGAGCTTTAATAAGACGATGCCGCCAAATTATTTTCCAATAAGAATTTTGTTGCGCACGTCGACAAGGGACGACTTCTGCACGTGCAGAAAGGAAATGCATGGGCCGGAACCAACCAGTGTGGGCGTGGCTACGCACAGTTGCTCCGAGTCAGAGTTGCTAATTAGGTCATCGAACAGAGTTCCTAATTAGTTCACACACGGCTGTGTTCCTGCCAACGTATCATTATCGATCAGTTGTTTACATGTGTTCTTACAGGCTGATCGTTGTTAAAGTCACGCCCCAAAAAACGTTACTAGGGCGAATTGTTCTCGTTTTCTGTTAATATTAATGTACATATATGTACACCACTATAACTTGCACCATGCATTTTGTGGGCAGTGCTAACAAAATTGGTCAACAGTTAAGCCACCCAACTTTACGAAAGCACCTGCTCGAGCCGGTAACAATATAGCTGCTTCTTGCGTACACATTCATAACAAATTAGACAAATTAGAAAAGGTGCGTACGTGTTCGAACCCATGTACGCATGCTCATAAAACGCTGTGCTTTTCATTTACCCGTGATTTTGTCGTATTGAAGTCAAGTGCATAATCACCTACGTTCGCAACTCGACACACGACACTTGCAAAATTTTTGACGCATCGCAACTTGGGCACGCCTGGGCACAGAGGGCCTCAGAAATAATTATCTCAGCAGGAAGTTTGCTATTACCAAATTTTCTCATAATTTCGATGCCAAATTAGGGGTGCAATTTGTAAACTATCGAGTCAAGAAAAGACTTGGTAACAGTTTTTATCTCTTCGAAGATTTGGAAGGATGCGAAATAAAAACTTATCATATAAAAGATATTCGTATCTCAGTCTTTCTAATCTTTCATCTATCATGTAATATTATCGTATGATATAATGGTCAGGAAGCAAGGGCGTAAGAAAAGCTGTGCTTATAGAAAAGAGGTTTTGCGCAAACGGAGCATGCTCAAGGTTGCTCTACTAGCGATAGATCTCTTAAGTGAGCTATTATAAAGCAGATAACTTTGTTGTCTCCACTTTTCATCCGGCGGCTGGAGCAAGCCTTGAAAAAGGGCATTAAAGCAAGCTGATCCCAGATAAAGGCCTCTTTAAATTTTTGAAACGTGCGAATTGTAGAAATACGAAACCGTGGCTCTGCTAGAATTTGTTTTATATTTAAAAGCACATGGCAGCTGTGCCAAAAATTAAAAAATTATTTAGTCAAACAGATGCAAAAACAAGAAAACTTTAAAACTTTCTAAAAAAAAAAATGTTGTCTAATAACTAAGAGAAAAAAGAAGACAGGCCACTAATATAAGTGCCTATCCCAATAAAGAAAAAATTAATCTCAAAGATTCGACGAGCCGCGCACAAGCACGTGACCCAGAAGTACGGCCTTAACCTCTGAACCTTGGAAGCTGAGATCCACCGCCGGCAAGCACTCCGAAAGACTCCATATGATCTCAGAAGACGCCCAGAAGTCCACTGTCGCGGCTCCGCGCTTAAATTAATTATTAACCAGCCAGAAACCCAAAACATAATAAAAGAAAAAGTCATTGCTCTGTTTGAAGTGAGTGGTCAATAAATAGGAGAAGAAAACAAAAATGAATTTATAAATATATTTAATTATATAAGTTTACATAAAAGTAGAAGAAATGTGGTGTGATCTTATGACATATCCTTATACATCATTTTTTGTTCAATGCAATCCATAGCAAGAATGTTCAATCATGTCTGCTATTAAATCATTATTTACTAAATTAATCATGTGTGCTTTATTAAAGGCACTTCAAAATAAGAATTTTGCATAATTGAATAATGAATTAAGATTCAATGGAAAACCTAATTTACTAAAAAACATAAAAACTTTAATATTGAGGGAAAAAAAAACCAGCGGATGGCCTTTCACCGCATCGGGAAAAATGTAAGTTAAACAATCTTTTTTCTTGAAATTTGGTAAAAATTCAATGCTAATTAACATAATTGTGTGAAAGCCGATTATTGTCACATTTTATGCGAGCACACGATTTTTTCAAAGTAAATTTTTACTATTCAAATATATGCAAAAATTAACAATAATTCCCCCAACCCTCAAGTAAAAATAACATTAAAGAGAAAAAAAAGAAAATACTAATAAATTACACAGTCATCCACACAGTGTCTCAGACCTTATTTCAACCAGTGTCTAGCAAAAAATGTAAAGTGATATAAAGTTTAAACAAAGAAACAAACGCCAAATGTTTAAGTGCCAATTTGTTTCATGTTGTGTCGCTTTTGAAAAAGAAACTTTAGTTTTTACTAAAATATTAATTAATTAATTAAAATTAGTCAAAAACTGAAAACATATCCAAAATACATGTCAAAGCTTATTTCAAACAGCCTTAAAAATGTAACATATTTGCCGTATAAAAGCTTAAATGAGGATGTTAATACTTAATATGATATTCTTTAGCCTTAACAACTTCTCTTGGCATATTATTCATGGAAGATACCAGCTTCTGGGTAGTTTCTGGGCTGATTGTGCTCCACCCATCCAGCAGAGCATTTTGAGATCCTGTTTGCTGGATATGCTGTTCCGGATGTTATTTTCCAGCAGAGCCCACACATTTTCAATAACATTTAAGACTGAAGACTGGGCCGATGGAATTATCATGTAGGGGGAGTTCCAGATAAGCCAGGACTGTACTAATCCGGACTTATGCTTGTGGTCGTTCTCCTGGTAGAACCGGAAAGTACTTCGTATTCCTAACTTCTCGGCACTTTGGAGTAAATTTTCATGTAATATACTGAGGTACACATTCCTGTCCATTGTTGAGTTGCTTAGGTTGACCATTTCAGCTATTTGGCAATGTGAATATCCGATTTTGAAGTGTTCCAGGATGAGTTTCCGTTTTTCAATGGTAGTCCGGTTGCCCATAGTCCTTTTTGGCTGGTTGAACCCGAGAGGCAGGATATAACTAAACTGACTACGAAGGATTGGTCTAGTCTTACCGAAAATATTCAACCTGACGTAAAAACTTCGGCACCTGGGTGCCAGGTGTCCATAATGCAATTCTTCGAAATAAGCGTTGACCATAAATTAAGGTACTTTTTGGGGAAACGCCAGTTTATTGGTAGTTAATATATGTACCTGCAATATATTTAACAGCTGGGTTCGGGGTAAATCGTAATCGAGCTCCCTCGACTACAGCACTATTCCCTGTTGACATCGTTTTCTTTCCATTAATTTTAATAAACCGAGCTTTAATAAGACGATGCCGCCAAATTATTTTCCAATAAGAATTTTGTTGCGCACGTCGTCAAGGGACGACTTCTGCACGTGCAGAAAGGAAATGCATGGGCCGGAACCAACTAGTGTGGGCGTGGCTACCCACAGTTGCTCCGAGTCAGAGTTGCTAATTAGGTCATCGAACAGAGTTCCTAATTAGTTCACACACGGCTGTGTTCCTGCCAACGTATCATTATCGATCAGTTGTTTACATGTGTTCTTACAGGCTGATCGTTGTTAAAGTCACGCCCCAAAAAACGTTACTAGGGCGAATTGTTCTCGTTTTCTGTTAATATTAATGTACATATATGTACACCACTATAACTTGCACCATGCATTTTGGGGGCAGAGCTCACAAAATTGGTCAACAGTTAAGCCACCCCACTTTACTAAAGCACCTGCTCGAGCCGGTAACAATATAGCTGCTTCTTGCGTACACATTCATAACAAATTAGACAAATTAGAAAAGGTGCGTCTCTGTTCGAACCCATGTACGCATGCTCATAAAACGCTGTGCTTTTCATTTACCCGTGATTTTGTCGTAGTGAAGTCAAGTGCATAATCACCTACGTTCGCAGCTCGACGCACGACACTTGCAAAATTTTTGACGCGTCGCAACTTGGGCACGCCTGGGCACAGAGGGCCTCAGAAATAATTATCTCAGCAGGAAGTTTGCTATTACCAAATTTTCTCATAATTTCGATGCCAAATTAGGGGTGCAATTTGTAAAATATCGAGTCAAGAAAAGACTTGTTAACAGTTGTTTATCTCTTCGAAATTTGGAAGGATGCGAAATAAAAACTTATCATATAAAAGATATTCGTATCTCAGTCTTTCTAATCTTTCATCTATCATGTAATATTATCGTATGATATAATGGTCAGGAAGCAAGGGCGTAAGAAAAGCTGTGCTTATAGAAAAGAGGTTTTGCGCAAACGGAGCATGCTCAAGGTTGCTCTACTAGCGATAGATCTCTTAAGTGAGCTATTATAAAGCAGATAACTTTGTTGTCTCCACTTTTCATCCGGCGGCTGGAGCAAGCCTTGAAAGAGGGCATTAAAGCAAGCTGATCCCAGATAAAGGCCTCTTTAAATTTTTGAAACGTGCGAATTGTAGAAATACGAAACCGTGGCTCTGCTAGAATTTGTTTTATATTTAAAAGCACATGGCAGCTGTGCCAAAAATTAAAAAATTATTTAGTCAAACAGATGCAAAAACAAGAAAACTTTAAAAGTTTATCAAAAAAAAATTTTGTTTAGTAATTAAGAGAAAAAAGAAGACAAGCCACTAATCTAAGTGCCTACTCCAATAAAAAAAAAATTAATCTCAAAGATTCGACGAGCCGCGCACAAGCACGTGACCCAGAAGTACGGCCTTAACCTCTGAACCTTGGAAGCTGAGATCCACCGCCGGCAAGCACTCCGAAAGACTCCATATGATCTCAGAAAACGCACAGAAGTCCACTGTCGCGGCTCCGCGCTTAAATTAATTATTAACCAGCCAGAAACCCAAAACATAATAAAAGAAAAAGTCATTGCTCTGTTTGAAGTGAGTGGTCAATAAATAGGAGAAGAAAACAAAAATGAATTTATAAATATATTTAATTATATAAGTTTACATAAAAGTAGAAGAAATGTGGTGTGATCTTATGACATATCCTTATACATCATTTTTTGTTCAATGCAATCCATAGCAAGAATGTTCAATCATGTCTGCTATTAAATCATTATTTACTAAATTAATCATGTGTGCTTTATTAAAGGCACTTCAAAATAAGAATTTTGCATAATTGAATAATGAATTAAGATTCAATGGAAAACCTAATTTACTAAAAAACATAAAAACTTTAAAATTGAGGGAAAAAAAAACCAGCGGATGCCCTTTCACCGCATCGGGAAAAATGTAAGTTAAACAATCTTTTTTCTTCAAATTTGGTAGAAATTCAATGCTAATTAACATAATTGTGTGAAAGCCGATTATTGTCACATTTTATGCGAGCACACGATTTTTTCAAAGTAAATTTTTACTATTCAAATATATGCAAAAATTAACAATAATTCCCCCAACCCTCAAGTAAAAATAACATTAAAGAGAAAAAAAAGAAAATACTAATAAATTACACAGTCATCCACACAGTGTCTCAGACCTTATTTCAACCAGTGTCTAGCAAAAAATGTAAAGTGATATAAAGTTTAAACAAAGAAACAAACGCAAAATGTTTAAGTGCCAATTTGTTTCATGTTGTGTCGCTTTTGAAAAAGAAACTTTAGTTTTTACTAAAATATTAATTAATTAATTAAAATTAGTCAAAAACTGAAAACATATCCAAAATACATGTCAAAGCTTATTTCAAACAGCCTTAAAAATGTAACATATTTGCCGTATAAAAGCTTAAATGAGGATGTTAATACTTAATATGATATTCTTTAGCCTTAACAACTTCTCTTGGCATATTATTCATGGAAGATACCAGCTTCTGGGTAGTTTCTGGGCTGATTGTGCTCCACCCATCCAGCAGAGCATTTTGAGATCCTGTTTGCTGGATATGCTGTTCCGGATGTTATTTTCCAGCAGAGCCCACACATTTTCAATAACATTTAAGACTGAAGACTGGGCCGATGGAATTATCATGTAGGGGTAGTTCCAGATAAGCCAGGACTGTACTAATCCGGACTTATGCTTGTGGTCGTTCTCCTGGTAGAACCGGAAAGTACTTCGTATTCCTAACTTCTCGGCACTTTGGAGTAAATTTTCATGTAATATACTGAGGTACACATTCCTGTCCATTGTTGAGTTGCTTAGGTTGACCATTTCAGCTATTTGGCAATGTGAATATCCGAGTTTGAAGTGTTCCAGGATGAGTTTCCGTTTTTCAATGGTAGTCCGGTTGCCCATAGTCCTTTTTGGCTGGTTGAACCCGAGAGGCAGGATATAACTAAACTGACTACGATGGATTGGTCTAGTCTTACCGAAAATATTCAACCTGACGTAAAAACTTCGGCACCTGGGTGCCAGGTGTCCATAATGCAATTCTTCGAAATAAGCGTTGACCATAAATTAAGGTACTTTTTGGGGAAACGCCAGTTTATTGGTAGTTAATATATGTACATGCAATATATTTAACAGCTGGGTTCGGGGTAAATCGTAATCGAGCTCCCTCGACTACAGCACTATTCCCTGTTGACATCGTTTTCTTTCCATTAATTTTAATAAACCGAGCTTTAATAAGACGATGCCGCCAAATTATTTTCCAATAAGAATTTTGTTGCGCACGTCGTCAAGGGACGACTTCTGCACGTGCAGAAAGGAAATGCATGGGCCGGAACCAACTAGTGTGGGCGTGGCTACCCACAGTTGCTCCGAGTCAGAGTTGCTAATTAGGTCATCGAACAGAGTTCCTAATTAGTTCACACACGGCTGTGTTCCTGCCAACGTATCATTATCGATCAGTTGTTTACATGTGTTCTTACAGGCTGATCGTTGTTAAAGTCACGCCCCAAAAAATGTTACTAGGGCGAATTGTTCTCGTTTTCTGTTAATATTAATGTACGTATATGTACACCACTATAACTTGCACCATGCATTTTGTGGGCAGTGCTAACAAAATTGGTCAACAGTTAAGCCACCCAACTTTACGAAAGCACCTGCTCGAGCCGGTAACAATATACCTGCTTCTTGCGTACACATTCATAACAAATTAGACAAATTAGAAAAGGTGCGTACGTGTTCGAACCCATGTACGCATGCTCATAAAACGCTGTGCTTTTCAGTTACCCGTGATTTTGTCGTAGTGAAGTCAAGTGCATAATCACCTACGTTCGCAGCTCGACGCACGACACTTGCAAAATTTTTGACGCGTCGCAACTTGGGCACGCCTGGGCACAGAGGGCCTCAGAAATAATTATCTCAGCAGGAAGTTTGCTATTACCAAATATTCTCATAATTTCGATGCCAAATTAGGGGTGCAATTTGTAAACTATCGAGTCAAGAAAAGACTTGGTAACACTTTTTATCTCTTAGAAGATTTGGAAGGATGCGAAATAAAAACTTATCATATAAAAGATATTCGTATCTCAGTCTTTCTAATCTTTCATCTATCATGTAATATTATCGTATGATATAATGGTCAGGAAGCAAGGGCGTACGAAAAGCTGTGCTTATAGAAAAGAGGTTTTGCGCAAACGGAGCATGCTCAAGGTTGCTCTACTAGCGATAGATCTCTTAAGTGAGCTATTATAAAGCAGATAACTTTGTTGTCTCCACTTTTCATCCGGCGGCTGGAGCAAGCCTTGAAAGAGGGCATTAAAGCAAGCTGATCCCAGATAAAGGCCTCTTTAAATTTTTGAAACGTGCGAATTGTAGAAATACGAAACCGTGGCTCTGCTAGAATTTGTTTTATATTTAAAAGCACATGGCAGCTGTGCCAAAAATTAAAAAATTATTTAGTCAAACAGATGCAAAAACAAGAAAACTTTAAAAGTTTATCAAAAAAAAATGTTGTCTAATAATTAAGAGAAAAAAGAAGACAAGCCACTAATCTAAGTGCCTACCCCAATAAAGAAGAAATTAATCTCAAAGATTCGACGAGCCGCACACAATCACGTGACCCAGAAGTACGGCCTTAACCTCTGAACCTTGGAAGCTGAGATCCACCGCCGTGCAAGCACTCCGAAAGACTCCATATGATCTCAGAAGACGCCCAGAAGTCCACTGTCGCGGCTCCGCGCTTAAATTAATTATTAACCAGCCAGAAACCCAAAACATAATAAAAGAAAAAGTCATTGCTCTGTTTGAAGTGAGTATTCAATAAATAGGAGAAGAAAACAAAAATGAATTTATAAATATATTTAACTATATATAAATTTACATAAAAGTAGAAGAAATGTAATGTGCTCTTATGACATATCCTTATACATCATTTTTTGTTCAATGCAATCCATAGCAAGACGGAAACAATTTTTTGTGAAATCATGTGTGCTATTAAATCATTATTTACTAAATTAACCATGTGTGCTTTATTAAAGGTACTTCAAAATACGATTTTTGCATAATTGAATAATGAATTAAGTTTCAATAGAAAACCTAATTTACTAAAAATCATAAAAACTTTAAAATCGAGGGGAAAAAAAACCAGCGGAAGCCCGTTTTAAGTAAAAAATTTCTTTTCTTGAAATTTGGTAAAAATTCAATGCTTATTAACATAATTGTGTGAAAGCGTATTATTGTCACATTTTATGCGAGCACACGAATTTTTCCAAGTAAATTTTTAATATTCAAATATATGCAAAAATTAACAATAATTCCCCCAACCCTCAAGTAAAAATAACATTAAAGAGAAAAAAAAGAAAATACTAATAAATTACACAGTCATCCACACAGTGTCTCAGACCTTATTTCAACCAGTGTCTAGCAAAAAATGTAAAGTGATATAAAGTTTAAACAAAGAAACAAACGCAAAATGTTTAAGTACCAATTTGTTTCATGTTGTATCACTTTTGAAAACGAAACTTTAGTTTTTACTAAATATTAATTAATTAATTCAAATTAGTCAAAAACTGAAAACATATCCAAAATACATGTCAACGCTTATTTCGAACAGTCTTAAAAAGGTAACATAATTGCCGTATAAAAGCTTAAATAAGGATGTTAATACTTAGGGTGATGTTCTTAGGCTTAACAACTTCCCTTGACCTATTATTCATGGAAGATACCAGCTTCTGGGTAGTTTCTGGGCTGACTGTGCTCCACTCATCCAGCAGAGCATTTTGAGATTCTGTTTGCAGGATAGTAAATTTTCATGTAATATACTGAGATACACATTCCTGTCCATTGTTGTTTCAATACACACCAAATTCCGACGCCGGCTGCCGAGATAGATGCCCATACCATGACACTTCATTCGACTTACTTGACTGTTGGCTTTAGGTTTTTGGGATTCAGCTCCGTCCGTCCGAGCCAAACATTTTTTATTTGGACTCATCTGCAAGTATTACTGTGTTCCAGAACTCCACATCCTTGTCCAAGTGGGTTTTGGCGAATGTCATCCTAGTCCCTTTATTTTTTTGCGTTTATAAAGGGCTTCTTCCGTGGTAATCGGGCATTGAAGTCATGGTTGTGCAGAATATGGCGCACAGTTTCCACACTGCACTTTTTCAAATTTCATCCTGCACCTGTTAAGTCAGTTTTGGAGCCGATTGCTTAGTATTATTCTTTATTTTCCTGATTATCTTCCGCTCTTCCTGTTTGGTGAAAATCTTCTTTAGTGCCATTCTGCCCTTGTCCTCTATCCGATTTTCGTCGACGAAGCGCCGAATGATGTATTCAATTGAGTTGCTTAGATTGAGCATTTCAGCTATTTGGCAATGTGAATATCCGATTTTGAAGTGTTCCAGGATGAGTTTATGTTTTTCAATGGTAGTCCGTTTGCCATTAGTCCTTTTTGGCTGGTTGCACCGATATGCGGGATATAACTAAACTGACTACGAAGAATTAGTCTATTCTTACCGAAAATATTCAACCTTGGTGGTTCATATATGTACCTGCAATCGGTCTTTGGAATTTTTGAAATATAATGCTTAATATGGCCGGCAATTCAAATTTTTGCTAGACACTGGTCGAAGTAAGGTCTGAGACAGTGTACATATGTTAAATGTATGTATGGGCTTGGGAATAAAAATATGTGCTGCATTCGCTCTTTCGTTCTCTTCAGTGCATGGGCTTGTTGAAAGAAATGAGTTTACTTGTAGACTTGCTTTTGGGTGCAAAACATGTTAAAGTGAAATTTACCATTAAAACTATAATATATTTAACAGTTGTGCTCACGATAGCAATGTAACAGTCCTAACCACTAAAGGCTGTCCTCAAGGGAGGTATTGTCTCTGCTACTCTGGAGCCTGTTAGGAGACGAACTTCTTAAACAAACAGGGGTATTCGATGCCGATGACATTGTTATCATAGCGCAAGGCAAATTTAAAAATCGTTCTGTGACATAGTCCAGTCAGGGCTGAGAATTACGAGTGACTGGTGTAAGGAGGTTGGACTCAACCTAAACCCTACGAAAACAATCATCGTACCATTCACTGGACGAGATAAGTTACAAAGAATGAGGCAAACATGGCTCGCAAGAGCCCTACTAGGAACAAGTGTCGACGTCGACAAGCGTCCTCTGCCTACCTGTCTCTCACATAATTACCTAAATTAGATAAAACAACCTAACAGAATCAACTAGTCATATATTTAAGTCGAAGAACAGAGATGTTGATGTTCTTCCTTTACCCGCCCTACCTGTAATCACTAACATTCCGTGCCTTTATCCTATTAAAGATGCAAAACCATATTTATATCTGAAGCCCATTAAACTCTTTTAATCCATAATTAATTCCTTATATACTACATAATGATGGCAAGCAATACGCTTGGCGCGCTCGAACTGGAAAACTGTGCAGCTTCAATTCCCGCCACGTGTAGGGAAGACGCACAATTTTTATGGTGGGAACGCACTTTTCAGAGTTTTTATACCCTGAACCCATTAGAAATGGGTAAAAAGAGTATAATAGTTTTGTGCAAATGTATGCAACAGGCAGAAGGAAGCATCCCCGATCTCATAAAGTATATATATTCTTGATCAGACGAGTCGATATAGCCATGTCCGTCTGTCCGTCCGTCCATCGGTCCGTCCGTCCGTCTGTATGAACACGCAGATCTCAGAGAATATAAGAGCTAGATATTTCAAATTTGGAATATAGGTTCTTGTATACCAGGCGCAGATCAAGTTTGCTTTATTTTATCGGCAACTGCCTCTGTTTCTTGCAGCCGCAAGCATTTTCTGTATGCATCAATATACGAGCGCACTTGTGAGAAAGAGATGACATGATAATCGACCCCCATTACCCCGTTACGATTGCGTGTACATATATATGTATGTATTTATGTATATGCACGTGTTTGTTGCCAGTCAGCTGGAATTCGTTCGAGCTTGTGAGTAAAAACATGCGCTGCTCGTTTTTTTTTACTCTTCAGTGCCTGAGCTTGTTATAAGAAATGAGTGCAATCGCAGACCTGCTCACATTTGGCCGCAAAACTTATTATAGGGAAATTTGAAAATAGTTTTAGAATATATTTAACAGCTGGGTTCGGGGTAAATCGTAATCGAGCTCCCTCGACTACAGCGCTATTCCCTGTTGATATCGTTTTCTTTCAATTCATTTTAATAAACCGAGCTTTAATAAGACGATGCCGCCAAATTATTTTCCAATAAGAATTTTGTTGCGCACGTCGACAAGGGACGACTTCTGCACGTGCAGAAAGGAAATGCATGGGCCGGAACCAACCAGTGTGGGCGTGGCTACGCACAGTTGCTCCGAGTCAGAGTTGCTAATTAGGTCATCGAACAGAGTTCCTAATTAGTTCACACACGGCTGTGTTCCTGCCAACGTATCATTATCGATCAGTTGTTTACATGTGTTCTTACAGGCTGATCGTTGTTAAAGTCACGCCCCAAAAAACGTTACTAGGGCGAATTGTTCTCGTTTTCTGTTAATATTAATGTACGTATATGTACACCACTATAACTTGCACCATGCATTTTGTGGGCAGTGCTAACAAAATTGGTCAACAGTTAAGCCACCCCACTTTACGAAAGCACCTGCTCGAGCCGGTAACAATATACCTGCTTCTTGCGTACACATTCATAACAAATTAGACAAATTAGAAAAGGTGCGTACGTGTTCGAACCCATGTACGCATGCTCATAAAACGCTGTGCTTTTCATTTACCCGTGATTTTGTCGTAGTGAAGTCAAGTGCATAATCACCTACGTTCGCAGCTCGACGCACGACACTTGCAAAATTTTTGACGCGTCGCAACTTGGGCACGCCTGGGCACAGAGGGCCTCAGAAATAATTATCTCGGCAGGATTTTTGCTATTACCAAATTTTCTTACAATTTCGATGCCAAATTAGGGGTGCAATTTGTAAAATATCGAGTCAAGAAAAGACTTGTTAACAGTTGTTTATCTCTTCGAAGATTTGGAAGGATGCGAAATAAAAACTTATCATACAAAAGATATTCGTATCTCAGTCTCTCTAATCTTTCATCTATCATGTAATATTATCGTATGGTATAATGGTCAGGAAGCAAGGGCGTACGAAAAGCTGTGCTTATAGAAAAGAGGTTTTGCGCAAACGGAGCATGCTCAAGGTTGCTCTACTAGCGATAGATCTCTTAAGTGAGCTATTATAAAGCAGCTAACTTTGTTGTCTCCACTTTTCATCCGGCGGCTGGAGCAAGCCTTGAAAGAGGGCATTAAAGCAAGCTGATCCCAGATAAAGGCCTCTTTAAATTTTTGAAACGTGCGAATTGTAGAAATACGAAACCGTGGCTCTGCTAGAATTTGTTTTATATTTAAAAGCACATGGCAGCTGTGCCAAAAATTAAAAAATTATTTAGTCAAACAGATGCAAAAACAAGAAAACTTTAAAAGTTTATAAAAAAAAAATGTTGTCTAATAATTAAGAGAAAAAAGAAGACAGGCCACTAATATAAGTGCCTACCCCAATAAAGAAAAAATTAATCTCAAAGATTCGGCGAGCCGCATACAATCACGTGACCCAGAAGTACGGCCTTAACCTCTGAACCTTGGAAGCTGAGATCCACCGCCGGCAAGCACTCCGAAAGACTCCATATGATCTCAGAAGACGCCCAGAAATCCACTGTCGCGGCTCCGCGCTTAAATTAATTATTAACCAGCCAGAAACCCAAAACATAATAAAAGAAAAAGTCATTGCTCTGTTTGAAGTGAGTATTCAATAAATAGGAGAAGAAAACAAAAATGAATTTATAAATATATTTAACTATATATAAATTTACATAAAAGTAGAAGAAATGTAATGTGCTCTTATGACATATCCTTATACATCATTTTTTGTTCAATGCAATCCATAGCAAGAAGGAAACAATTTTTTGTGAAATCATGTGTGCTATTAAATCATTATTTACTAAATTAACCATGTGTGCTTTATTAAAGGTACTTCAAAATAAGATTTTTGCATAATTGAATAATGAATTAAGTTTCAATAGAAAACCTAATTTACTAAAAATCATAAAAACTTTAAAATCGAGGGGAAAAAAAACCAGCGAAAGCCCGTTTTAAGTAAAAAATTTATTTTCTTGAAATTTGGTAAAAATTCAATGCTTATTAACATAATTGTGTGAAATCCTATTATTGTCACATTTTATGCGAGCATACGAATTTTTCCAAATCAGTTTTTACTATTCAAATATATGCAAAAATTAACAATAGTTCCCCCAACCCTCAAGTAAAAATAACATTAAATACAAAAAAAAGAAAATACTAATAAATTACACAGTCATCCACACAGTGTTTCAGACCTTATTTCGACCAGTGTCTAGCAAAAAATTTAATCTGCTATAAAGTTTAAACAAAGAAACAAACACAAAATGTTTAAATACCAATTTGCTTCATGTTGTATCACTTTTGAAAACGAAACTTTAGTTTTTACTAAATATTAATTAATTAATTCAAATTAGTCAAAAACTGAAAACATATCCAAAATACATGTCAACGCTTATTTCGAACAGTCTTAAAAAGGTAACATAATTGCCGTATAAAAGCTTAAATAAGGATGTTAATACTTAGGGTGATGTTCTTAGGCTTAACAACCTCCCTTGACCTATTATTCATGGAAGATACCAGCTTCTGGGTAGTTTCTGGGCTGATTGTGCTCCACTCATCCAGCAGAGCATTTTGAGATTCTGTTTGCAGGATAGTAAATTTTCATGTAATATACTGAGATACACATTCCTGTCCATTGTTGTTTCAATACACACCAAATTCCGACGCCGGCTGCCGAGATAGATGCCCATACCATGACACTTCATCCGACTTACTTGACTGTTGGCTTTAGGTTTTTGGAATTCAGCTCCGTCCGTCCGAGCCAAACATTTTTTATTTGGACTCATCTGCAAGTATTACTGTGTTCCAGAACTCCACATCCTTGTCCAAGTGGGTTTTGGCGAATGTCATCCTAGTCCCTTTATTTTTTTGCGTTTATAAAGGGCTTCTTCCGTGGTACTCGGGCATTGAAGTCATGGTTGTGCAGAATATGGCGCACAGTTTCCACACTGCACTTTTTCAAATTTCATCCTGCACCTGTTAAGTCAGTTTTGGAGCCGATTGCTTAGGATTATTCTTTATTTTCCTGATTATCTTCCGCTCTTCCTGTTTGGTGAAAATCTTCTTTAGTGCCATTCTGCCCTTGTCCTCTATCCGATTTTCGTCGACGAAGCGCCGAATGATGTATTCAATTGAGTTGCTTAGATTGAGCATTTCAGCTATTTGGCAATGTGAATATCCGATTTTGAAGTGTTCCAGGATGAGTTTATGTTTTTCAATGGTAGTCCGTTTGCCATTAGTCCTTTTTGGCTGGTTGCACCGATATGCGGGATATAACTAAACTGACTACGAAGAATTAGTCTATTCTTACCGAAAATATTCAACCTTGGTGGTTCATATATGTACCTGCAATCGGTCTTTGGAATTTTTGAAATATAATGCTTAATATGGCCGGCAATTAACATTTTTGCTAGACACTGGTCGAAATAAGGTCTGAGACACTGTACATATGTTAAATGTATGTATGGGCTTGGGAATAAAAATATGTGCTGCATTCGCTCTTTCGTTCTCTTCAGTGCATGGGCTTGTTGAAAGAAATGAGTTTACTTGTAGACTTGCTTTTGGGTGCAAAACATGTTAAAGTGAAATTTGCCATTGAAACTATAATATATTTAACAGTTGTGCTCACGATAGCAATGTAACAGTCCTAACCACTAAAGGCTGTCCTCAAGGGAGGTATTGTCTCTGCTACTCTGGAGCTTGTTAGGAGACGAACTTCTTAAAAGACTTGCAAACAGGGGTATTCGATGCCGATGACATTGTTATCATAGCGCAAGGCAAATTTAAAAATCGTTCTGTGACATAGTCCAGTCAGGGCTGAGAATTACGAGTGACTGGTGTAAGGAGGTTGGACTCAACCTAAACCCTACGAAAACAGTCATCGTACCCTTCACTAGACGAGATAAGTTACAAAGAATGAGGCAAACATGGCTCGCAAGAGCCCTACTAGGAACAAGTGTCGACGTCGACAAGCGTCCTCTGCCTACCTGTCTCTCACATAATTACCTAAATTAGATAAAACGACCTAACAGAATCAACTAGTCATATATTTAAGTCGAAGAACAGAGATGTTGATGTTCTTCCTTTACCCGCCCTACCTGTAATCACTAACATTCCGTGCCTTTATCCTATTAAAGATGCAAAACCATATTTATATCTGAAGCCCATTAAACTCTTTTAATCCATAATTAATTCCTTATACATAATGATGGCAAGCAATACGCTTGGCGCGCTCGAACTGGAAAACTGTGCAGCTTCAATTCCCGCCACGTGTAGGGAAGACGCACAATTTTTATGGTGGGAACGCACTTTTCAGAGTTTTTATACCCTGAACCCATTAGAAATGGGTAAAAAGAGTGTAATGGTTTTGTGCAAATGTATGCAACAGGCAGAAGGAAGCATCCCCGATCTCATAAAGTATATATATTCTTGATCAGACGAGTCGATATAGCCATGTCCGTCTGTCCGTCCGTCCATCGGTCCGTCCGTCCGTCTGTATGAACACGCAGATCTCAGAGAATATAAGAGCTAGATATTTCAAATTTGGAATATAGGTTCTTGTATACCAGGCGCAGATCAAGTTTGCTTTATTTTATCGGCAACTGCCTCTGTTTCTTGCAGCCGCAAGCATTTTCTGTATGCATCAATATACGAGCGCATTTGTGAGAAAGAGATGACATGATAATCGACCCCCATTACCCCGTTACGATTGCGTGTACATATATATGTATGTATTTATGTATATGCACGTGTTTGTTGCCAGTCAGCTGGAATTCGTTCGAGCTTGTGAGTAAAAACATGCGCTGCTCGTTTTTTTTTTACTCTTCAGTGCCTGAGCTTGTTATAAGAAATGAGTGCAATCGCAGACCTGCTCACATTTGGCCGCAAAACTTATTATAGGGAAATTTGAAAATAGTTTTAGAATATATTTAACAGCTGGGTTCGGGGTAAATCGTAATCGAGCTCCCTCGACTACAGCACTCTTCCCTGTTGATATCATTTTCTTTCAATTCATTTTAATAAACCGAGCTTTAATAAGACGATGCCGCCAAATTATTTTCCAATAAGAATTTTGTTGCGCACGTCGTCAAGGGACGACTTCTGCACGTGCAGAAAGGAAATACATGGGCCGGAACCAACCAGTGTGGGCGTGGCTACGCACAGTTGCTCCGAGTCAGAGTTGCTAATTAGGTCATCGAACAGAGTTCCTAATTAGTTCACACACGGCTGTGTTCCTGCCAACGTATCATTATCGATCAGTTGTTTACATGTGTTCTTACAGGCTGATCGTTGTTAAAGTCACGCCCCAAAAAACGTTACTAGGGCGAATTGTTCTCGTTTTCTGTTAATATTAATGTACATATATGTACACCACTATAACTTGCACCATGAATTTTGTGGGCAGTGCTCACAAAATTGGTCAACAGTTAAGCCACCCCACTTTACGAAAGCACCTGCTCGAGCCGGTAACAATATAGCTGATTCTTGCGTACACATTCATAACAAATTAGACAAATTAGAAAAGGTGCGTACGTGTTCGAACCCATGTACGCATGCTCATAAAACGCTGTGCTTTTCAGTTACCCGTGATTTTGTCGTAGTGAAGTCAAGTGCATAATCACCTACGTTCGCAGCTCGACGCACGACACTTGCAAAATTTTTGACGCGTCGCAACTTGGGCACGCCTGGGCACAGAGGGCCTCAGAAATAATTATCTCGGCAGGATTTTTGCTATTACCAAATTTTCTCATAATTTCGATGCCAAATTAGGGGTGCAATTTGTAAAATATCGAATCAAGAAAAGACTTGTTAACAGTTGTTTATCTCTTCGAAGATTTGGAAGGATGCGAAATAAAAACTTATCATATAAAAGATATTCGTATCTCAGTCTCTCTAATCGTTCATCTATCATGTAATATTATCGTATGGTAAAGAGGTTTTGCGCAAACGGAGCATGCTCAAGGTTGCTCTACTAGCGATAGATCTCTTAAGTGAGCTATTATAAAGCAGCTAACTTTGTTGTCTCCACTTTTCATCCGGCGGCTGGAGCAAGCCTTGAAAGAGGGCATTAAAGCAAGCTGATCCCAGATAAAGGCCTCTTTAAATTTTTGAAACGTGCGAATTGTAGAAATACGAAACCGTGGCTCTGCTAGAATTTGTTTTATATTTAAAAGCACATGGCAGCTGTGCCAAAAATTAAAAAATTATTTAGTCAAACAGATGCAAAAACAAGAAAACTTTAAAAGTTTATAAAAAAAAAATGTTGTCTAATAATTAAGAGAAAAAAGAAGACAGGCCACTAATATAAGTGCCTACCCCAATAAAGAAAAAATTAATCTCAAAGATTCGGCGAGCCGCATACAATCACGTGACCCAGAAGTACGGCCTTAACCTCTGAACCTTGGAAGCTGAGATCCACCGCCGGCAAGCACTCCGAAAGACTCCATATGATCTCAGAAGACGCCCAGAAGTCCACTGTCGCGGCTCCGCGCTTAAATTAATTATTAACCAGCCAGAAACCCAAAACATAATAAAAGAAAAAGTCATTGCTCTGTTTGAAGTGAGTATTCAATAAATAGGAGAAGAAAACAAAAATGAATTTATAAATATATTTAACTATATATAAATTTACATAAAAGTAGAAGAAATGTAATGTGCTCTTATGACATATCCTTATACATCATTTTTTGTTCAATGCAATCCATAGCAAGACGGAAACAATTTTTTGTGAAATCATGTGTGCTATTAAATCATTATTTACTAAATTAACCATGTGTGCTTTATTAAAGGTACTTAAAAATACGATTTTTGCATAATTGAATAATGAATTAAGTTTCAATAGAAAACCTAATTTACTAAAAATCATAAAAACTTTAAAATCGAGGGGAAAAAAAACCAGCGGAAGCCCGTTTTAAGTAAAAAATTTCTTTTCTTGAAATTTGGTAAAAATTCAATGCTTATTAACATAATTGTGTGAAAGCGTATTATTGTCACATTTTATGCGAGCACACGAATTTTTCCAAGTAAATTTTTAATATTCAAATATATGCAAAAATTAACAATAATTCCCCCAACCCTCAAGTAAAAATAACATTAAAGAGAAAAAAAAGAAAATACTAATAAATTACACAGTCATCCACACAGTGTCTCAGACCTTATTTCAACCAGTGTCTAGCAAAAAATGTAAAGTGATATAAAGTTTAAACAAAGAAACAAACGCAAAATGTTTAAGTACCAATTTGTTTCATGTTGTATCACTTTTGAAAACGAAACTTTAGTTTTTACTAAATATTAATTAATTAATTCAAATTAGTCAAAAACTGAAAACATATCCAAAATACATGTCAACGCTTATTTCGAACAGTCTTAAAAAGGTAACATAATTGCCGTATAAAAGCTTAAATAAGGATGTTAATACTTAGGGTGATGTTCTTAGGCTTAACAACTTCCCTTGACCTATTATTCATGGAAGATACCAGCTTCTGGGTAGTTTCTGGGCTGACTGTGCTCCACTCATCCAGCAGAGCATTTTGAGATTCTGTTTGCAGGATAGTAAATTTTCATGTAATATACTGAGATACACATTCCTGTCCATTGTTGTTTCAATACACACCAAATTCCGACGCCGGCTGCCGAGATAGATGCCCATACCATGACACTTCATCCGACTTACTTGACTGTTGGCTTTAGGTTTTTGGGATTCAGCTCCGTCCGTCCGAGCCAAACATTTTTTATTTGGACTCATCTACAAGTATTACTGTGTTCCAGAACTCCACATCCTTGTCCAAGTGGGTTTTGGCGAATGTCCCGTTATTTTTTTGCGTTTATAAAGGGCTTCTTCCGTGGTACTCGGGCATTGAAGTCATGGTTGTGCAGAATATGGCGCACAGCTTCCACACTGCACTTTTCCAAATTTCATCCTGCACCTGTTAAGTCAGTTTTGGAGCCGATTGCTTAGGATTATTCTTTATTTTCCTGATTATCTTCCGCTCTTCCTGTTCGGTGAAAATCTTCTTTAGTGCCATTCTGCCCTTGTCCTCTATCCGATTTTCGTCGACGAAGCGCCGAATGATGTATTCAATTGAGTTGCTTAGATTGAGCATTTCAGCTATTTGGCAATGTGAATATCCGATTTTGAAGTGTTCCAGGATGAGTTTATGTTTTTCAATGGTAGTCCGTTTGCCATTAGTCCTTTTTGGCTAGTTGCACCGATATGCGGGATATAACTAAACTGACTACGAAGAATTAGTCTATTCTTACCGAAAATATTCAACCTTGGTGGTTCATATATGTACCTGCAATCGGTCTTTGGAATTTTTGAAATATAATGCTTAATATGGCCGGCAATTAAAATTTTTGCTAGACACTGGTCGAAGTAAGGTCTGAGACAGTGTACATATGTTAAATGTATGTATGGGCTTGGGAATAAAAATATGTGCTGCATTCGCTCTTTCGTTCTCTTCAGTGCATGGGCTTGTTGAAAGAAATGAGTTTACTTGTAGACTTGCTTTTGGGTGCAAAACATGTTAAAGTGAAATTTGCCATTAAAACTATAATATATTTAACAGTTGTGCTCACGATAGCAATGTAACAGTCCTAACCACTAAAGGCTGTCCTCAAGGGAGGTATTGTCTCTGCTACTCTGGAGCCTGTTAGGAGACGAACTTCTTAAAAGACTTGCAAACAGGGGTATTCGATGCCGATGACATTGTTATCATAGCGCAAGGCAAATTTAAAAATCGTTCTGTGACATAGTCCAGTCAGGGCTGAGAATTACGAGTGACTGGTGTAAGGGGGTTGGACTCAACCTAAACCCTACGAAAATAGTCATCGTACCCTTCACTGGACGAGATAAGTTTTAAAGGTAGAGGCAAACATGGCTCGCAAGAGCCCTACTAGGAACAAGTGTCGACGTCGACAAGCGTCCTCTGCCTACCTGTCTCTCACATAATTACCTAAATTAGATAAAACAACCTAACAGAATCAACTACTCATATATTTAAGTCGAAGAACAGAGATGTTGATGTTCTTCCTTTACCCGCCCTACCTGTAATCACTAACATTCCGTGCCTTTATCCTATTAAAGATGCAAAACCATATTTATATCTGAAGCCCATTAAACTCTTTTAATCCATAATTAATTCCTTATACATAATGATGGCAAGCAATACGCTTGGCGCGCTCGAACTGGAAAACTGTGCAGCTTCAATTCCCGCCACGTGTAGGGAAGACGCACAATTTTTATGGTGGGAACGCACTTTTCAGAGTTTTTATACCCTGAACCCATTAGAAATGGGTAAAAAGAGTGTAATGGTTTTGTGCAAATGTATGCAACAGGCAGAAGGAAGCATCCCCGATCTCATAAAGTATATATATTCTTGATCAGACGAGTCGATATAGCCATGTCCGTCTGTCCGTCCGTCCATCGGTCCGTCCGTCCGTCTGTATGAACACGCAGATCTCAGAGAATATAAGAGCTAGATATTTCAAATTTGGAATATAGGTTCTTGTATACCAGGCGCAGATCAAGTTTGCTTTATTTTATCGGCAACTGCCTCTGTTTCTTGCAGCCGCAAGCATTTTCTGTATGCATCAATATACGAGCGCATTTGTGAGAAAGAGATGACATGATAATCGACCCCCATTACCCCGTTACGATTGCGTGTACATATATATGTATGTATTTATGTATATGCACGTGTTTGTTGCCAGTCAGCTGGAATTCGTTCGAGGTTGTGAGTAAAAACATGCGCTGCTCGTTTTTTTTTTACTCTTCAGTGCCTGAGCTTGTTATAAGAAATGAGTGCAATCGCAGACCTGCTCACATTTGGCCGCAAAACTTATTATAGGGAAATTTGCCAATAGTTTTAGAATATATTTAACAGCTGGGTTCGGGGTAAATCGTAATCGAGCTCCCTCGACTACAGCGCTATTCCCTGTTGATATCGATTTCTTTCAATTCATTTTAATAAACCGAGCTTTAATAAGACGATGCCGCCAAATTATTTTCCAATAAGAATTTTGTTGCGCACGTCGTCAAGGGAAGACTTCTGCACGTGCAGAAAGGAAATGCATGGGCCGGAACTAACTAGTATGGGCGTGGCGACGCACAGTTGCTCCGAGTCAGAGTTGCTAATTAGGTCATCGAACAGAGTTCCTAATTAGTTCACACACGGCTGTGTTCCTGCCAACGTATCATTATCGATCAGTTGTTTACATGTGTTCTTACAGGCTGATCGTTATTAAAGTCACGCCCCAAAAAACGTTACTAGGGCGAATTGTTCTCGTTTTCTGTTAATATTAATGTACGTATATGTACACCACTATAACTTGCACCATGCATTTTGTGGGCAGTGCTAACAAAATTGGTCAACAGTTAAGCCACCCCACTTTACGAAAGCACCTGCTCGAGCCGGTAACAATATACCTGCTTCTTGCGTACACATTCATAACAAATTAGACAAATTAGAAAAGGTGCGTACGTGTTCGAACCCATGTACGCATGCTCATAAAACGCTGTGCTTTTCATTTACCCGTGATTTTGTCGTAGTGAAGTCAAGTGCATAATCACCTACGTTCGCAGCTCGACGCACGACACTTGCAAAATTTTTGACGCGTCGCAACTTGGGCACGCCTGGGCACAGAGGGCCTCAGAAATAATTATCTCGGCAGGATTTTTGCTATTACCAAATTTTCTTACAATTTCGATGCCAAATTAGGGGTGCAATTTGTAAAATATCGAGTCAAGAAAAGACTTGTTAACAGTTGTTTATCTCTTCGAAGATTTGGAAGGATGCGAAATAAAAACTTATCATACAAAAGATATTCGTATCTCAGTCTCTCTAATCTTTCATCTATCATGTAATATTATCGTATGGTATAATGGTCAGGAAGCAAGGGCGTACGAAAAGCTGTGCTTATAGAAAAGAGGTTTTGCGCAAACGGAGCATGCTCAAGGTTGCTCTGCTAGCGATAGATCTCTTAAGTGAGCTATTATAAAGCAGATAACTTTGTTGTCTCCACTTTTCATCCGGCGGCTGGAGCAAGCCTTGAAAGAGGGCATTAAAGCAAGCTGATCCCAGATAAAGGCCTCTTTAAATTTTTGAAACGTGCGAATTGTAGAAATACGAAACCGTGGCTCTGCTAGAATTTGTTTTATATTTAAAAGCACATGGCAGCTGTGCCAAAAATTAAAAAATTATTTAGTCAAACAGATGCAAAAACAAGAAAACTTTAAAAGTTTATAAAAAAAAAATGTTGTCTAATAATTAAGAGAAAAAAGAAGACAGGCCACTAATATAAGTGCCTACCCCAATAAAGAAAAAATTAATCTCAAAGATTCGGCGAGCCGCATACAATCACGTGGCCCAGAAGTACGGCCTTAACCTCTGAACCTTGGAAGCTGAGATCCACCGCCGGCAAGCACTCCGAAAGACTCCATATGATCTCAGAAGACGCCCAGAAGTCCACTGTCGCGGCTCCGCGCTTAAATTAATTATTAACCAGCCAGAAACCCAAAACATAATAAAAGAAAAAGTCATTGCTCTGTTTGAAGTGAGTATTCAATAAATAGGAGAAGAAAACAAAAATGAATTTATAAATATATTTAACTATATATAAATTTACATAAAAGTAGAAGAAATGTAATGTGCTCTTATGATTTTTTTTTTTTTTTTTTTTTTTTTTTTTTTTTTTTTTTTTTTTTTTTTTTTTTTTTTTTTTTTTTTTTTTTTTTTTTTTTTTTTTTTTTTTTTTTTTTTCCCCCAGCATCTCTTCTTGATCGAACGTCACTTCAGCCATTTCTTCATCCTCTGCGTGATCCTCCAACAAGTCGGTGGGCTGCGCAGTACGACTGCTCTACTCTGTGGCAAGAGTGTCTAATAGGGTGAGAGTGTCCACTTTGGCGATCTCCTACCCATTGGAGTAGGCTTAGGCTTAGTTCCAACCTTCCTTTTTAATCCGCTTACGGGGATGGTCCCGTAACGAAAGGAGGTTTGGTACCCCTCCTCCACACTAAGATAACATCGAAAATAGTCCATTAGGTTCGTTCAAAGCTATACCCACTCGGGACTCACAACAGGCTTACCCTACGATGGGTACCGGGCCACAGGTACATAGCGGGAAACGAAGCGGCTGATAAGCAAGCAAGAATGGGGCAGAGAGGCCCCTAATAGGACCAGAACCGTATTGTGGCATAGGGAAATGGGGAAATCAGTGGTAGATTTGGGCGATGGGCGATCAGTATCCAAGGTTACGGCTTCAATATTGACCGCTACGGACCCAAAATGTGGTAGATTATCCAGATCTGAAATATTTAAGTCAGCAGCTTACTGTGCCTTGCGAAATATGTTTAACGTATCGAAACTGCCAGATTATCAAATAGTTGATGGTTACATTTATCATCGTAAAGATTTCTCTGACTGCATTCCTGATCAAGCTGACGATTTGTGGACATTGTTCGTGTCCGAGTCTTTGTGAAATAGAGTGATAGATACAGCACATGATCAACCATCTTCCGCACATTGTAGCTCAGCAAAATGCCTTGAACGTATATGACTTCAATTGTATTGGCCTAGGATGGTTGTTGATGCTCGTAACTATATTATTGAGTGCGATATATGTAAGACAACTAAATACCACACTCGATCTCTGAAACCTCATATGGGTGCACGAATTATCAACGACAGACCATTTCTGTGGTTGTATTTTGACTTCACTGGTCCGTTTCCTCCCACGAAAAAGGGTTATATTGGAATTTTAATAATTTTAGATCATTATTCAAAATTCCCCTTCTTGAAGACCGTTAACAGGTTAGGTTAGTTAAGGCAGTTGTCGGCCTAAATAGGTCAACACACATAGGCCCGTTGTGGTATCGCATCGGATTTTGATTTTCCTCCGTTTCTCATGCTAGTATCATCAAAAGTTGAATCAGCCGGTTTTCTTTTGGCTGGTCGCAAGTTTGTCATCATAGACAGATTTGGTAGGAAATGGCTGTCTAAGGTAGCGAAGCGTTTCCTGGCAAGTGCAGGGCAGAAGCAGGAGCAGAAGATTCAGGAGATTCTTCCTCGTCCTCTTCTTTAGAGCTTCTATAGAAGTCGCTATAAGATAACTGTAGTCTGTTGACAAGTATTCCAATGAGCCATGGTCCTGTTATCGAGCCGATTACTGCAGAGCAGCGATTGAGATTATACACTTTTCTGTTATGTTTTGTTACGCTTGGTGGGCTATTCTACCGCAGTTGGCATTTCGCCATGTGTCGTTAGACCTGCGTATATTTTCTTCTTTGATTTTGAGCTTACATATAGCCAGTGGCATGCATATGCCTTCCTTATCAGTGAGGAGGGGTACTAATGTGCCTTTTCTAGCTAGCTCATAAGCCTTGCAATTCCCTTCAATATTCTGGTGACCGGGCATTCATATTATGCTGATAACATGCTGCTTTCTATATCTCATGTCGAGATTTGCGACAGCTTGTTACCGATTTATTAACATTGCCTGGGCTGATATTTTGTATCTTTAGGCAGTTTAATGCTTCTTTAAGGGCTATTACTTCTGCCTGGAAAACACTACAGTGTTTCGGAAGGCTGAAGGATAGCTGTACATTAAGTTGCTATGAGTAGACTCCTCCGTCTATGCTGTTATCTAGCTTTGAGCCGTCTATGAGATAGGTTACGGCTGCCGGTAATCCGGGAATGATGTGAGATAACTCCTCCCACTTCATTCCATTCCTTGAACTACTGGCACTCAGTATGAAATGGATGCATGTCCTTTGACATGAGCTCACCAGACTAAGGATTCCCTGTCTTATGGCCGTGAGTGTCGGGTTTTCTGTGCCTTGTCTTTCCAGACATGGAATGTCCAGAATGGCATCTAGTGTCTGACTCGGTGTGGTCCGTAGAGCCCCTGAAGTACAGAGTTCGGCCATACGGTGAACTTTATTAAGTTGTTTTTTAGTGGTTTGCTTTTTTAGACAAGGCCACCATACCAAGACCGCATATAACAAGATAGGTGTAATAATAGATGTAAAAAGTCCAGTATTAACCTTTGCAGTGATCGGTTGTGTTTTTTGCAGTGCTGTGTCTAGTTTGTGATCTTAATCAATTTATCTCGTGTATTTAATTTGATTAATATAATAAAATAACTATCGTGTTTCCCCGTACTTGTGTTCTTGTTACTTTTTCTGTCAATGTTTTGGTAAATTGATTTTTCTGTCAGTAATATCTCTGATTAGTTTTTGTGTTTTTGTTTTTGTGTGCTTTATGCTCTCGCTTTAAGCTACTTGCTTACAAGCATTGCACGCTCGGTCGCGGTGTATTGTTGTCGTTATAGTGGTTTTTCTGGCGCTTTGTTACTCTCGCTCTCTTACTTTTCGTGTGTTCTTCTAACTGTGTTGATACGCGTTGTTGTTTTAGCTGTCAAAAGTTGTTGTCTATTTTCGTAGTTTTTTCGCGCAGCGCTAAAGCTTGGTGTCGTTGCTTCGTATTTTATCTTGCTGTGCGCTTTTATTTTCTCTGAGCAGTGCCGAACCTTGGGTATCTTCTTTTTCGATCATATTAATTTTTTCATCAAAAATGTCTTGCTACTTAAAAAACTGCAAAAACCAAACTGACCCAAAGGTCGATTATAAGTGTTGCTGGATGTGTGACAATGTGGTATACTAAAATGTGCTGGTTTCACGCAACGTGTAACGGGTAAGAATATAACGGTTTTCCCTTTTACATCATATGGCTCTCCTGCCCTCTGGCAAATCTACAAGTTCCCAGGTATAATTTGCTTCAAGTGCTTGAATTTCCTTCTGTATTGATGCTGACCATTCTCTACTCAGTGTTGAATTAATAGCATCACCTACATTTGCGGGGATTGGCACATCTTAACATATTAATTGTAATAAATACCTTCCTGGGACGACCCGGCTTACCAGTCCTTAACTTTTGTGGACGAGCTGGTCGTCGAACTTCACATAATTCGGGTGACTCCATTTCATTGCTTCGCGCACAGTCTTCGGTCTCGTTACTTTCATTTCTTTTATTGTCTGACTCAATACCTGCTTCTGCCCGCACTTCTTCATAGCCGCATTCTACACTGGCTGTTTGAGCCTGCTGATTTGCTAGCACACATTCATCAAATAACGCTATATCTGTGTTGTCTCTCACAGATTCTACAAAATCTTTTTGCAAGAATATAACATCTCTGCTTTCAATCACCTTTTCAGATTCTGGACAATACCGCCGATACGCTTTTGCTGTTAACGAATAAACTATCATTACTTACTCGTTACCCTTTGGCCTGAACTTCTTTTTGTGACATTTATTGAGTGTAATCACCTTTGAGCAGAATATTTTTAAATGTGACACGGTTGGCTTTTTACCGCTCCACATCTCATAGGGCGTCTTGTCTATCAACGTTTTTGTCTCCGACCTATTGCGCAAATACGCAGCAGTCTGTACTGCCTCTCCCCATAGTGTCTCTTTCGCACCAGAATATATCTACGTACTCCTGGCCATCTCAACTAGCGTGCGATTTGCGCGTTCTGCAACGCAGTTCTGTTGCGGTACCGTCAGCTCTCTTTTTATGCCGTTTTCCGATAAGAATTGATGGAATTCACGAATCACGTACTCACAACCGTTATCGCTGCGGATTGCTTTTAGCTTTTTACCACATTATCTTTAGGCAAACACCACAAAGTCTTTAAATGCTTTTAGTATTTGGTTCCGCGACTTCAAGAAATACACAAAAGTATAACGCGAATAATCGCCGATAAATGTCGCAAAGTACCGCGACCCTCCGGCAGACGTCATATTGATTGGTCCCCATATGTCTGTATACACAAGACTTAACTTTTGCGCGAATGGAAACGATCCAATGCATATTTTGCTTTTCGCGCAAGTTTCGCACACATCGCCTTTCCAGTCTATGTTTTTCTTGATCGATTTCAATCCGTGCACGATCTCATCACTTGTCATTTTCTTTAAACTTGCCATATTTATATGGCCTAGACGATTATGCCATTTCCAAAATTGACTGCAGCTTGCATTTGAGTACATACATTTTTCCATTTTCACATCAATCGTAAATAGGTCACTACACTTAGTAGCCTCCAGTATTGCCATGTTTTGAATGTCTTATATTATGGCTCTCTATCTCTCTCTTTTTTCGCACGCGAAAAGAATTTTTTCATTGTGCTTTTTAAAGTCAACAAACCACGATTTATCACAACACATGTGACCACCACTGTCCAGACACCACATCGAATATGTCACTTGACTGTTACTCTGCACACTCGCGAGTATAGCTAACGATCGATTTGCGTCGTTATTTTTTTCTTTCCCTTTGTCATTTATTCTTTCTTTGCACTGAGCAATAAAATGACCTTCGCGGCCGCATCTATAACACTTTTTGGAATGCATCGTACCGTTATTTGCATGCACTTTTTTGTTCCTCTGTTTTTTGTATGCGACACAAACGCTTGCTGAACTCTTTTGACGGCTTCTTCCTTGCTTATTTTTTGTCTCTCGCCTTCTTCAATAATTTTGATTTTAAGGTCAGAGAATAATGGCAACTGCTCTCGCGTTTCGATCGCGACGACAAAATTTTCAAACCTTTTTCCAAGTTCCGCCAGCAACAAAATTGTCAAAATGTCTTCATATCAATTTCCTTTAGCTTGTCCACTATATCGGAAAACTCATTTATGCTTAACCGAAACAATTTTCGAAACAACGTAATTTTACTGGCAGGTCCACCCGGCTGATACACACCGGCGAGCTTATCCCAAGCTTCTTTTGGCGAAACACAGTTCTTAATGAAGCTTATCTGTGACGCTTTTACTCCCAGCAGTTTACTTACTAGTGCCTTTTCGTCACGTGTATCAAACTCAGCTTTTTCAGCCGAAGTTGCACTCTCTTATTTCACAATTCATCCGCTAACAATTGGCCATAAGTCATTATGCACCATCACACTTTTCATATGCACGGACCACACCGCATAGTTTTCGCCATCCAACTTATCGATGGTATATAATCCTTGTCCACTCATGTTTATTATATTATTATAGTACACAGCAATTAAAAATAACAAAAACTACTCTTCAAGGCCCTGGGCCTATAAGCTGTTTTAAATTACGTGGCAAAATGAAGAGTTAAACGCAGTTTATCATTATGGATTATCTTTATTATGTGCGTGTTCGTCTTTACTTGTTGAAGAATTGAGAGCAACTTAATAGAGAATACAATGCAAAAAGAGAACACAATATATGTGTGAGCAGAGATTCGATATTAATCAATATAGCGATACTTAAAAATTAATCGTTGCTGTGATATTCAAACATATTTTACAGAGAGTATGTATATACATATATAGTTGAAAATGTCTAGAGTAACTATTTCTGTTATGTAATTTATTTTATAATTAAGTAAATATAAATGTCTTTTCATAAATACTAAAATACCAATACTATGTAATTAAGAACATTAACAGAAGCGATCACGGCGCAGGCATGCTAAAGTAATTGTAACAATACCCCTCATATTATGTAATATAATGATATATTAGCATCTACTGAAACTTGAATTCGAATTGGTCAATGAACCATAATTAAAACAATGAAATTTTAAAATAATTATTAGCCAATCAAGTGATAAAGTAATCACTAGTTTATAAGAGAGCATAATTTATATTTAACAATGTACTCATCGACCAAATCTTGAAAATTTGAAACACCATAGAATGAATTACCATTTTAGCTCTTAGTACATATTTAATGAAGTCGAATATATGAAGTCTGTAATGAATCTAAAATTAAGTGCTAAGAGTTTAGTCTTTCGTCTGTCGAGTATCAATGCAAGGACCTTATAAAATGTGGTAAGATTTATAGAGTCTTGTCCAAGGGATAATGAAAGAAAACTAATATCATTATCATGGTATGGTGGGTAAAAATGAGGGGCAATTACCATTTAGAGTTCCTCTAACAGAACTAGTAACTCAGTGAAGCATTGATACAACGCATTGGACAATACGCGCCAGTGAGCGCTCGAGTCCCAAATGTTTTTGCACTGGTGTGGAGCAGCATAATAGCGGTCGGTAGAATGCTCACACTCTTGTGCTGTATCAGCGAGGCCAAAGACGTCCTAATTGGAACGCTTGCAGGTGGGGATGGCGAAGGACGTTCCATCGGCGTTGTGGATCTCCTGAATGAAGAGGAGCTATGGGCTGGCGAAAGGCTTTTCCCACTCACTTGTCGCCGACGCCTTGCCACTTGAGCGTTTTCTCGCAGATGGAACAGAGTGCGATGTGGTTTGTCGCACACCTGGCAGGACGCACCACTACGACAGGAACGCCCGGAGTGCTGATGGGCCAGGCAGTTCGGGCATTATTGATTGCGGAGCACTGCTCTCAACCTCTTCTCGACAGTCATGCGAAGGAATCGTTGGCACTTGCGCAGTGCGTAAACACCTCTGCAAACTCAGCACCGGAAAGAGTTGGATGTGGGATGATTCGACACCGTTTGTTTGCTGGTAGACATGGTGAGCTTGGAAATGGATAGAAATGGAAAAAAAAAACTAGCAAAAAAATTATGAGTTCGATGAATGGAAAAAACAGTGGAAGGATATGCAGTAAATAAGGAGGAACTGGGAATTATATGGATTCTGCGATCTTATCGTTAGCAGGAAGGAGGATCAATTTGGCGACTGGTCTCTTGACGACACCGCGGTTTGTAAGAACATCAACCACACGGACCATGTCATCAGAACCATGAAAGGACTGTAAAATTCGACCCATTTTAATGACTACCATATCGGCACTTTAAGGGTTTCTTGTCCAAATTGCCATTTGTTCCTTTTATGCAACTCCTTCAAGTATTCGTCTTTCCAACGAAAGCTAAACTGTTGATTCAATCCGTTAATCCGCTGTGCTCATCATAAATAAGTTCACCTGAACATCCGTAATAGATCAGGAAACCGATAGAGAGATGTGTCATTCAACAGCAAGCAGACACATCCTTAAGAACCACAAATTTAACAAATTCAATAAAAGCTTCTACTTGCTATATAGATAGCAAAAGCGAATATAAACTATCGAGATTGTGTGTCTGACCTTGAATTATTTATCATAACTGAACTTAAACAAGATGTGTATCTAGGTGTAGACTTCTGGCAGAAATTTTGACTTTTAGATAAGAACACTCTTTCTGTAGAAATATCTGAATTATATGTTGGAGCTTCCAATCCAGCCGAAAACCGCAGTCAGTACTGAGGGATTATATCGAACTAGCTTAGCAACTCATTCAATAAACGTTGAATAAGCTATTCCAGTTAAACAACGGATTTACTTTAATTTTTGGGATTATCTGGTTGGTACCGACGATTTGTGGAAAACGCTGCTTGGCATTTGACCAATAATAGATTTGGACTCAGAACATTTTAAATCAGCAGAATATTTGAATCAAATTGAAATCATACATTTAAATTATTCCAATTTTCCATACTTGAAAGTAATTGACAATTATGTACATAAAAATTTCGACACTGTGGAAAACGCACAAAGAAAGAAATTCACGGCACCGAAAATTTGTGATTATCTTGCAGAATGACTCGTTTACACCTTTGGCGTACTATACTTTATCCTGGCAGATATTGGATCACAATTTATATCGAGTATTTTTCAATAATGTCTTAGAAGCTTCGGTATAACGCAAAGTGCACTGCTATATATTCCCTACAATGTAGTACTAGTGAGCGATTGAACCGATCAGTTATAGCCGGAATTCGTGCATATATAGGCAAGGAACATACCACCTAAAACACTAATTTAAATGCCATAAGCGGAGCGTTAAGAGCTTCACTACATAGAAATACTGGATACTCTCCTTATTTCCTGGCATTCGGTCAGAATATGATAGTAAGTGGAAAAGAGTTTGCTCAGTTAAGGAAGTTACATTTATTAAGCGATGATACCAGATACATAACAGTTTATAAGACAATAGGATAAAGAACATGTAAACAAGGCAATTTGCGATGTCGTCAAATTCAATTTGAAGTAAGAGACAGTGTGTATATACGAAACTTCACTCAGGGCATTAACATCGAAATGTTTAATTCTAAATTAGCACCTGTATTCATCCCAGCCAAAATCCATAAGAAAAGTAGTTCATATTATCATGAGTTAATAGATGATAAGGGAAAGAATTTGAGAATTTACCACTTAAAAGACATGCAATTTGAAAGTTAGCTATAGTGATAATGTTATGTACAGATAATATTTCTATGAGTAAGTCTCGTTTCATTATCTGTGGGGGTGGGAGGTATAGTAGCCGTTAATGAAATTATTTTATTTTTTGGTAAAATTATTTTACTTCCTTGGTCCACCCTAATTAGTTAGCTTGTATTTAGACACCCACGCAAGCGCGGAAAGAGAAAACTAGTGAGTGAATATAAGCGAGGGCAAAGAGCATATAAGAACAGTTGACGAAAGTTCGTGTGGTGTAACATTCAAGATTATTGTGGCTGACAAGATCGTAAACCAATATTCATATATGCCTGGCTATACCATATATAAACTCCACGAAATTCGATTAAAGCCTCTTGATTTTTTATTATAAAATTTGAAATAAAACTTAAAAAGAATTTAGTTTGTTCCACAAAAGTTTGCTGTTTTCACGTCAAATAAAATAGGAATTAAATTTGTAACACTAACATTACAGTTTTTATTAATTTTTGTTGTTGTTTAAAGCGAGGTTAAGTTGCGAAATTGGATTAAAGTCAGTGCTAATAAAATTAATATTGTGGATGGCTTGTGCCATCCCTCGTCAGCCAGGATGACATTATCAAACTTCCTCTGAAGCTCCTTGTTGGCGGCTCTGAGCAGGGTACGGTGGTGGTGTTGAGGACCGACTTCTAGTACGACCTCACGACTCAGCTGTGTTGACCTTGATCAGAGCACAGCGGTGCAAACGCGTTCAGTCCCAATGCTGGTGACGGAAAGCCCTAGGGCCGTTGCTAGTGAAGCATTGATACGACTCATTGAGCAATACGCGTCAATGAGCGCTCGAGTCCCAAATGTTTTTGCACCGGTGTGGAGCAGCATAATAGCGGTCGGTAGAATGCTCACGGACTTGTGTTGCATCAGCGAGGCCAACGACGTCCTAATTGAAACGCTTGCAGGTGGGAATGGCGAAGGAAGTTCCATCGGCGTTGTGGATCTCCTGAATGAAGAGGAGCTATGGGCTGGCGAAATGCGTTTCCCACTCACTTGTCGCCGACGCCTTGCCACTTGAGCGTTTTCTCGCAAATGGAACAGAGTGCGGTGTGGTTTGCCACATACCTGGCAGGACGCACCACTACGACAAGAACGCCCGGGGTGCTGATGGGCCGGGCAGTTCGGGCATTATTGATTGCGGAGCACTGCTCTCAACCTCTTCTCGACAGTCATGCGAAGGAATCGTTGGCACTTGCGCAGTGCGTAAACACCTCTGCAAACTTGGTACCGGAAAGAGTTGGACGTGGGACGATTCGACACCGTTTGTTTGCTGGTGAGCTTGGAAACGGATAGAAATGGAAAAAAAAAAAAAAATAGCAAAAAAATTATGAATTCGATGAATGGAAAAAACAGTGGAAGGATATGCAGTAAATAAGGAGGAACTGGGAATTATATGGATTCTGCGATCTTATCGTTAACAGGAAGGAGGATCAATTTGGCGACTGGTCTCTTGACGACACCGCGGTTTGTAAGAACATCAACCACTCGGACCATGTCATCAGAACCATGAAAGGACTGTAAAAGTCGACCCATTTTAATGACTACCACATCGGCACTTTAAGGGTTTCTTGTCGCAAATTGCCATTTGTTCCTTTTATGCAACTCCTTCAAGTATTCATCTTTCCAAGGAAAGCTAAACTGTTGATTTAACGCGTTAATGTGCTGTGTTCATCATGAATTACTTCACCTGAACATCCGTAATAGATCAGGAAACCGACAGAGAGATGTGTCATTCAACAACAAGCAGACACATCCTTAAGAACTACAAATTTAACAAACTCAATAAAAGCTTCTACTTGCAATATAGATAGCAAAAGCGAATATAAACTATCGAGATTGAGAGGCTGACCTTGAATTATTTATCATAACTGAACTTAAACAAGATGTGTATCTAGGTATAGACTTCTGGCAGAAATTCTGACTTTTAAATAAGAACACTCTTCCTGCAGAAATATCTGAATTAGATGTTGGAGCTTCCAATCCCACCGAATACCACAAAATTCATTCCCTATCAGTAGAAGAAAAAAAAGGTCTGGCCAAAGTAATAAGTATGATTCCATCAGTCAGTACTGAGGGATTATATCGAAATAGTTTAGCAACTCATTCAATAAACGTTGGATCTGCTAATCCAGTTAAACAACGACTTTGGTCGGTATCGCCAGCCATTCAGAAAATAATGTTTACCGAAGTGGCCAATATGCTCGCTCCTGATGTCATAGAAGAGTCGACAAGTCCATATAATAATTCTGTATTAGTCAAGAGAGGAGAAAAATACAGACTGCGTCTTGATTCGAGAGAAATTAATAAGGTGAGTAGACGTGATTCATATCCCTTGCCGTACATTGATGTTATTATGAGTCACTTATCAACTGCTCGATTGATCACCGGCTTGGATATGAAACACGCTTATTGGCAAATTGTTTTAGACGAGCAATCACGTCAATATACTACATTTACAACTGTAAACAGACCATTATATCAATATAAAATTATGCCTTTCAATCTTTATAACACCGAAACACGAATACCCGAAGTTTATGTCGTTTAGTGGATCGAGTTATTCCAGCTCACCTACAAATCTAAATCTAAAATTCATCTAAAACTATTACAAGAAACAGCTTTAAGCTTACGAAAACGTAACCTTGCTATCAAAAGTAGAAAATGAAAATTTTGCACGTTAGAAATTATATTCCTCGGTTTTATCAAATCCCATTACAAAGTTTCCTGTGTCTACAACTGTAATAGATTTACTTTGATTTTTGGGATTATATATAATAGTAGATTTGGACTCAGAACATTTTAAATCAGCAGAATATTTGAGTCTAATTGAAAACATTAATTTAAATTATTCCAATTTTCCATACTTGAAAGTAATTGATAATTATGTACATAAAAATGTCGACACTGTGGAAAACGCACACAGAAAGAAATTCACGTCACCGAAAATTTGTGATTATCTTGCGGAATGACTCTTTTACACCTTTGGCGTACTATACTTTATCCTGGCAGATAATGGATCACAATTTAAATCGAGAATTTTTCAATAATGCCTTACAAGCTTCGGTATAACGCAAAGTGCACAGCTATATATTCCCTACAATGTAGTACTAGTGAACGATTGAACCGATCAGTTATAGCCGGAATTTGTGCATATATAGGCAAGGAATAAACTAACTAAAACACTAATTTAAATGCCATAAGTGGAGCGTTAAGAGCTTCACTACATAGACATACTGGATACTCTCCTTATTTCCTGACATTCAATCAGAATATGATAGTAAATGGAAAAGATCATGCTCAATTAAGAAAGTTAAATTTGTTAACCGATGATGCCAGATTGGACTATCCAGATACATAACAGTTTATGAGACAAAAGGCTAAAGAACATGTAAACAAGGCAATTTGCGATGTCGTGAAATTCAATTTGAAGTAAGAGACAGTGTGTATATACGAAACTTCACTTAGGGCATTAACATCGAAATGTTTAATTCTAAATTAGCACCTGTATTCATCCCAGCCAAAATCCATAAGAAATGTAGTTCATATTATGAGTTAATAGATGATAAGGGAAAGAATTTGGGAATTTACCACTTAAAAGACATGCAATTTGAAAGTTAGCTATAGTGATAATGTTATGTACAGATGTTTCTACGAGTAAGTCTCGTTTCATTATCTGTGGGGGTGGGAGGTGTAGTAGCCTCTAATGAAATTATTTTATTTTTTTTGGTAAAATTATTTTACTTCCTTGGTCCAACCTAATTAGTTAGCTTGTTAGTAGACACCCACACAAGCGCGGAAAGAGAAAACTAGAGAGTGAATATAAGCGAGGGCAAAGAGCATATAAGAACAGCTCAAAACGCAGCATGCAAACGCTCACTCACTTAACAAGCTGAAGCTTTGCAGCCTGCGTACGACTCAAGTTGACGAAAGTTCGTGTGGTGTAACATTCAAGATTATTGTGGCTGACAAGATCGTAAACCAATATTCATATATGCCTGGCTATACCATATATAAACTCCACGAAATTCGATTAAAGCCTCTTGATTTTTTATTATAAATTTTGAAATAAAACTTAAAAAGAATTTAGTTTGTTCCACAAAAGTTTGCTGTTTTCACGTCAAATAAAATAGGAATTAAATTTGTAACACTAACATTACAGTTTTTATTAATTTTTGTTGTTGTTTAAAGCGAGGTTAAGTTGCGAAATTGGATTAAAGTCAGTGCTAATAAAATTAATATCATATGTGGAAATGTCATGAAAATAAAAACTTAATAATGTGTTCAGCCTCCAGATTTGTTAATAACTAAAAAAATTCGATTTGACATCGATTCATCAACTATTTAGAACTCAGATAGTGGGAGTTTGGACCATTCCATAATGTTGGAGAGTGGCTTCAATAAGAACTCGTCTTTCCTTGTGTTGATGAAAATTCACAATGCGTACTATTTTCACTGAACTTTATTAGAAAAAAATAACTTCACTTGTCTTTTCTGCTTCAGCGCACTTCTACGATTGATTTACAATTGTCGCTTATGTTAACTTAAGACAGCTTCAGCTAATTACAGCGTTGAGAGGAGAGAGCATCTTTTAGAAGAGGATGTGGATTCTGTGTTAATTATGCCAATGTGACACGAGTAGATAACCTAACCATAACATTACATAACAAGCATAACCAATCTTTCAACTTGCAATACTAAAAATTGATCCTGAAGTTTGGCAAGTGCCGTTCAGCGTCCAGCCGAATTCGATGTTTTGAGCGACGGGTAGGCCGCCTTGGGATGGAAGGATGCACAGTAGGATGATGTGAGGATACACATCAGCCCCGAGGATCAACGAAGTTGTGGATGGCTTGTGCCATCCCTCGTCAGCCGGGATGACATTATCGAACTTCCTCTGAAGCTCCTTGCTGGCGGCTCTGAGCAGGGTACGGTGGTGGTGTTGAGGACCGACTTCTAGTACGACCTCACGACTCAGCTCTGTTGACCTCGATCGGAGCACAGCGGTGCAAACGCGTTCAGTACCAATGCTGGTGACGGAAAGCCCTAGGGCCATTGCTAGTGAAGCATTGATACGACTCATTGAACAATACGCGTCAATGAGCGCTCGAGTCCCAAATGTTTTTGCACCGGTGTGGAGCAGCATAATACCGGTCGGTAGAATGCTCACGGACTTGTGTTGCATCAGCGACGCCAACGACGTCCTAATTGAAACGCTTGCAGGTGGGGATGGCGAAGGACGTTCCATCGGCGTTGTGGATCTCCTGAATGAAGAGGAGCTATGGGCTGGCGAAATGCGTTTCCCACTCACTTGTCGCCGACGCCTTGCCACTTGAGCGTTTTCTCGCAAATGGAACAGAGTGCGGTGTGGTTTGCCACACACCTGGCAGGACGCACCACTACGACAGGAACGCCCGGAGTGCTGATGGGCCAGGCAGTTCGGGCATTATTGATTGCGGAGCACTGCTCTCAACCTCTTCTTGACAGTCATGCGAAGGAATCGTTGGCAATTGCGCAGTGCGTAAACACCTCTGCAAACTCGGTACCGGAAAGAGTTGGACGTGGGACGATTCGACGCCGTTTGTTTGCTGGTAGGCATGGTGAGCTTGGAAACGGATAGAAATGGAAAAAAAATAAAAATAATAAAAAAATTATGAATTCGATGAAGGGAATAAACAGTGGAAGGATATGCAGTAAATAAGGAGGAACTGGGAATTATTTGGATTCTGCGAACTTATCGTTAACAGGGAGGAGGATCAATTTGGCGACTGGTCTCTTGATGATACCGCGGGTTGTAAGAACATCAACCATCGGAACCATGAAAGGACTGTAAAATTCGACCCTTTTTAATGACTACCATATCGGCACTTTAAAGGTTTCTTGTCGCAAATTGCCATTTGTTCCTTCTATGCAAATCTTTCAAGTATTCGTCTTCCCAACGAAAACAAAGGTGTTAATTCAACGCGTTAATCAGCTGTGTTCATCATAAATTAGTTCACCTGAACATCCATAATAGATCAGGAAACCGACAGAGTGATGTGTCACTCAACAACAAGCAGACACATCCTTAAGAACTACAAATTTAACAAACTCAATAAAAGCTTCTACTTGCAATATAGATAGCAAAAGCGAATATTAACTATGGAGATTGTGTGGCTGTCCTTGAATTATTTATCATAACTGAACTTAAACAAGATGTGTATCTAGGTGTAGACTTCTGGCAGAAATTTTGACTTTAGATAAGAACACTCTTCCTGCAGAAATATCTGAATTAGATGTTGGAGCTTCCAATCCCACCGAAAACCGCAAATTTCATTCCGTATCAGTAGATGGAAAAAAACGTCTGGACAAAGCAATAAGTATGTTTCCATCAGTCAGTATTGAGGGATTAGATCGAACTAGTTTAGAAACTCATTCAATAAACGTTGGACCCGCTAATCCAGTTAAACGACGATATTGGCCGGTATCGCCAGCCATTCAGAAAATAATGTTTACCGAAGTGGCCAATATGCTCGCTCTTGATGTCATAGAAGAGTCGATAAATCCATGTAATAATTCTGCATTAGTCAAGAAAGGAGAAAAATACAGATTGTGCCTCGATTCGAGAGAAATTAATAAGGTGAGTAGACGTGATTCATATCCCTTGCCGTACATTGATGTTATTATGGGCCATTTATCAACTGCTAGATTTATCACCGGCTTGGATATAAAAAACGCTTATTGGAAATTTTCTTTAGAGGAGCAATCACGTCAGTATGCTGCATTTACAACCCCAAACGTGGGAAAGTATATACCGTGGATTTATCAAATACGATTTGTCCAACAAGAACAAACCCGATCAAAATAAAAGCCATTACAAAGTTTCCTGTGCCTACCACTGTTAAAGAATTACGTTGATTTTTGGGATTATCTGTTTGGTACCGACGATTTGTGGAAAACGCTGCTTGGCATGTGACCAATATTAGATTTAGACTCAGAACATTTTAAATCAGCAGAATATTTGAGTCTAATTGAAAACATTAATTTAAATTATTCAGATTTTCCATACTTGAAAACAATAGATAATTATGTACATAAAAATTTCGACACTGTGGAAAACGCACAAAGAGAGAAATTCACGACACCGCAAATTTGTGATTATCTTGCGGAATGACTCTTTTACACTTTTGGCGTGCCAGAATTTATCCTGGCAGATACTGGATGACAATTTAAATCGAGTATTTTCCAATAATGTCTTACAAGCTTCGGTATAACGCAAAAGTGCACTGCTATATATTCCCTACAAGCTAATACTAGTGAGCGATTGAACCGGTCAGTTATAGCCGGAATTCGTGCTTATATGGGCAAGGAATAAACTAACTAAAACACTAATTTAAATGCCATAAGTGGAGCGTTAAGAGCTTCACTACATAGACATACTGGATACTCTCCTTATTTCCTGACATTCAATCAGAATATTATTATATTTAATATTATATTAATAATATATTATTATTAATAATTAAGGAAGTTAAATTTGTTAAGCGATGATACCAGATTGGACTATCCAGATACATAACAGTTTATGAGACAAAAGGCTAAAAAAAATGTAAACAAGACAATTTGCGTTATCGTGAAATTCAATTTGAAGTAGGAGACACGATGTATACACGAAACTTCGCTCAGAGCATTGCCAGCAAAATGTTTAATTCTAAATTAGCACCTGAATTCATCCCAGCAAAAATTCATAAGAAACGTAGTTCATATTATTATGAGTTAATAGATGATAAAGGAAAGAATTTGGGAATTTACCACTTAAAAGATATGCAATTTAAAAGTTAGATATAGTGACAATGTTATGTATGTATGTATTTCATTATTTGTTATGGTGGGAGGTGTAGTAGCCGTTGACGAAATTATTTTATTTTTTGGTACAAGTATTTTACTTCCTTGGTTCACCCTAATTAGTTAGCTTTTATTTAGACACCCACGCAAGTGAAGATAAGCGAGGGCAAAGAGCAGATAACTACAGCTCAAAACGCAGCATGCAAACGCTCACTCAGTTAATAAGCTTTGCAGCCTGCGTACGACTCAAGTTGACGAAAGTTCGTGCGGTCTAACATTCAAGATTATTGTGGCGGACAAGATCATAAACCAATATTTATTTATGCCTTTCATATGCCATATACCATATACCATATATACACCCCACGAAATTCGATTAAAGCTTCTTGATTTTTTATTATAATATATGAAATAAAATGTAAAAAAATTTGTTCGACAAAAGTTCGCTGTTTTCACGTCAAATAAAATAGAAATTAAATTTGTAACACTAACATTACAGTTTTTATTAATTTTTGTTGTTGTTTAAAGCGAGGTTAAGTTGCGAAATTGGATTAAAGTCAGTGCTAATAAAATTAATATCATATGTGGAAATGTCATGAATAAAAAAAACTTAATAATGTGTTCAGCATCCTGATTTGTTAATAACTAAAAACATTCGATTTGACATCGATTCAACAACTATTTAGAACTCAGATAGTGGGAGTTTGGACCATTCCATAATGTTGGAGGGTGGCTTCAATAAAAACTCGTCTTTCCTTGTGTTGATGAAAATTCACAATGCGTACTATTTTCACATTATAAAAAAATAACTTCCCTTGTCGTTTTTGCTTCAGCGCACTTCTACGGTTGATTTACAATTGTCGCTTATGTTAACTTAAGACGGCTTCAGCTAATTAGAGCGTTGAGAGGAGAGAGCATCTTATAGGAGAGGATGTGGATTCTATGTTAATTATGCTACTGTGACACGAGTTGACAATTTAAGCATAACATGACATAACAAGCATAACCAATCTTCCAACTTGCAATACTAAAAATTGATCCTGAAGTTTTTTCAAGTGCCGGTCAGCATCCAGCCGAATTCGATATTTTGGGCGACGGGTAGGCCGCCTTGGGATGGAAGGATGCCCAGTAGGATGATGTGAGGATACACATCCGCCCCGAGGATCAACGAAATTGTCGATGGCTTGTGCCATCCCTCGTCAGCCAGGATGACATTATCGAACTTCCTCCTTGCTGGCGGCTCTGAGCAGGGTACGGTGGTGGTGTTGAGGACTTCTAGTACGACTTCACGACTCAGCTCTGTTGACCTCGATCGCTTTCAGTACCAATGCTGGTGACGGAAAGCCCTAGGGCCGTTACCAGCGAAGCATTGATACGACTCATTGGACAATATGCGTCAGTGAACGCTCGAGTCCCAAATGCTTTTGCACCGGTGTGGAGCAGCACAATAGCGGTCGGTAGAATGCTCACACTCTTGTGCTGCATCAGCGACGCCAACGACGTCCTAATTGGAACGCTTGCAGTTGGGTATGGCGAGGGACGTTCCATTGGCGTTGTGGATCTCCTGAATGAAGAGGAGCTATGGGCTGGCGAAAGGCTTTTTACACTCACTTGTCGCCGACGCCTTGCCACTTGAGGAGGAACTGGGAATTATGTGATTCTGCAAACTTATCGTTAACAGGAAGGAGGATCAGTTTGCCGACTGGTCTCTTTTTGCAAACCCGCGGTTTGTAAGAACATAAAGCACATGGACCATGCCATCGGAACCAGGATAGGACTGTAGAATTTGATCCAGTCGCCATTCCTTTGTCGGAATGTTATCCTCTTTAAGGACTACCATATCGGCATTTTGGAGGTTTCTTGTCGCAAATTGCCATTTGTTCCTTCTATGCAAATCTTTGAAGTATTCGTCTTTCCAACGAAAACAAAACTGTTAATTCAACGTACATCCGTAATAGATCAGGAAACCGACAGAGGGGTGTGTCATTCAACAACAAGCAGACACATCCTTAAGAACTACAAATTTAACAAATTCAATAAAAGCTTCTACTTGCTATCTAGATAGCAAAGGCGAATATTAACTATGGAGATTGTGCGGCTGTGCTTGAATTATTTATCATAACTGAACTTAAACAAGATCCGTATCTAGGTATAGACTTCTGGCAGAAATTCCGATTTTTAAATAAGAACACTCTTCCTGCAGAAATATCTATACTGGATGTTGGAGCTTCCAATCCCACCGAAGACCACAAATTTCATTCCCTATCAGTAGAACGAAAAAAAACGTCTGGACGAAGTAATAAGTATATTTCCATCAGTCAATACTGAGGATTAGATCGAACTAGTTTAGCAACTCATTCAATAAACGTTGGATCTGCTAATCCAGTTAAACGACGATATTGACCGGTATCGCCAGCCATTCAGAAAATAATGTTTACCGAAGTGGCCAATATGCTCGCTCCTGATGTCATAGAAGAGTCGACAAGTCCATATAATAATTCTGTATTCGTCAGGAAAGGAGAAAAATATAGACTGTGTCTCGATTCGAGAGAAATTAATAAGGTAAGTAGACGTGATGCATATCCCTTGCTGCACATTGATGTTATTATGAGTCGTTTACCAACTGCTCGAATTATCACCGGCTTGCATATGAAACATGCTTATTAGCTATTTGCTTTAGACGAGCAATCACGTCAATACACTGTATTTACAACTCCAACCAGACAATTATATCAATATAAAATGATGTCTTTCAGTCTTTGTAATGCCGCCCAAGCTTTTTGTCGTTTAATGGATCGAGTTATTCACTCACCTACGTAATCGTGTATTCGTTTACTTCGATGATCTATTAGTATCGTCCGTCGAATTTGATTCCCATCTAAAATTACTACGATAAATAGCTTTAAGTTTACGAAAAGTTAACCTAACTATCAAAATTACAAAATCAAAATTTTGCACGATAGAAACTTTATTGCTTGGTTTTGTCAAATACGATTGCTCAAATAAGAACAATATCCCAACAAAATAAAAGCCATTACAAAGTTTCCTGTGTCTACCACTATTAAAGAATTGCGTTGATTTTTGGGATTATCTAGTAGGTACAGACCATTTCTGGAAAACTATGCTTGGCATTGACCAATAATAGATTTGGACTCAGAACATTTTAAATCACCAGAATACTTGAATCTAATTGAAAACATTAATTTAGGTTAGGTTAGGCTGTCAGCCCGAGGGGTTGACACACATAGTACATTTTTGGGCCGTTGTGATACCGTGTGGGATATGAGCGGATTTCTCCAACACTCGTGTTTTAAAAACTTCCAACAAAGTTAGTTATTTGCCCAGCCAGTTGCGTTTATAAATTTTGCGATCGAGGCCGGACTCATGTTTGCCAAGCTTTGAGAGGCCAGTTAGGGGGTAGTTTCCAGGATTGCCAGTCGTTTCCTGGCAAGTACTGGGTGAAACAGAAGAAATGTTCCGGGGATTCCACCTCGTCGTCCTCCTTGCAGCTTGTATGGCTCAGATTACACAGCTCTCTACTGCGCTTTGCGTTAATGTTGGGCAATGTTTGGTGTGCTGTGCGGGCGCAGGTTGCATTTTGCCATTTTTTATTTGACCTGCGCCTACTTTCTTCTTTGATATTTACCTTTCAGTTAGCTAAAGGCATACTTATACCTTCCTTATCCGTGAGGAGTGGTATAGTTCCTTTCCTAGCTACCTTATCAGCTTTACAGTTGCCATCAATGTCGCGGTGGCCAGGAACCCATGTCAGGCAAAACAACACGCTGTTTTGCCGTCTCATGCAGAGATTTGCGACAGCTTGTTCCTGATATCGAATTTGATGATATCGAGCTAATAGATTTAATTGCCGCTTGGTTGTCAATGTACAATTAATTAATTAATTAATTAATATAAATTATTCCGACTTCCCATACTTGAAAATAATTTAGCCAATATGGAAACCGCACAAAGAAAGAAATTCACGCACCGAAAATTTGCGATTATCTTTTACAGAATTTATCCTGGCAGATAATGGATCACAATTTAAATCGAGTGTTTTCCAATCATTTCTTACAAGCTTCGGTATAACGCAAAAGCGCACTGCTATATATTCCCTACAAGCTAATACTAGTGAGCGATTGAACCGATCAGTTATAGCCGGAATTCGTGCTTATATAGGCAAGGAGCATACTAACTGAAACACTAATGTAAATGCCCTATGTGGAGCATTATGAGCTTGACTACATAAAAATGCTGGATACTCTCCTTATTTCCTGACATTCTGTCAGAATATGATAGTAAATGGAAAAGATTATGCTCAATTAAGGAAGATAAATTTGTTAAGCGATGATACCAGATTGGACTATCCAGATACATAAGAGTTTATAAGACAAAAGGCTAAAGAAAATGTCAACAAGGCAATTTGCGTTTTCGTGAAATTCAACTTAAAGTAGGAGACACGATGTATACACGAAACTTCACTCAGAGCATTGCCATCAAATGATTAATTCTTAATTAGCACCTGTACTCATCCCAGCCGAAATCCATAAGAAACGTAGTTCATATTAATATGAGTTAATAGATGATAAGGGAAAGAAATTTGGAATTTACCACTAAAAAGACATGCAATTTAAAAGTTAGCTATAGTGCGAATGTTATGTAGACATAATATTTCTGCGAGTAAGTCTCGCATCATTATTTGTAGGGGTGGGAAGTGTAGTAGCCATTAATGAAATTATTTTATTTTTTTGGTAATATTATTTCACTTCCTCGGTCCACCCTAATTAGGTAGCTTGTATTTAGACACCCACGCAAGTAAAGATAAACGAGGGCAAAGAGCAGATAAGAGCAGCTCAAAACGCAGCATGCAAAAGCTCACTCACTTAATAAGCTGAAAGAAAGCGTTGCAGCCTGCGTACGACTCAAATTGACAAAACTTCGTGCGGTCTAACATTCAAGATTATTGCGGCGGACACGGGCGTAAACCAATATTCATATATGCCCAGCATGTGCTATACCATATATACACTTCGCGGAATTCGATTAAAGCCACTTTATTGTTTATTATAAAATTTGAAATAAAATGTAAAAAAATTTAGTTTGTTCTACAAATGTTTGCTGTTTTAAATTCACGTCAAATAAAATAGGAATTAAATTTGTAACATTAACATTACAGTTTCTATAAATTTTTATTTTTTTGTTTAACGAGAGGTTAAGTTGCGAAAATCGACTAAAGGCAGTGTTTATAAAATTAATAACATATGTGGAAATGTCATGAAAATAAAAATTTAATAATGTGTTTAGCCTCCAGATTTGGCGGTGAGGTGGCTTCAATCAAAAATCCTTTTTCCTTCTATTGATGAAAATTCACAATGCATACTATTTATAGTAAAATATCTTCACTTGTCTTTTCTGCTTCAGTGCATTTCTATGGTTAATTTACAATTGTCGCTTATGTTAACTTAAGGTAGCTTCAGCTAATTACAGCGTTGAGAGGAGAGAGCATCTTTTTAGGAGAGGATGTTGATCCTATGCGTTGTGGATCTCCTGAATGAGGAGGAGCTACGGGCTGGCGAAGGGCTTTTCCCACTCACTTGTTGCCAACGCCTTGCCACTGGAGCGTTTTCCCGCAGATGGAGCAAAGTGTGGTGTGGTTCGTCACCCACCTGGCAGGACGCACCACTACTACAGGAACGCCCGGAGGGCTGATGGGCCAGGCAGCTCAGGCATTGTTGATTGACGAGCACTGCAAACTCGGCACCGGAACGAGTTGCACGTGGGGTGATTCGACAAAAAACAGTGCAAGGATATGTAATATATAAGGAGGAACTGGGAATTATTTGAATTCATCGAACTTATCGTTAACAGGAAGGAGGATCAATTTGGCGACTGGCCTCTTTGCAAACCCGCGGTTTGTAAGAACATAAACCATACGAACCATGCCATCGGAACCAGGATAGGACTGTTGAATTCGACCCAGTCGCCATTCATTGGTCGGAATGTTATCCTCTTTAAGGACTACGATATTCGCACTTTGGAGATTTCTTGTCGCAAATTGCCATTTGTTCCTTTTATGCAACTCCTGCAAGTATTCATCTTTCCAAGGAAAGCTAAACTGTTGATTCAACGCGTTAATGCGCTGTGTTCATCATGAATTAGTTCACCTGAACATCCGCAATAGATCAGGAAACCGATAGAGAGATGTGTCATTCAACAACAAGCAGACACATACCTAAGAGCTACAAATTTAGCAAATTCAATAAAAGCTTCTACTTGCTATACAGATAGCAAAAGTGAATATAAACTATCGATATTTGTAACGAACACGTTGAAGTGTGCAGCAAACTGGAGGCGTTCTCCTACAGGCCTGCAGGGTCGGCTGTGCTCAGGGAAAATTGGATGGGTGCTTTTGCTACCTAGTAAGCTGCCGTGTCACATAACTAAAAAATAGTAGACAGAGTGCTAAAGGAACAGAATACAGCAACCAGACAGAATAGCTAACAGAATCCACCAGTGATATATTTAAGTCGTAGAACAGAGATGTATTTGTTCTTTTTTAATCCATAATTAATTCCTTATATACTAATAATGATGGGTTTAGTTCCATTATTTTTAACATTAATTTTATGAGTTTTACTTAATTACTAGTTTTCAAGTTTCATGTTTGGGAGTGTTACTTAATTACTAATAATTCATTAAAGTTATTTTTTGTCAATTTGGATCAATTAATATTCAATAATAAACTTATGCTACAAAGGCCCTTTGGCATATATATATATATGTATGTAATTTGAGTTAACTAAATCAGGCAGATATTTACATATTTCTGTGTATACCACATCTGTTATATGGTTATTTTCTTTATAACTTACAATCTGTGATTGCAATTACATCGTACAGCTCCAAAACAGCGGTGTTAGTAGTCCATTGTAGTCGACAGGCCTGAAGACGGATGACGTTGCTGTTTGAACTTCAAAACGGATTAGACAATATAACAGCTGATATTACATATACACCCATACCAAGTTTAGTTAACACGTTATAAAATTAAATTTTAATTTCTCACAAATTCATTCTATGTCAATTTAAACTAAAGTTTAATTAAACGTAGAGTTGTGTAGTCCTGTAGAGTTCAGTCCTAAATAATCGAAGTTTTGCAGTGCGGTCACTATTTCTTCAGGATGATTCGGTCAACCGCCGCTCACAGATGATCCGATACTTGCACAAGTTGGTGCACTTTATGCCCATCAGATTTTAGATTTGCGTCCGAGACTTCGGCGCTGACCCGCCTTTAAAGGGGCGGTACCGCTGCACGTGAGCACTGTACTGATGTGTTCCCCGTATTGCACACCCAACAGACTAGCAGACATCAAGTTAGTTGTTAACGGCAGCAACACACTGGTCGCCCGAACTGGCCAACTGTGCAGCTTCAATTACAGAAGGACACTGACACTCTGTAAATGATCACAATTTGAATCATTGATGTAGCCGCCCTGGCGCAATTTGCTTATGGCAGCCGCCACGTTTCGGGAAGACGCCTATACAACAAAAAAGCTTTTAAATAATATGCTATGCCGGGTTTTTATAACATATTTACACAATTTCTCTCCAATATTGGTGGGGACGCACTTTTCGCCGTTTTTAGTATCGGTTTCTTATAAATGATATCACTAAAACGAGTTTTAGTATGACGATGCCGCCAAGTTCCGTTTCAATAAGAAAATTCTTGCACACGTCGTCAATTGCAGGAAAGAAATGCATTGGCCGGAACCAACTCTGTGGGCGTAGCTAAGCACAAATGCTCTGAGTCAGAGTTGCTAATTAGGTCACCGATTAGAGTTACTAATTAGGTCACAAAAGGCTGTGAATGGTTCGGCCAGCGCTTCAGTCAGCTGTTTACATGTGTTCTTACAGGCTGATCGTTGTTACAGTCGCGTCTCAAAAAAAACGTTACCAGTGCGAATTGTTCTCATATTTTTGTTTTTTTTTTTGTTAATATTAATGTGCATATAGGTACACCACTACAGATTGTGTGGCTGACCTTGAAATATTAATCATAACTAAACTTAAACAAAATGTGTATCTATGTATAGACTTCTGGCAGAAATTCTGACATTAAAATAAGAACACTCTTCCTGCAGAAATATCTGAATTAGATGTTTTAACTTCCAATCCCACCGAAGACCACAGACTTCATTTGCTATCAGTAGAGGGAAAAAAACGTCTGGACGAAGTAATAAGTATGATTCCATTAGTCAGTACTGAGTGATCAGATCAAACTAGTTTAGCAACTCATTCAATAGACGTTGGATCCGCTAATCCAGTTAAACAACGACTTTGGTCGGTATCGCCAGCCATTCAGATAATAATGTTTACCGAAGTGGCCAATATGCTCGCTCTTGCTGTCATAAAAGAGTCGATAAATCCATGTAATAATTCTATATTAGTCAAGACAGGAGAAAAATACAGATTGTGTCTCGATTCGAGAGAAATTAATAAGGTGAGTAGACGTGATTCATATCCCTTGCCGTACATTGATGTTATTATGGGTCATTTATCAACTGCTCGATTGATCACCGGCTTGCATATGAAACACGCGTATTGGCAAATTGCTTTAGACGAGCAATCACGTCAATATACTGAATTTACAACTCTAAACAGACCATTATATCAATATAAAATTATGTCTTTCAATCTTTATAACACCGAAACACGAACACCCAAACTTTATGTCGTTTAATAGATCGAGTTATTCCAGCTCACCTACGTAATCGTGTATTCGTTTACTTCGATGATCTATTAGTATCGTCCGTCGAATTTGATTCCAATCTAAAATTATTACAAGAAATAGCTTGAAGTTTACGAAAAGCTAATCTTACTATCAAAATTAGAAAATGAAAATTTTGCAGGTTAGAAATTATAATCCTTGGTTTTATCAAATACGATTGCTCAAATAAGAACAAAGCCCGAACAAAATAAAAGCCATTACAAAGTTTCCTGTGTCTACAACTGTTAAAAAATTACGTTGATTTTTAGGGTTATCTGGTTGGTACCGACGATTTATGGAAAACTATGCTTGGCATTTGACCAATAATAGATTTGGACTCAGAACATTTTAAATCACCAGAATATTTGAGTCTAACTGAAAACATTAATTTAGGTTAGGTTAGGTTAGGTTAGGGTTTGGACGGCTGTCAGCCCGAGTGGTTGACACACATAGGCCATGTTTGGCCTCCTCCTACACTCGTGTTTTAAAAACATCCAAAAAAGTTAGACATTTGCCCAGCCAGTTGCGTTTATAAATTTCGCAATCCTGGCCGGTCTCGTGTTTGCTAAGTTTGATAGGCCAGTTAGGGAGTAGTCCCCAGGATTGCCAGTCGTTTTCTGGCAAGTGCACTGCCCATGTGCTTTGCGTTAATGTTGGGCCATGTTTGGTGTGCTGTGTGGGCGCAGGTTGCATTTTTCCATTTTTTATTTGACCTGCGCCTACTTTCTCGATATTGATATTGAGGTTGCAGGTAGCTAAAGGCATACTTATACCTTCCTTATCCGTGAGAAGTGGTATTATAGTTCCTTTCCTAGCTAACTCATTAGCTTTAATGTCCTGGTGTCCAGGAACCCATATCAGGCTAATAACACGCTGTTTTGCCATCTCATGCAGAGATTTGCGACAGCTTTTACTGATATCGAATTTGATGATATCGAGCTAATAGATTTAATTGCCGATTGCCTGTCAATGTATAATTAATTAATTTATTATTTCGATTTTCCATAATTGAAAGTAATTGATAATTATGTACATAAAAATGTAGCCAATATGGAAAACGCACAAAGAAAGAAATTCACGGCACCGAAAATTCGTGATTATCTTGAAGAATGACTCTTTTATACTTTTGGCATACCAGAATTTATCCTGATAGATAATGGATCACAATTTAAATCGAGTGTTTTCCAATCATTTCTTACAAGCTTCGGTATAACACAAAAGCACACTGCCATATATTCCCTACAAGCTAATACTAGTGAGCGACTGAACCGATCAGTTATAGCCGGAATTCGTGCATGCATAGGCGAGGGACATACTAACTAAAATACTAATCTAAATGCCATAAGTGGAGCGTTAAGAGCTTCACCATATAGAAATACTGGAGACTCTACGATAGTAAATGGAAAAGATCATGCTCAATTAAGGAAGTTAAATTTGTTAAGCGATGATACCAGATTGGACTATCCAGATACAATGAGTTTATAAGACAAAAGGCTAAAGAAAATGTCAACAAGGCAATTCGCGTTGTCGTGAAATTCAATTTGAAGTGGGAGACACGAAACTTCACTCAGAGCATTCCCATCAAAATGTTTAATTCTCAATTAGCACCTGTATTCATCCCAGCTAAAATCCATAAGAAACGTAGCTATATTAGAGTTAATAGATGATAAGGGAAAGAATTTGGGAATTACCACTTAAAAGACATGCAATTTAAAAGTAAGCTATAGTGACAATGTTATGTACAGATAATATTTCTACGAGTAAGTCTCGTTTCATTATCTGTGGGGTGGGAGGTGTAGTAGCCGTTAATGAAATTATTTTATTTTCTGGTAAAATTATTTTACTTCGTTGGACCACCCTAATTAGTTAGCGTGAAGATAAGCGAGGGCAAAGAGCAGATAAGAACAGCTCAAAATGCAGCATGCAAAAGCTCACTCACTTAATAAGCTGAAAGAAAACGCGTTGCAGCCTGCGTACGACTCAAGTTGACAAAAGTTCGTGCGGCCTAACATTCAAGATTATTGTGGCGGACCAGATCATAAATCAATATTCATTTATGCCTAGAGTGTGCTATACCATATATACACTACGCGAAATTCGATTAAAGCCACTTGATTTTTTAAAATAAAATTTAAAAAAATTTAGTTTGTTCCACAAAAGTTAGGTGTTCTAAATTCACATCAAATAAATTAGGAATTAAATTTGTAACATTAACATTACAGTTTTTCTTAATTTTTTTGTTTTAAATGAGGTTCAGCTTCCAGAGTTGTTTTCAACTAAAATAATTCGATTTGACATCGAATTCAACTACTACTTAGAACTCAGATAGTGGGAGTTTGGACCATTCCATAATGTTGGGAGTGGCTTCAATCAAAAATCCTTTTTCCTTGTGTTGATGAAAATTCACAACGCGTACTATTTTCACTGAACTTTATTATAATAAAATAACTTCACTTGTCTTTTCTGCTTCGGTGCACTTCTAGGAATGATTTACAATTGTCGCATATGTTAACTTAAGGTAGCTTCAGCTAATTACAGCGTTGAGAGGAGAGAGCATCTTTTAGGAGAGAATGTGGATTCTATGTTAATTATGCTAATGTGACACGAGTTGATAACCTAAGCATAACATGACCTAACTAGCATAGACATTCGAAGCCCAGCGGTGCAAACGCTTTCAGTACCAATACTGGTGACGGATCTCCTGGTGATGGATCTCCTGAATGAAGGGGAGCTACGGGCTGGCGAAGGGCTTTTCCCACTCACTTGTAGCCGACGCCTTGCCACTTGAGCGTTTTCTCGTAGATGGAGCAGAGTGTGGTGTGGATCGTCACCCACCTGGCAGGACGCACCACTACGGCAGAAACCCCCGGAGTGCTGATGGGCCAGGCAGTTTGGGCATTATTGATTGACGAGCACTGCTCTGAACTCTCTAACATAACATAACATAAGCCACACGGACCATGCCATCGTCAACCGGGATAGGATTGTAGAATTCGGAATGTTATCCTCCTTTAAGGACTACCATATCGGCACTTTGTCGCAAATTGCCATTTGTTCCTTTTATGCAACTCCTTCAAGTATTCGTCTTTCCAAGGAAAGCAAAACTGTTGATTCAACGCGTTAATGCGCTGTGTTCATCATGAATTACTTCACCTGAACATCCGTAATAGATCAGGAAACCGATAGAGAGATGTGTCATTCAACAACAAGCAGACACATCCTTAACAGCTACAAATTTAACAAATTCAATAAAAGCTTTTACTTGCTATATAGCTAGCAGAAGCGAATATAAACTATCGATATTGAGTGGCTGACCTTGAATTATTTATCATAACTGAACTTAAACAAGATGTGTATCTAGGTATAGACTTCTGGCAGAAATTCTGACTTTTAAATAAGAACACTCTTCCTGCAGAAATATCCGAATTAGATACTGGAGTTTCCAATCCCACCGAATACCACAAAATACATTCACTATCAGTAAAAGGAAAAAAAAACGTCTATACAAAGTAATAAGTATGATTCCACCAGTCAGTACTCAGGGATTAGATCGAACAAGTTTAGCAACTCAATCAATAAACGTTGGATCTACTAATCCAGTTAAACAACGACTTTGGTCGGTATCGCCAGCCATTCAGAAAATAATGTTTACCGAAGTGGCCAATATGCTCGCTCCTGATGTCATAGAAGAGTCGACAAGTCCATATAATAATTCTGTATTAGTCAAGAAAGGAGAAAAATACAGACTGTGTCTTGATTCGAGAGAAATTAATAAGGTGACTACGCGTGATGCATATCCCTTTCCGCACAGTGATGTTATTATGAGCTATTTACCAACTGCTCGATTTATCACCGGCTTGCATATGAAACACGCTTATTGGCAAATTGTTTTAGACGAGCAATCATATCAATATACTGCATTTACAACTCCAAACAGACTATTATATCAGTCTGCCTTTCAGTCTTTGTAATGCCGCCCAAACTTTATGTCGTTTAATAGATCGAGTTATTCCAGCTCACCTACGTAATCGTGTATTCGTTTACTTCGATGATCTATTAGTATCGTCCGTCGAATTTGATTCCCATCTAAAATTATTACAAGAAATAGCTTTAAGTTTACGAAAAGCTAATCTTACTATCAAAATTAGAAAATGAAAATTTTGCACGTTACAAATTATAATCCTTGGTTTTATCAAATACGATTGCTCAAATAAGAACAAAGCCCGAACAAAATAAAAGCCGTTACAAAGTTTCCTGTGTCTACAACTGTTAAAAAATTACGTTGATTTTTAGGATTATCTGGTTGGTACCAACGATTTATGGAAAACTATGCTTGGCATTTGACCAATAATAGATTTGGACTCAGAACATTTTAAATCACCAGAATATTTGAGTCTAACTGAAAACATTAATTTAGGTTAGTCTTTTAAAAACATCCAAAAAAGTTAGACATTTGCCCAGCCAGTTGCGTTTATAAATTTCGCAATCCTGGCCGGTCTCGTGTTTGCTAACTTTGATAGGCCAGTTAGGGAGTAGTCCCTAGGATTGCCAGTCGCTTTCTGGAAAGTGACCTGCGCCTACTTTCTCGATATTGATATTGAGGTTGCAGGTAGCTAAAGGCACACTTATACCTTCCTTATCCATGAGGAGTGGTATTATAGTTCCTTTCCTAGCTAACTCATTAGCTTTAATTTCCTGGTGTCCAGGAACCCATATCAGGCTAATAACACGCTGTTTTGCCATCTCATGCAGAGATTTGCGACAGCTTGTTACTGATATCGAATTTGACGATATCGAGCTAATAGATTTAATTGCCGATTGCCTGTCAATGTATAATTAATTAATTTATATTATTCCGATTTTCCATAATTGAAAGTAATTGATAATTATGTACATACAAATTTCGACAGTATGGGAAACGCACAAAGAAAGAAATTCACGGCACCGAATAATCGTGATTATCTTGAAGAATGACTCTTTTATACTTTTGGCGTACCAGCAATTTATCCTGACAGATAATGGATCACAATTTAAATCGAGTGTTTTCCAATCATTTCTTACAAGCTTCGGTATAACGAAAAAGCGGACTGCTATATATTCCCTACAAGCTAATACTAGTGAGCGACTGAACCGATCAGTTATAGCCGGAATTCGTGCATGTATAGGCAAGGGACATAGTAACTAAACCACTAATTTAAATGCCATAAGTGGAGCGTTAAGAGCTTCACCATATAGAAATACTGGAGACTCTACGATAGTAAATGGAAAAGATCATGCTCAATTAAGGAAGTTAAATTTGTTAAGCGATGATACCAGATTGGACTATCCAGATACATAAGAGTTTATAAGACAAAAGGCTAAAGAAAATGTCAACAAGGCAATTTGCGTTGTCGTGAAATTCAATTTGAAGTTGGAGACACGAAACTTCACTCAGAGCATTGCCATCAAAATTTTTAATTCTCAATTAGCACCTGTATTCATCCCAGCTAAAATTTACTTAAAAGACATGAAATTTAAAAGTAAGCTATAGTGACAATGTTATGTACAGATAATATTTCTACGAGTAAGTCTCGTTTCATTATCTGCGGGGGTGGGAGGTGTAGTAGCCGTTAATGAAATTATTTGATTTATTGGTAAAATTATTTTACTTCCTTGGACCACCCTAATTAGTTAGCGTGAAGATAAGCGAGGGCAAAGAGCAGATAAGAACAGCTCAAAATGCAGCATGCAAAAGCTCACTCACTTAATAAGCTGAAAGAAAAAGCGTTGCAGTCTGCGTACGACTCAAGTTGACAAAAGTTTATGCGGTCTAACATTCAAGATTATTGTGGCGGACAAGATCATAAATCAATATTCATGTATGTCGAGCATGTGCTATACCATATATACACTACGCGAAATTCGATTAAAGCCACTTGATATTTTAAAATAAAATTTAAAAAGATTTAGTTTGTTCCACAAACGTTAGCTGTTTTGAATTCACGTCAAATAAAATAGGAATTAAATTTGTAACATTAACACTACAGTTTTTCTTAATTTTTTTTTTGTTTTTAATGAGGTTTAGCTTCCAGATTTGTTTGTAAGTAACAAAATTCGATTTGACATCGATTCAACTACTATTTAGATGTCATATAGTGGGAGTTCGGACCATTCCATAATGTTGGGAGTGGCTTCAATCAAAAATCCTTTTTCTTTGTGTTGATGAAATTTCACAATGCGTACTATTTTCACTGAACTTTATTATAATAAAATAACGTCACTTGTCTTTTCTGCTTCGGTGCACTTCTAGGGATGATTTACAATTGTCGCATATGTTAACTTAAGGTAGCTTCAGCTAATTAGAGCGTTGAGAGGAGAGAGCATCTTTTAGGAGAGGATGTGGATTCTATGTTAATTATGCTAATGTGACACGAGTTGATAACCTAAGCATAACATGACCTAACTAGCATAGACATTCGAAGCCCAGCGGTGCAAACGCTTTCAATACCAATACTGGTGATGGATCTCCTGGTGATGGATCTCCTGAATGAAGAGGAGCTACGGGCTGGCGAAGGGCTTTTCTCACTCACTTGTAGCCGACGCCTTGCCACTTGAGCGTTTTCCCACAGATGGAGCAGAGTGTGGTGTGGATCGTCACCCTCCTGGCAGGACGCACCACTACGGCAGTCATTCATTGACCAGAATGTTATCCTCTTTAAGGACTACCATATCGGCACTTTGGAGGTTTCTTGTCGCAAATTGCCATTTGTTCCTTTTATGCAACTCCTTCAAGTATTCGTCTTTCCAAGGAAAGCAAAACTGTTGATTCAACGCGTTAATGCGCTGTGTGCATCATGAATTACTTCACCTGAACATCCGTAATAGATCAGGAAACCGATAGAGAGATGTGTCATTCAACAACAAGCAGACACATCCTTAACAGCTACAAATTTAACAAATTCAATAAAAGCTTTTACTTGCTATATAGCTAGCAGAAGCGAATATAAACTATCGAGATTGAGTGGCTGACCTTGAATTATTTATCATAACTGAACTTAAACAAGATGTGTATCTAGGTATAGACTTCTGGCAGAAATTCTGACTTTTAAATAAGAACACTCTTCCTGCAGAAATATCTGAATTAGATATTGGAGTTTCCAATCCCACCGAATACCACAAAATACATTCCCTATCAGTAAAAGGAAAAAAAACGTCTGGACAAAGTAATAAGTATGATTCCACCAGTCAGTACTGAGGGATTAGATCGAACTAGTTTAGCAACTCAATCAATAAACGTTGGATCTGCTAATCCAGTTAAACAACGACTTTGGTCGGTATCGCCAGCCATTCAGAAAATAATGTTTACCGAAGTGGCCAATATGCTCGCTCCTGATGTCATAGAAGAGTCGACAAGTCCATATAATAATTCTGTATTAGTCAAGAAAGGAGAAAAATACAGACTGTGTCTTGATTCGAGAGAAATTAATAAGGTGACCACACGTGATGCATATCCCTTTCCGCACAGTGATGTTATTATGAGCTATTTACCAACTGCTCGATTTATCACCGGCTTGCATATGAAACACGCTTATTGGCAAATTGTTTTAGACGAGCAATCATGTCAATACACTCTATTTACAACTCCAAACAGACCATTATATCAATATATAATGATGCCTTTCAGTCTTTGTAATGCCGCCCAAACTTTATGTCGTTTGATTCCCATCTAAAATTATCTACATGAAATAGCTTTAAGTTTACGAAAAGCGAATCTTACTATCAAAATTAGAAAATGAAAATTTTGCACGTTACAAATTATAATCCTTGGTTTTGTCAATACGATTGCTCAAATAAGAACAAAGCCCGAACAAAATAAGAGCCGTTACAAAGTTCCTGTGTCTACAACTGTTAAAAAATTACGTTGATTTTTAGGATTATCTGGTTGGTACCGACGATTTATGGAAAACTATGCTTGGCATTTGACCAATAATAGATTTGGACTCAGAACATTTTAAATCACCAGAATATTTGAGTCTAACTGAAAACATTAATTTAGGTTAGGTTAGGTTCGGTTAGGTTTGGACGGCTGTCAGCCCGAGTGGTTGACACACATAGGCCATGTTTGGCCTCCTCCTACACTCGTGTTTTAAAAACATCCAAAAAAGTTAGACATTTGCCCAGCCAGTTGCGTTTATAAATTTCGCAATCCTGGCCGGTCTCGTGTTTGCTAAGTTTGATAGGCCAGTTAGGGGGTAGTCCCCAGGATTGCCAGTCGTTTTCTGGCAAGTGCACTGCGCTTGTGCTTTGCGTTAATGTTGGGCCATGTTTGGTTTGCTGTGTGGGCGCAGGTTGCATTTTGCCATTTTTTATTTGACCTGCGCCTACTTTCTCGATATTGATATTGAGGTTGCAGGTAGCTAAAGGCATACTTATACCTTCCTTATCCGTGAGAAGTGGTATTATAGTTCCTTTCATAGCTAACTCATTAGCTTTAATGTCCTGGTGTCCAGGAACCCATATCAGGCTAATAACACGCTGTTTTGCCATCTCATGCAGAGATTTGCGACAGCTTTTTACTGATATCGAATTTGATGATATCGAGCTAATAGATTTAATTGCCGATTGCCTGTCAATGTATAATTAATTAATTTATATTATTTCGATTTTCCATAATTGAAAGTAATTGATAATTATGTACATAAAAATGTAGCCAATATGGAAAACGCACAAAGAAAGAAATTCACGGCACCGAAAATTCGTGATTATCTTGAAGAATGACTCTTTTGTACTTTTGGCATACCAGAATTTATCCTGATAGATAATGGATCACAATTTAAATCGAGTGTTTTCCAATCATTTCTTACAAGCTTCGGTATAACGCAAAAGCGCACTGCTATATATTCCCTACAAGCTAATACTAGTGAGCGACTGAACCGATCAGTTATAGCCGGAATTCGTGCATGCATAGGCGAGGGACATACTAACTAAAATACTAATCTAAATGCCATAAGTGGAGCGTTAAGAGCTTCACCATATAGAAATACTGGAGACTCTACGATAGTAAATGGAAAAGATCATGCGCAATTAAGGAAGTTAAATTTGTTAAGCGATGATACCAGATTGGACTATCCAGATACATAATGAGTTTATAAGACAAAAGGCTAAAGAAAATGTCAACAAGGCAATTCGCGTTGTCGTGAAATTCAATTTGAAGTGGGAGACACGAAACTTCACTCAGAGCATTGCCATCAAAATGTTTAATTCTCAATTAGCACCTGTATTCATCCCAGCTAAAATCCATAAGAAACGTAGTTCTTATTATTATGAGTTAATAGATGATAAGGGAAAGAATTTGGGAATTTACCACTTAAAAGACATGCAATTTAAAAGTAAGCTATAGTGACAATGTTATGTACAGATAATATTTCTACGAGTAAGTCTCGTTTCATTATCTGTGGGGGTGGGAGGTGTAGTAGCCGTTAATGAAATTATTTTATTTTCTGGTAAAATTATTTTACTTCCTTGGACCACCCTAATTAGTTAGCGTGAAGATAAGCGAGGGCAAAGAGCAGATAAGAACAGCTCAAAATGCAGCATGCAAAAGCTCACTCACTTAATAAGCTGAAATAAAAAGCGTTGCAGCCTGCGTACGACTCAAGTTGACAAAAGTTCGTGCGGCTTAACATTCAAGATTATTGTGGCGGACAAGATCATAAATCAATATTCATTTATGCCTAGAATGTGCTATACCATATATACACTACGCGAAATTCGATTAAAGCCACTTGATTTTTTAAAATAAAATTTAAAAAAATTTAGTTTGTTCCACAAAAGTTAGGTGTTCTAAATTCACATCAAATAAAATAGGAATTAAATTTGTAACATTAACATTACAGTTTTTCTTAATTTTTTTGTTTTAAATGAGGTTCAGCTTCCAGAGTTGTTTTCAACTAAAATAATTCGACTTGACATCGATTCAACTACTACTTAGAACTCAGATAGTGGGAGTTTGGACCATTCCATAATGTTGGGAGTGGCTTCAATCAAAAATCCTTTTTCCTTGTGTTGATGAAAATTCACAACGCGTACTATTTTCACTGAACTTTATTATAATAAAATAACGTCACTTGCCTTTTCTGCTTCGGTGCACTTCTAGGGATGATTTACAATTGTCGCATATGTTAACTTAAGGTAGCTTCAGCTAATTACAGCGTTGAGAGGAGAGAGCATCTTTTAGGAGAGAATGTGGATTCTATGTTAATTATGCTAATGTGACACGAGTTGATAACCTAAGCATAACATGACCTAACTAGCATAGACCTTCGAAGCCCAGCGGTGCAAACGCTTTCAGTACCAATACTGGTGACGGATCTCCTGGTGATGGATCTCCTGAATGAAGGGAGCTACGGGCTGGCGAAGGGCTTTTCCACTCACTTGTAGCCGACGCCTTGCCACTTGAGCGTTTTCTCGTAGATGGAGCAGAGTGTGGTGTGGATCGTCACCCACCTGGCAGGACGCACCACTACGGCAGAAACGCCCGGAGTGCTGATGGGCCAGGCAGTTTGGGCATTATTGATTGACGAGCACTGCTCTGAACCTCTAACATAACATAACATAAGCCACACGGACCATGCCATCGTAACCGGGATAGGACTGTAGAATTCGACCAGTCAATCATTGATCGGAATGTTATCCTCTTTAAGGACTACCATATCGGCACTTTGGAGGTTTCTTGTCGAAATTGCCATTTGTTCCTTTTATGCAACTCCTTCAAGTATTCGTCTTTCCAAGGAAAGCAAAACTGTTGATTCAACGCGTTAATGCGCTGTGTTCATCATGAATTACTTCACCTGAACATCCGTAATAGATCAGGAAACCGATAGAGAGATGTGTCATTCAACAACAAGCAGACACATCCTTGACAGCTACAAATTTAACAAATTCAATAAAAGCTTTTACTTGCTATATAGCTAGCAGAAGCGAATATAAACTATCGAGATTGAGTGGCTGACCTTGAATTATTTATCATAACTGAACTTAAACAAGATGTGTATCTAGGTATAGACTTCTGGCAGAAATTCTGACTTTTAAATAAGAACACTCTTCCTGCAGAAATATCTGAATTAGATATTGGAGCTTCGAATCCCACCGAATACCACAAAATTACATTCCCTATCAGTAGAAGGAAAAAAAACGTCTGGACAAAGTAATAAGTATGATTCCACCAGTCAGTACTGAGGGATTAGATCGAACTAGTTTAGCAACTCATTCAATAAACGTTGGATCTGCTAATCCAGTTAAACAACGACTTTGGTCGGTATCGCCAGCCATTCAGAAAATAATGTTTACCGAAGTGGCCAATATGCTCGCTCCTGATGTCATAGAAGAGTCGACAAGTCCATATAATAATTCTGTATTAGTCAAGAAAGGAGAAAAATACAGACTGTGTCTTGATTCGAGAGAAATTAATAAGGTGACTACGCGTGATGCATATCCCTTTCCGCACAGTGATGTTATTATGAGTTATTTACCAACTGCTCGATTTATCACCGGCTTGCATATGAAACACGCTTATTGGCAAATTGTTTTAGACGAGCAATCATATCAATATACTGCATTTACAACTCCAAACAGACTATTATATCAATATAAAATTATGCCTTTCAGTCTTTGTAATGCCGCCCAAACTTTATGTCGTTTAATAGATCGAGTTATTCCAGCTCACCTACGTAATCGTGTATTCGTTTACTTCGATGATCTATTAGTATCGTCCGTCGAATTTGATTCCTATCTAAAATTATTACAAGAAATGGCTTTAAGTTTACGAAAAGCTAATCTTACTATCAAAATTAGAAAATGAAAATTTTGTACGTTACAAATTATAATCCTTGGTGTTATCAAATACGATTGCTCAAATAAGAACAAAGCCCGAACAAAGATTCCTGTGTCTACAACTGTTAAAAGATTACGTTGATTTTTAGGATTATCTGGTTGGTACCGACGATTTATGGAAAACTATGCTTGGCATTTGACCAATAATAGATTTGGACTCAGAAAACATTAATTTATTTTAGGTTAGGTTCGGTTAGGTTTGGACGGCTGTCAGCCCGAGTGGTTGACACACATAGGCCATGTTTGGCCTCCTCCTACACTCGTGTTTTAAAAACATCCAAAAAAGTTAGACATTTGCCCAGCCAGTTGCGTTTATAAATTTCGCAATCCTGGCCGGTCTCGTGTTTGCTAAGTTTGATAGGCCAGTTAGGAGGTAGTCCCCAGGATTGCCAGTCGTTTTCTGGCAAGTGCACTGCCCATGTGCTTTGCGTTAATTTTGGGCCATGTTTGGTGTGCTGTGTGGGCGCAGGTTGCATTTTTACATTTTTTATTTGACCTGCGCCTACTTTCTCGATATTGATATTGAGGTTGCAGGTAGCTAAAGGCATACTTATACCTTCCTTATCGGTGAGAAGTGGTATTATAGTTCCTTTCCTAGCTAACTCATTAGCTTTAATGTCCTGGTGTCCAGGAACCCATATCAGGCTAATAACACGCTGTTTTGCCATCTCATGCAGAGATTTGCGACAGCTTGTTACTGATATCGAATTTGATGATATCGAGCTAATAGATTTAATTGCGATTCGATTTCGATTTTCCATACTTGAAAGTAATTGATAATTATGTTCATAAAAATGTAGCCAATATGGAAAACGCACAAAGAAAGAAATTCACGGCACCGAAAATTCGTGATTATCTTGAAGAATGACTCTTTTGTACTTTTGGCAAACCAGAATTTATCCTGATAGATAATGGATCACAATTTAAATAGAGTGTTTTCCAATCATTTCTTACAAGCTTCGGTATAACACAAAAGCAGACTGCTATATATTCCCTACAAGCTAATACTAGTGAGCGACTGAACCGATCAGTTATAGCCGGAATTCGTGCATGCATAGGCGAGGGACATACTAACTAAAATACTAATCCAAATGCCATAAGTGGAGCGTTAAGAGCTTCACCATATAGAAATACTGGAGACTCTACGATAGTAAATGGAAAAGATCATGCTCAATTAAGGAAGTTAAATTTGTTAAGCGATGATACCAGATTGGACTATCCAGATACATAAGAGTTTATAAGACAAAATGCTAAAGAAAATGTCAACAAGGCAATTCGCGTTGTCGTGAAATTCAATTTGAAGTGGGAGTCACGAAACTTCACTCAGAGCATTGCCATCAAAATGTTTAATTCTCAATTAGCACCCGTATTCATCCCAGCTAAAATCTATAAGAAATGTAGTTCTTATTATTATGAGTTAATAGATGATAAGGGAAAGAATTTGGGAATTTACCACTTAAAAGATATGAAATTTAAAAGTTAGCTATAGTGACAATGTTATGTACAGATAATATTTCTACGAGTAAGTCTCGTTTCATTATCTGTGGGGGTGGGAGGTGTAGTAGCCGTTAATGAAATTATTTTATTTTCTGGTAAAATTATTTTACTTCCTTGGACCACCCTAATTAATTAGCGTGAAGATAAGCGAGGGCAAAGAGTAGATAAGAACAGCTCAAAATGCAGCATGCAAAAGCTCACTCACTTAATAAGCTGAAAGAAAAAGCGTTGCAGCCTGCGTACGACTCAAGTTGACAAAAGTTTATGCGGTCTAACATTCAAGATTATTGTGGCGGACAAGATCATAAATCAATATTCATTTATGCCTAGAGTGTGCTATACCATATTTACACTACGCGAAATTCGATTAAAGCCACTTGATTTTTTAAAATAAAATTTAAAAAAATTTAGTTTGTTCCACAAAAGTTATCTGTTTTAAATTCACGTCAATTTAAATAGGAATTAAATTTGTAAAATTAACATTACAGTTTTTCTTAATTTTTTTGTTTTAATTGTGGATTAGCTTCCAGAGTTGTTTTCAACAAAAATAATCGATTTGACATCGATTCAACTACTACTTAGAACTCAGATAGTGGGAGTTTGGACCATTCCATAATGTTGGGAGTGGCTTCAATCAAAAATCCCTTTTCCTTGTGTTGATGAAAATTCACAATGCGTACTATTTTCACTGAACTTTATTATAATAAAATAACTTCACTTGTCTTTTCTGCTTCGGTGCACTTCTAGGAATGATTTACAATTGTCGCATATGTTAACTTAAGGTAGCTTCAGCTAATTACAGCGTTGAGAGGAGAGAGCATCTTTTAGGAGAGAATGTGGATTCTATGTTAATTATGCTAATGTGACACGAGTTGATAACCTAAGCATAACATGACCTAACTAGCATAGACATTCGAAGCCCAGCGGTGCAAACGCTTTCAGTACCAATACTGGTGACGGATCTCCTGAATGAAGAGGAGCTACGGGCTCACTTGTAATCCGACGCCTTGCCACTTGAGCGTTTTCCGAAATGGAGCAGAGTGTGGTGTGGATCGTCACCCACCTGGCAGCGACGCACCACTACGGCCATTTGAAACCTTTTCTCCGAGTGCTGATGGGCCAGGCAGCGTGCATTATTGATTGACGAGCACTGCTCTGAATTCATCATAACATAAGCCACCGACCATGCCATCGTAACCGGGATAGGACTGTAGAATTGCCAGTCAACATATCGGAATGTTATCCTCTTTAAGGACTACCATATCGGCACTTTAAGGTTTCTTGCGTAAATTGCCATTTGTTCCTTTTGATGGCAACTCCTTCAAGTATTCGTCTTTCCAAAGAAAGCAAAACTGTTGATTCAACGCGTTAATGCGCTGTGTTCATCATGAATTACTTCACCTGAACATCCGTAATAGATCAGGAAACCGATAGAGAGATGTGTCATTCAACAACAAGCAGACACATCCTTGACAGCTACAAAATTTAACAAATTCAATAAAAGCTTTTACTTGCTATGTAGCTAGCAGAAGCGAATAAGTAAGACTATCCGCAGTCAGTACTGAGTGGCTGACCTATCGAATTAGTTTATCACACACTGAACTTCAATCAACGATGTGGTATCTAGGTCATAGACTTCTACAGTTAAATCTACTGACTTTTAAATAACGAGCACTCTGCCTACAGAAATATCTGAATTGATATTGGAGCTTCGATCCCACCGAAGTAGCACAAAATAATTCTCTATCAGTAGACGACAAAAAAAGACTTCTAGACAAAGTAATAAGTATGATTCCACCAGTCAGTACTGAGGAGTTAAATCGAGCTAGTTCAGCAACTCATTAATAAACGGTTGGATCATGCAATCCCGTTAAGCAACATTGTTGTCGAGTATCGCCAGCCATTCAGCTACACTCTACGATGTATACCGCTTACATGATGATCTACGTTAGTATCGTCCGTCGAATTTGATTCCCATCTAAAATTACTACAAGAAATAGCTTTAAGTTTACGAAAAGCTAATCTTACTATCAAAATTAGAAAATGAAAATTTTGCACGTTACAAATTATAATCCTTGGTTTTATCAAATACGATTGCTCAAATAAGAACAAAGCCCGAACAAAATAAGAAGCCGTTACAAAGTTTCCTGTGTCTACAACTGTTAAAAATTACGTTGATTTTTAGGATTATCTGGTTGGTACCAACGTTGGCATGCTTGGCTGACCAAGATTTGGCTCGAACATTTTAAATACCGTATGGGCACACATGATTTGGTTAGTCTGTTAACATCCAAGTTGACATTCCCGCCGTTGCGTTTATACCAACGGCCCCGGTTGCATCTTTTGGCCAGTTGTGCCTAGTTGCCAGTGCTTTCGGGTGACCTGCGCCTACTTTCTCGATATTGATATTGAGGTTGCAGGTAGCTAAAGGCATACTTATACCTTCCTTATCCGTGAGGAGTGGTATTATAGTTCCTTTCCTAGCTAACTCATTAGCTTTAATGTCCTGGTGTCCAGGAACCCATATCAGGCTAATAACACGCTGTTTTGCCATCTCATGCAGAGATTTGCGACAGCTTTTTACTGATATCGAATTTGATGATATCGAGCTAATAGATTTAATTGCCGATTGCCTGTCAATGTATAATTAATTAATTTAATTATTCCGATTTTCCATAATTGAAAGTAATTGATAATTATGTACATACAAATGTCGCCAGTATGGAAAACGCACAAAGAAAGAAATTCACGGCACCGAATATTCGTGATTATCTTGAAGAATGACTCTTTTGTACTTTTGGCATACCAGAATTTATCCTGACAGATAATGGATCACAATTTAAATCGAGTGTTTTCCAATCATTTCTTACAAGCTTCGGTATAACACAAAAGCGCACTGCCATATATTCCCTACAAGCTAATACTAGTGAGCGACTGAACCGATCAGTTATAGCCGGAATTCGTGCATGCATAGGCGAGGGACATACTAACTAAAACACTAATTTAAATGCCATAAGTGGAGCGTTAAGAGCTTCACCATATAGAAATACTGGAGACTCTACGATAGTAAATGGAAAAGATCATGCTCAATTAAGGAAGTTAAATTTGTTAAGCGATGATACCAGATTGGACTATCCAGATACACATGAGTTTATAAGACAAAAGGCTAAAGAAAATGTCAACAAGGCAATTCGCGTTGTCGTGAAATTCAATTTGAAGTGGGAGACACGAAACTTCACTCAGAGCATTCCCATCAAAATGTTTAATTCTCAATTAGCACCTGTATTCATCCCAGCTAAAATCCATAAGAAACGTAGTTCTTATTATTATGAGTTAATAGATGATAAGGGAAAGAATTTGGGAATTCACCACTTAAAAGACATGAAATTTAAAAGTTAGCTATAGTGACAATGTTATGTACAGATAATATTTCTACGAGTAAGTCTCGTTTCATTATCTGTGGGGTGGGAGGTGTAGTAGCCGTTAATGAAATTATGTTATTTTCTGGTAAAATTATTTTACTTCCTTGGACCACCCTAATTAGTTAGCGTGAAGATAAGCGAGGGCAAAGAGCAGATAAGAACAGCTCAAAATGCAGCATGCAAAAGCTCACTCACTTAATAAGCTGAAAGAAAAAGCGTTGCAGCCTGCGTACGACTCAAGTTGACAAAAGTTCGTGCGGCCTAACATTCAAGATTATTGTGGCGGACCAGATCATAAATCAATATTCATTTATGCCTAGAGTGTGCTATACCATATATACACTACGCGAAATTCGATTAAAGCCACTTGATTTTTTAAAATAAAATTTAAAAAAATTTAGTTTGTTCCACAAAAGTTAGGTGTTCTAAATTCACATCAAATAAATTAGGAATTAAATTTGTAACATTAACATTACAGTTTTTCTTAATTTTTTTGTTTTAAATGAGGTTCAGCTTCCAGAGTTGTTTTCAACTAAAATAATTCGATTTGACATCGAATCAACTACTACTTAGAACTCAGATAGTGGGAGTTTGGACCATTCCATAATGTTGGGAGTGGCTTCACTCAAAAATCCTTTTTCCTTGTGTTGATGAAAATTCACAACGCGTACTATTTTCACTGAACTTTATTATAATAAAATAACTTCACTTGTCTTTTCTGCTTCGGTGCACTTCTAGGAATGATTTACATTTGTCGCATATGTTAACTTAAGGTAGCTTCAGCTAATTACAACGTTGAGAGGAGAGAGCATCTTTTAGGAAAGAATGTGGATTCTATGTTAATTATGCTAATGTGACACGAGTTGATAACCTAAGCATAACATGACCTAACTAGCATAGACCTTCGAAGCCCAGCGGTGCAAACGCTTTCAGTACCAATACTGGTGACGGATCTCCTGGTGATGGATCTCCTGAATGAAGGGGAGCTACGGGCTGGCGAAGGGCTTTTCCCACTCACTTGTAGCCGACGCCTTGCCACTTGAGCGTTTTCCCACAGATGGAGCAGAGTGTGGTGTGGATCGTCACCCACCTGGCAGGACGAACCACTACGGCAGAAACCCCCGGAGTGCTGAAGGGCCAGGCAGTTTGGGCATTATTGATTGACGAGCACTGTTCTCAACCTCTAACATAACATAACATAACATAAACCACACGGACCATGCCATCGGCAACGGGATAGGATTGTAGAATTCGGAATGTTATCCTCTTTAAGGACTACCATATCCGCACTTTGTCGCAAATTGCCATTTGTTCCTTTTATGCAACTCCTTCAAGTATTCGTCTTTCCAAGGAAAGCTAAACTGTTGATTCAACGCGTTAATGCGCTGTGTTCATCATGAATTACTTCACCTGAACATCCGTAATAGATCAGGAAACCGATAGAGAGATGTGTCATTCAACAACAAGCAGACACATCATTAACAGCTACAAATTTAACAAATTCTATAAAAGCTTTTACTTGCTATATAGCTAGCAGAAGCGAATATAAACTATCGATATTGAGTGGCTGACCTTGAATTATTTATCATAACTGAACTTAAACAAGATGTGTATCTAGGTATAGACTTCTGTCAGAAATTCTGACTTTTAAATAAGAACACTCTTCCTGCAGAAATATCCGAATTAGATACTGGAGTTTCCAATCCCACCGAATACCACAAAATACATTCACTATCAGTAAAAGGAAAAAAAAACGTCTATACAAAGTAATAAGTATGATTCCACCAGTCAGTACTCAGGGATTAGATCGAACAAGTTTAGCAACTCAATCAATAAACGTTGGATCTACTAATCCAGTTAAACAACGACTTTGGTCGGTATCGCCAGCCATTCAGAAAATAATGTTTACCGAAGTGGCCAATATGCTCGCTCCTGATGTCATAGAAGAGTCGACAAGTCCATATAATAATTCTGTATTAGTCAAGAAAGGACAAAAATACAGACTATATCTTGATTCGAGAGAAATTAATAAGGTGACCACACGTGATGCATATCCCTTTCCGCACAGTGATGTTATTATGAGCTATTTACCAACTGGTCGATTTATCACCGGCTTGCATATGAAACACGCTTATTGGCAAATTGTTTTAGACGAGCAATCATGTCAGTACATTCTATTTACAACTCCAAACAGACCATTATACCAATATATAATGATGCCTTTCAATCGTTTGTAATGCCGCCCAAACTTTATGTCGTTTGATTCCCATCTAAAATTACTACATGAAATAGCTTTAAGTTTACGAAAAGCGAATCTTACTACCAAAATTAGAAAATGAAAATTTTGTACGTTACAAATTATAATCCTTGGTTTTGTCAAATACGATTGCTCAAATAAGAACAAAGCCCGAACAAAATAAGAGCCGTTACAAAGTATCCTGTGTCTACAACTGTTAAAAAATTACGTTGATTTTTAGGATTATCTGGTTGGTACCGACGATTTATGGAAAACTATGCTTGGCATTTGATCAATAATAGATTTGGACTCAGAACATTTTAAATCACCAGAATATTTGAGTCTAACTGAAAACATTAATTTAGGTTAGGTTAGGTTAGGTTAGGTTTGGACGGCTGTCAGCCCGAGTGGTTGACACACATAGGCCATGTTTGGCCTCCTCCTACACTCGTGTTTTAAAAACATCCAAAAAAGTTAGACATTTACCCAGCCAGTTGCGTTTATAAATTTCATAATCCTGGCCGGCCTCGTGTTTGCTAAGTTTGATAGGCCAGTTAGGGCGTAGTCCCCAGGATTGCCAGTCGTTTTCTGGCAAGTGCACTGCGCTTGTGCTTTGCGTTAATGTTGGGCCATGATTGGTTTGCTGTGTGGGCGCAGGATGCATTTTGCCATTTTTTATTTGACCTGCGTCTACTTTCTCGATATTGATATTGAGGTTGCAGGTAGCTAAAGGCATACTTATACCTTCCTTATCCGTGAGAAGTGGTATTATAGTTCCTTTCCTAGCTAACTCATTAGCTTTAATGTCCTGGTGTCCAGGAACCCATATCAGGCTAATAACACGCTGTTTTGCCATCTCATGCAGAGATTTGCGACAGCTTTTTACTGATATCGAATTTGATGATATCGAGCTAATAGATTTAATTGCCGATTGCCTGTCAATGTATAATTAATTAATTTATTATTTCGATTTTCCATAATTGAAAGTAATTGATAATTATGTACATAAAAATGTAGCCAATATGGAAAACGCACAAAGAAAGAAATTCACGGCACCGAATATTCGTGATTATCTTGAAGAATGACTCTTTTGTACTTTTGGCATACCAGAATTTATCCTGATAGATAATGGATCACAATTTAAATCGAGTGTTTTCCAATCATTTCTTACAAGCTTCGGTATAACACAAAAGCACACTGCCATATATTCCCTACAAGCTAATACTAGTGAGCGACTGAACCGATCAGTTATAGCCGGAATTCGTGCATGCATAGGCGAGGGACATACTAACTAAAATACTAATCTAAATGCCATAAGTGGAGCGTTAAGAGCTTCACCATATAGAAATACTGGAGACTCTACGATAGTAAATGGAAAAGATCATGCTCAATTAAGGAAGTTAAATTTGTTAAGCGATGATACCAGATTGGACTATCCAGATACACATGAGTTTATAAGACAAAAGGCTAAAGAAAATGTCAACAAGGCAATTCGCGTTGTCGTGAAATTCAATTTGAAGTGGGAGACACGAAACTTCACTCAGAGCATTCCCATCAAAATGTTTAATTCTCAATTAGCACCTGTATTCATCCCAGCTAAAATCCATAAGAAACGTAGTTCTTATTATTATGAGTTAATAGATGATAAGGGAAAGAATTTGGGAATTCACCACTTAAAAGACATGAAATTTAAAAGTAAGCTATAGTGACAATGTTATGTACAGATAATATTTCTACGAGTAAGTCTCGTTTCATTATCTGTGGGGTGGGAGGTGTAGTAGCCGTTAATGAAATTATTTTATTTTCTGGTAAAATTATTTTACTTCCTTGGACCACCCTAATTAGTTAGCGTGAAGATAAGCGAGGGCAAAGAGCAGATAAGAACAGCTCAAAATGCAGCATGCAAAAGCTCACTCACTTAATAAGCTGAAAGAAAAAGCGTTGCAGCCTGCGTACGACTCAAGTTGACAAAAGTTCGTGCGGTCTAACATTCAAGATTATTGTGGCGGACAAGATCATAAATCAATATTCATTTATGCCTAGCATGTGCTATACCATATATACACTACGCGAAATTCGATTAAAGCCACTTGATTTTTTAAAATAAAATTTAAAAAAATTTAGTTTGTTCCACAAAAGTTAGCTGTTTTAAATTCACGTCAAATAAAATAGGAATTAAATTTGTAACATTAACATTACAGTTTTTCTTAATTTTTTTGTTTTAAATGAGGTTCAGCTTCCAGAGTTGTTTTCAACTAAAATAATTCGATTTGACATCGATTCAACTACTATTTAGAACTCAGATAGTGGGAGTTTGGACCATTCCATAATGTTGGGAGTGGCTTCAATCAAAAATCCTTTTTCCTTGTGTTGATGAAAATTCACAACGCGTACTATTTTCACTGAACTTTATTATAATAAAATAACTTCACTTGTCTTTTCTGCTTCGGTGCACTTCTAGGGATGATTTACAATTGTCGCATATGTTAACTTAAGGTAGCTTCAGCTAATTACAGCGTTGAGAGGAGAGAGCATCTTTTAGGAGAGGATGTGGATTCTATGTTAATTATGCTAATGTGACACGAGTTGATAACCTAAGCATAACATGACCTAACTAGCATAGACCTTCGAAGCCCAGCGGTGCAAACGCTTTCAGTACCAATACTGGTGACGGATCTCCTGGTGATGGATCTCCTGAATGAAGGGGAGCTACGGGCTGGCGAAGGGCTTTTCCCACTCACTTGTAGCCGACGCCTTGCCACTTGAGCGTTTTCCCACAGATGGAGCAGAGTGTGGTGTGGATCGTCACCCACCTGGCAGGACGAACCACTACGGCAGAAACCCCCGGAGTGCTGAAGGGCCAGGCAGTTTGGGCATTATTGATTGACGAGCACTGTTCTCAACCTCTAACATAACATAACATAACATAAACCACACGGACCATGCCATCGGCAACGGGATAGGATTGTAGAATTCGGAATGTTATCCTCTTTAAGGACTACCATATCCGCACTTTGTCGCAAATTGCCATTTGTTCCTTTTATGCAACTCCTTCAAGTATTCGTCTTTCCAAGGAAAGCTAAACTGTTGATTCAACGCGTTAATGCGCTGTGTTCATCATGAATTACTTCACCTGAACATCCGTAATAGATCAGGAAACCGATAGAGAGATGTGACAATCAACAACAAGCAGACACATCCTTAACAGCTACAAATTTAACAAATTCAATAAAAGCTTTTACTTGCTATATAGCTAGCAGAAGCGAATATAAACTATCGAGATTGAGTGGCTGACCTTGAATTATTTATCATAACTGAACTTAAACAAGATGTGTATCTAGGTATAGACTTCTGGCAGAAATTCTGACTTTTAAATAAGAACACTCTTCCTGCAGAAATATCTGAATTAGATATTGGAGCTTCCAATCCCACCGAATACCACAAAATTCATTCCCTATCAGTAGAAGAAAAAAAACGTCTGGACAAAGTAATAAGTATGATTCCACCAGTCAGTACTGAGGGATTAGATCGAACTAGTTTAGCAACTCATTCAATAAACGTTGGATCTGCTAATCCAGTTAAACAACGACTTTGGTCGGTATCGCCAGCCATTCAGAAAATAATGTTTACCGAAGTGGCCAATATGCTCGCTCCTGATGTCATAGAAGAGTCGACAAGTCCAAGTAATAATTCTGTATTAGTCAAGAAAGGAGAAAAATACAGACTGCGTCTTGATTCGAGAGAAATTAATAAGGTGACTAGACGTGATGCATATCTCTTTCCGCACATTGATGTTATTATGAGTTATTTACCAACTGCTCGATTTATCACCGGCTTGCATATGAAACACGCTTATTGGCAAATTGTTTTAGACGAGCAATCATATCAATATACTGCATTTACAACTCCAAACAGACTATTATATCAATGTAAAACGATGCCTTTCAGTCTTTGTAATGCCGCCCAAACTTTATGTCGTTTAATAGATCGAGTTATTCCAGCTCACCTACGTAATCGTGTATTCGTTTACTTCGATGATCTATTAGTATCGTCCGTCGAATTTGATTCCCATCTAAAATTATTACAAGAAATAGCTTTAAGTTTACGAAAAGCTAATCTTACTATCAAAATTAGAAA